>CM053503.1:139756143-139965726 GCA_028627145.1 Eidolon dupreanum
ATATATTTGACTCCCTTTACCTCATCTACCTATGGGAGATGAACACACTGTGTAAATATTCATATGCCTTACTGTTAAAGGATACAGTTGAGACTTATTGGATTTCAAAAACCAAGGTCATCATAAAAAATAATAAATAAATAAATAAATAAATAAATAAATAAAATCCTCATTCCCTAAAGTACTGCCATCTGAACCCCATCCTTTCCCCCAAATATACTGGTTTGGTCTAGGTACTAATTACGTCACATATCATCCTTCCTCACCATTCCTAAAACTTGACATAGAAAAAATGGTATAAAGATAGTAGCATTATAGACCTTTTTGGTGTTATAAAGTACCTTCATTAGTCTAATCACATTTAAACTTTCCAATAGTTCTGTTTACTTGGCAATATATTTACCTTTTTGAAGAAAAATAATTGAAGTTTTTAAAGGTCCCAGAGTATTTGACCTAGCCATAACTCAGAACTAGTTATTCTGGCGCCATCCCCAGTACCATTTCTATCATACCTCTCAATACCACACCTTGATCAAATCCATCACTCATATGCTTAAGCCAGAATATCTGTAAGTACCAACATAAAATGAAAGTTTCAGAGAAACACAATCTTAAGAGTAAATGAACATATAAATACACAATCCTCTATATAAGTAGGCTTAAATTGAGTTAGAATCATATACATATTCAACACATGTAATTTTTCTTAAATACATAGAGATATAAAGATAAGCATAAAGTATATGCAGATACACGTAGTTTTTATGTATATACACACAGATACACATACATGTAACATCTTGATGTTCACATAGATTAATTTCCCTTTTGAACAAATTTATATTTTATATTTTATATTTAATTTTATATATATTTATATATATAATTTATATTTAAGGCAGTCTTTGCCTTAAAAATCTTGTATTTCTCTGCTTTATGTTAAAAGATTTTCATGTGTTATTTCGTTTTTGTTTTCAAAATGTTATTCCCTCCATTTTATAGATGACAGAAGAGCTTATTTAGGGAAGCTATTAGCAATTAGCTTTAAAGGCTCTTTGGATTATGGTCATAAATCTGTTCAAGTTTTTAGACCAGTGTTCTCTACATATATAAGGGAAACAAAGAATAAATGATTGTGAAACAGTATGTATGGAATAGGTTAGTAGTCATAAGGCAAATATAAGAATTAGTAGTTCTTAAAAGTCTAGTAGCCTATAAATATTTAACTTACTGTAACCAATTTTCCACTAGAATGACTGTAGCCCTAAAAAGTGCAATATAATTGGTAAAAAATATAGCTTGAACTGAGTTTACCAACCTTATCATATCCTAGGTTAGTGAAGCAACCAAAGCTGATTTATTTTTTCTTGTTTAGTGACTGAACTGAAAAAAGAAAAAAGAAAAGAAAGGGCAACTCAATGTTAAGTATACCAATTTATAAATAGGTACTTTAAAAATGCTGCAATACAGCTTTGTAAGCAAAAACAATTGATAGAAAAAATGTAATATTTCTATTCAACATTAATTATGTATGCATTATAATTGTAAAATTCATTTTGCTAAAAATAATTTAAATCTATTAAATAATAACCTCCAAGGCCAAAAGTTTCTCTGAAAGAGCATTTATTGAGCCCTATGCTAGGCAGAAAAAGGACCAGGTCCTGGGGCCTGCAGCCTAAACCACAAGCAGCAGAGTTAGATGGAGAAAGCAAACGTATCTTCTGTCCTAAGGCTGATAGGGCTCTTTTAACAATGAGTTTGGGGAAAAGAGTTGTAAATTGTTTTGAAAAATGTTACATTTGCTATACATTAGCGGGTGGAAGAAGGTGAAGAGAGGCTAATTTTGGGATAGGTGTATAGTTCATAACAAAGACATGTTTGCTGCTTTGGATTGGTTTTGGGCAACAGCTCAGAAAGTCCATGCACAAGCAGGATGTGGTGGAGTCTGGTGGTTGGCTAGTCTCTCTAGTGAAGAGCTGGGATAGCTTCCTGGAAGTTTATTCAAAATTTCAATATATACTCAAGAATGTAAGCACTATTTTGATGGTTTTTTTCTTGGCTCTGTTAACTGATTAAATCTCTTTGTCTCTTCTCCTACTCTGGTCTGTTGTAATTTAATTTAGGACATCTTAGAATTTTTTTGTTGTTGTTCACCTCAAATTGTGTTGTTTGTTTGCTTAGAATGAACTAGTCACAGTATTATTTTTTTTTTCTGAGATGCTGAACTCACTCATTGAGAGCTTTGGCATCAGTGCCTTGACGGCATTCCTGGCTGCAATATCCTAACTTATCTTTCAGAAGTTTTCTTTTATTTATACTGAAACCTCCTTACAATTTTTCATAGTGAGAAAAAAATCAACAACGTAAAAAAAATCAGAAGTCTGACAGCCTCTGTTTGTTCAAAGGAGACTGCTGAGAACATAAAAGGCCAGTATCTTTCTCATTGATTGTTTGAACAAAAGCTGGACAGATTCTCAAGGTCCAATTTTTTCTTTCCCTCAAGTCCTTCAATCTTGTGTCAGTGCTTTGAAAAGCTGTGGTTCAGAGCAATTGTTCAAGTCATCTTTGTCTAGGTTGGGATGGTGTGGGGTGTGGCAGGCCTTCTCCAAAAAGGAAGTATTGGCTGTTATTCATTTTGCATTTGCCCCATTTTCAAAAAAAAAAAAAAAAGTAGGTTTGAGTAAGCTTATTGGTTAAAAATTTTTAAAAGTTGTCAAGAAACCGAAATGAAGGAGGAAAAAATGAGATCCAAATACACCTTTTTTTCCTCTACATCTCCTACATTCTTTCCCACCACGAATGATTACAATGTCAGAATACAATGTGTCAGTTAGGTCCTTGACAAGCTCAAAATAATTGCTTAAAGATAAAAATAAAATTAATTTTAAGCAGAATAAAGCAAACTGAAATAACCTAACTTCATTTACTCTAGGTTAAAACAAAGAAAATTGAAAAACTAGCTTCAACATGTACCCACCATGAACAAATAGTAAAATGTTAAATTCAAGACTCATTCATTTAAGTGTTTGAATATATTTTGATGTTGTAATGCTTGACTTTACAATCAGCCTCTGTTCTTACTAGAAAAACCTGACAACATGATTGCAGAATCCTATCCTTCCCTTTATCAGTGCAACTTATCATTTTATTGGTGGGAAATTAAAGAGCTATCTGAAAAGCACAGTCTTAATTAGCACATTCAATTTATTTTAAATGTGTATGTTAGTATAATAACAACAACAACAAAAAAACGGTGGTAATGAAAATGAGATATTTGATCTTTTTGGAAGGGAGAAAGTAAATGTCCCTCTCAGGATGAAGAGCACTGTCAAAGATAGAGCCCAAAGGCTAGGCATTGAGTTAGATTATGAATGAGAACGTAGCAGTTCCCCAGGCTCTGGTCCTTGAGAGAGCATCCACTCTGGTGTTGACTCATCATGAAGGAAAAATTAAAACTCATGGAGGAGGTTACCAAAGGCACCTTCTTCTATACCTCTGAATATCACCTATATGAAAAGAGATGGGGAACAGTGAAGGTAAGGCTCAGACTAGGTGCCAGGGTGCACAGCTTCTCTAAGAGAACCTCTGAATTAATAAATTCTGAAAGCAAACACATAGCATTATAGGAATGCTTAGTTGCTGGCTGAGCACAAAAGGAATGTCTCCAGTACCCTGACCCTGAACTGAAGTGACTGTTAGTTTAAGAACAGGTATCTCAGGAGTTTCCACAATCATTTTCTGGGTGAAGCCTGGACTCATGTTTCAAACTGAGCCAAGGTCTTTATTGTCTAACCCTATAGGTTTAGTGTGTTGCTTGCAAATGTCAGGTGAGTAGCCATATGTGACCTGTCCGTAACATCAAAAATGTCCACGAGGATGAAAAAGAGCCTTCAAAGAGGACTTAGAATAGCATCATTCTCAGTGCACTGAACTTTCTCTATCTCTGAGCTCTTTCTCGCATCTGTGTCTGTGTCTGTGCATGACCTAAACACAAATTGCAATTTTCTTCTGTTAAGTAGTTCCTAAATCAGACCCCGTTCAGACAATTGTGTCTGACACTCTCTAGGTCAATCCCAGGTGGTGCTGGGTGGCAGGTGTGGCCACATCGGGTTATATAATAACACAAGCAAAATTCTTGGTAATGGTGAATATTTATTGATTCTTTGTTCTGTTCTTTAAAAAAATGTACTTAGGACTTTATATTGATTACATTTCTCACAGCAATCTTGCAAGATAAGCATTCTTTTTTATTAGTAAAGCAAAAGAGCCATACTATTTTTTTTGTTTTTACTTACTTTATACAGTTAAAAGAATGAAAAACGCTCTCACTTTTTACTCAACTATTTAAGTTCTCTAAAGATCTTTCATAGTGATCTCTACTAACTATTCAGCATATATTCAAACAATATTTTTTTCTATCCATCTATTAATCACTAAACTTTCTTTTCCATGAATTATGTCCATCTAAAATATCCCTTAAATAGATCAAAATACAGCATAGTTTTTACATATATAGAGATCAAAATGAAACATAAAATTATATATATATATATACTGGTAATTTACTTTTTCTTTCCATGATATGGGAAAGGCTATGCATAAAAGTATGTAATTTGCTTTTACACTTATTTGATCGTGGGCATTTTTCTAAGGTGGTACACACAGATTGACCTTTTTTAAGGAAGGAAAAAAACTCATACCTCCTATTTATAGTATGGATGTACTGCAATTTATTTAATCATTCTTCTACAGACATATAGCTTAAGATTTCAAGCAATGCTATAATTAACATATGCATATAGATTATTATTGTTTTTTTTTTTCCAGAAATACATGCCTAAGTGTTGGTAAACTGCAAAATGTTACAATGATCCAAATTCTCATCAACAGTAAGCAATAGAGCTCATTTTCCATACTCTTGGCAATGCTGCCCCTTAACTTTTTAAAATTTCACTATTCTAAGTTTCAGCATTTGGCTTTAGTTTGCATTTTTTTCATTATTAGTGATATTAAATATTTTTCATGTGTTCTGAGCATTTTTAATTTTGTAATTTTCTAAACTCCTTAGAAATATCTTGTGCCTACTTTTCTTTTTTCTTGTGTGGCTCATTATATATATTTTATATTTTATATTTATTCTACATCTTTGTTATTTTCTATTTGCTTGTCCTGTCCTTTACTATCACATTGGCTAACGTTGCAGCTTGTTTAGAAAAAAAACAGATTTACAACCTCTTTATGCAGCTGGTTCATTTTTTAAAGCATACTTAAACAACACAGATGAAGCATGAAGCTTTTTCTTTTAGCAGCCAGAATAACTGTTAATTTGCTTTCAAATTGCATTTTCGAATTTCTTTGGATTTATAAAAAGTGCATGTCAACAGACCAGAATTAAAAAGGTGACAAACTGTGAAGAATTAAAAGTTCTAATTTAACAGATGAGCAATTGCAAATAACAAAATCTCAGACAAACACAATTTTAATGAAAGGTGACATGCTGGAGATTCTTTTTTTTTTTTTTCTTTTCATCAGGTAACAACAAATTAGTTTAGGAAGCCATACTGGAATGCTGTGATTGTGATAACCAGCTCATAGCCTATACTGTTAGCTTTCTTTTTTGTTTGTTTTCTGAAACCATATCTGACATTTCTTTTGGACTGAGTAGATATTTCTTCACGCAGATATATCACAAGTTGTGCAAGTCCAGACTAGTTATATGTCATTGCTATCCAATGCTATTCTTGTGGTTCCTACTTCTGAAAACATTATTTTTCTTTATGTTCAGAACTAGAGAGAATCACAGGTCATACAAATAAGTTCTTTTTTAATTTATTAGGGCTTTCAATAAATGTTTGCTGATTAACTATATAAATACATATCCCCTTGTTCTTTGTACATTTATAGAGCAATAAGAGCAAAATGTTCATAATTATAATGAGATTTGTATACATAGCTCCCACTTACACATTTGTAAATTTGTACCTGTGAGTGTTCACCTTTCCACCCCAGCACACTGATTCTGAACATTTGATTATGTTTTCCTAGTTTCCCTTATTTTCTATTCAAATAGTTTTAGTATTATTTTAAAGAGATAATAGGAAATAATACAATGATAAAGTAAACTTCCAAAGAATATCTTTCTTTTTCCTTCTTATTTAAATGAAATTACAGTTTACAGCTTTATTTCCCTTTAATATATACTTAATTTCTCTAGATTTAAATATGTATTTATGGTTGACCTTGAAAAATATTCCAATTATCATTTTGCAAAATAATAATATTCTAATTATTTGTAACCACATTTTATTTAATGCATATTAAATGTAATATAATGTAATATATATATATAATATTTATTATCTAGCATAATAGTTCTCAACTAAGGGGAAATCTGTCCTCCAGGAGATTTTGGCAGTTTCTAGAGACAGTTTTGGTTGTCACGAGTGGGGAGTTCTACTGGCTAGTAGAACTTCTAATATGTAGAAGCCAGGAATGTCCCAGGGATCCTACAATCCACAGGGCAGCTCTCCACATCCAAAAGTTATCCAGCCCAGAATGTCAGTAGTGCTGAGGCTGAGAAACGTTGCTCTAGACCATCTACTTTCATCTTACTGATCATGAAAATCTAGCTCAGGTAACTTCTCAAGGTGAGACACATAATTAAATTTATCTAAATTTGAATCTGTGTTCATTTTCTAGAAGCAGTAACATTTTACGGCCATGAAGTATCACAGAATGTCATGACATTGAAGTGGACTGTGGAATGATATAGGAGGGTTTAGTTTCCTTGAGATTAATATCATGAATATCGCGGAGATAATTAATTAGAAAAACTTTGCTAGGATTTGAGGTAACAAAGAAAATAAACTTTCAAAACAACACGCTAACATTTATAAGTATTTCAGATACCTAAATCATTTTTAAAATAAATATTGTCAGTATTTTTTGAAAGATAGAGCCTACCAAGAAAGTTTACCAATAACTAACTACTAAATTACTGAGACAGTTTTATCTCTCCAATGCCAAGTGTTTAACGAGATTCTGAGTCTGTGAAATAGAAAATACAACTAAAATAGATCGTCTTGATATATTCCTGTTCAATCAGAGTTAAAGTCTTTACAATATCTTGTATTAAAATAGTAATGAAGAAACTAGAAGATATCAGTTAAATGAGGATTCTCTTTCCTCTTACCCCAAATAATTTATGAAGAATATTTTTTAGAGCAGTTTTAGGTTTAAAAATTAGCAAAACTGAGAGGAAGGTACAAAGATTCCTCATATAACCTCAATCCCCATACATGCATAGCTTCTCTCATTATCAATGTCCTCAACCAGAGTGGTACATTTATTAAAATTGTTGAACTTAAATTGACACATGATAATCATCTGAAGTCAATAGTTTACATTAGGTTTCACTTTTCCCCAAATATTTTAAAGAATGATTTCATAACAGCACGTATATAACAAATATATTTTTTTAGCATTAAGAATTTTAATAGTGAATAAAAGAAGACAGGATCAAAATGGTGGAGAAACAAACTGAAGAAATAGAAGTCCAATAGAGGAACAGTTCCGGATAGCTACAATGAGAGAGTGGCCCTGGGTGTACCCCAAATCAAAGTCAACATAACCAGAGGGGTCAAGAAAAAACTCTGGGAAAAATCACCCTAAGTTTGTATGTTATGAAACTTATATAGTATGTTGATAGAACCAAAATGATATATTTTTGGTAAAGTCTAGAAGAAAGAAAATTTGAAAGATATGGTTAGTTTCTAATTACAGAGAGTAACAGATATTATTTCATCCAGTGATTATTTAGTACATTCAAATATATTTATAGTGGGTGTGACAGCCATCTTATTAATTTTACCCTAGCTTCAATGCAGAGTTTTCATTTGTTTTCATCTTTGAAAACTTTCTCATTTTATCTTTCACTGTTGAGTTGAGAAGTGGTTGCCTGTACCAATCTACAACTTTCTGAATTCGTATACTGTATTCCATTGCATAAATGTTTACAAAGTAGGCATTTATTTCTGAACTCATCTTTTTCTCTTAACAAAACTTGCCAAACAGCAACTAACACACAGCACTAACACTGTTTTCACCCTCTTTCCTACAACTAAACATTCCTTAAGTATACAATCTGCCCTCCATTTTACCATAGATGGTAGTTTTATAAATATTTTACCATGTACTGTCAACTTCATAGTCTCTCATAAGAGATTCTTTTCCACCTTCCACCTGTCTCTTAAACCAATGATGCATATTTTGAAGTTTGTTGTCAGTTTTGTTTTGTTTTTTGTTTTTTAATACTAATAACTTTCTTCCAGTATGTACTTAAAAATCAGTCAGGATATGCTAGGTAAGGTATGGTAACAACCCCAAAAACTCAGTGGCATTAAACAGAAAAATTTAATTTTTCTTCATGCTACACATAAACTTTGGTCAGCAGAGTGATTTGTTCCATGTCAATCTCCCTCAAGGACCCAGGCTGATTTGAAACTTCTGTCATCTGGATCATCATTGTTCACTGCAGCAGAGGACATCAGCATGAAAAACAGCACTTGCTCTTGAACGCTTCATCCCAGAACTGACATGCATCATTTCTATTTATATTTACTTGGTCAAATCAATTCACAAGACCACATCTAACTGAGTAAGGGCAGAGGAATAGAATTTTATGTTCCCAGGAGAAGACCTGGAAATATCTATGAATAGAGCTAATGTTTATCACAGTCTCACTGATTCACACTAAATGTGAGCAAGTGAATTAAAAAAAAGAAACTTCAAAGAGCAGACAAAGTCTGGAATGGCCCAAGAATTATATCACCTTGGTTTCTAAATTTTCCATGCTATAAATAGTATATTTATATTACAATCAGAGAACTCTACTGTAGCAACTTCTCTCACCAACCCAACAATCCACCAAATGTTTACTGGATCTTATTTTTATACAACCAAAATAAGAAAATAAATGATGGTAAATAAAAGTAGTAACATTTATGACATAGAGTTTCATTGTTTCACCGATGGCCACATATAATAATGTTCTATAAATAAATATAGCATTTATATTATTTGACAAAATTAAAATTTTATTTTATGAACTACATATCTGATATAATCCTAAATAATTTATTTCTATATGAATGTAGAAAGTCTAGTTCTATTGGGAATCTCATTTAATGAAAGATGTGGTACCATTTATTCCTCCACAACAAGTATTCTTAGTCAACTAAAATTTTCTTGTCCTTAAAGTCAAAGTACCATTATGTGAACTATTATTATATTACCTAGTTTTATAAATATTTTTTGCTATTAGTTAAAATTTGAATCGTTTTCAAATAATAACAAAGTAGAAATATAATGTCAAAAGATATTGCTTGATCAATCTTAATCTGATTCCAAAATATATTCAAGAACTTGAATTTACTGGCCTTTTATTCAGTTTTAGAAAAGGCATAACATCTTACTTGAAAATAATTGTAAAAATTTAAAAGAAAAAATAGTCTTCGAATTGTTCTAAGAATGATAACTGATAATCACCATTTTCTTCAGTCACTATTATCTGAAAGAAGATGAAAGTTCCTGTGTGACTCTTTTCCTCAAGTTTATTGTCTCCCTACCTGGAAATCATTTATTCATTCAACAATAGCTCTTTCCTGAGCACTTTCTATGTGCAAAAAACCAATCGCACCCTGGAGATACAGCTTTCATTGAATTAATTTTCAATTAGAACATTTTTAAGAAACATACTTTATATTTATAATTATAAACTAACGGAAGTGCTCTGGAAAAAAATAATTTGATGAGAAATAAGAGCATAATTGATGTAGGACAGGAAACAAAGACTCCTCTGAGAAAATATTTAATAAAATAAAAATTAATATTTAGGCAAAATATTGGAAAAAAGAATATTCAAGGCAAAGAGAGCACTATACAAAAAGGTCCTTCATTAATTTAACCGATGAGGAGAAAGGTCATCAATAGAAGAAGAAGCACAATAATTAGAGACTAAGTCCTGTAGAGCTTTGTAGACTGAGTTATTTTTACATTTTACTCTGGTTCAGCATTCCCTGGCTGTGAAATAATCAAATTTGTTTGGTAAATGATTGATTCAGATGTAATGAAAATAATGGGCCATGAAGAAGGAGAGAAATACAAATGGAAATGTTATTTAAGGGGTGTTCAGAGATGTCTTTGAGAGAGAAGATAGTGTCAAGAATTAAGATGATAGCAATAGAAACAAGTTCACAGATTTAAAGGCTACTTAGGTCCTGTCTGATTTCAGAAGCTAAGCAGGGTCGGGCCTGGTTAGTACTTGGATGGGAGACCACCTAGGAAGACCAGGTGCTGTAGGCATAAAAAATAAATAAATAAATAAATAAATAAATAAATAAATAAATAAATAAATAAAAACTGACAAGGTCCTTGCAATCTGTGAGGTCAACCAAGGGTTGCCTCACCTATAAAAATAATATAAAATAAAATAAAAGCTACTTAGTAGATACACTTAAAACTTCTTGGTGCTTGATTGGATGGAAGGAGGAAGAGAAAAGGAGGTTGTCATTCAGAACACCAAGTTCTCCAATCTAGCTTGTTGAAAGCAAGGAAAGTGGCTACCACACTAACAACCTTGAATGCCTTTGTGTCTTTCTTTCCACAATGCCAGGTTTATCAAGTGGAATCCTCTCAGATAAACAATCAGGTATCCACACAGGTTAACACACAACACACAGAGAGGGGAAGTACAGAGTCTTACGTGACAGAGCAAAGGGATGAAAGTCCTCAGCATCTCCAAAGCAAGCTCTGTTGACTGATGGTGCGGATGGTTTAACATCAGTCCCAAGCCAGTGGCTAGATGGGCATTAGCTCTCAGCATTCTGTTCGTGATGCCCTCTGGTCAGGCTTGAACATTGTCTGTCTGAGGTGTTCAGCTTATATGGTTCTTAAAGGGTGGAATTTTTATGTTTATCAGCTCCTGTAGTTGGGGGCTTGTCGACAGCAGTCATGGCTGATGTTTCTGTGACATGTCAGTTACACCCTGAGTGAGTTCCCATTAAGTGCAAGTTGATATTACTGCCTTGGCTCTCAGGTAGTACTTTTTGTAAAGTCCAAAAAGTCCTCATTTCTTTATGCTCTATATATTGCTCGAAAGCTAGAGCTTTATGTTTTGCTTTTTCCTGATAATTCACATTTCCCCATGAATGCTTCAACTGCTATTCTCTTTTTTTCTATGTATAATATCTGGGATATCTGAGTTCTCTTCCCCCATGGCATAAAGAAAAGTTACTAGAGAATTTCAAAATTTACATTTCTAAGGATGTACCAATACATAGGTCTGAACAGCTATAAATGTAAGTCATGTAACTATCTTTGTGTATCTGTAGTTACAACTATTTCCTTATTATTTTATATCTTATAAGAATTATTAAACAAAATTTATAAATAACTAAATATAAAAATATGTGCTGGAGAAAAAGTGTAAAAGTGAGCTACGCTTTCCATCATGATGGATCTTCAGAATCAGGGAGACCCACTTTGTATGAGTTTCTAACTCCTGAGACTACCCCCGGTGTGTCTCAATGGACAGAAACCAATGGAACCACATTAGGGGACAAATACTGAAGAAGGTTAAAGGCAAAGATGGCTTCCATGATAGAGGAAAGCAATAAGGAGTCTTAATAGCATTTTTGGCAACATAAATGAGCATTTGCTATAGGTATGTGAGCTTGTAATCATATCCAAAAATACTGAACAAAGACATGTACTCATACTTTGACTATTTCCAAGAAAATCAAATGTCTATCCCCATAATACTATATCAGGTGTCTCCTTCTGATCTGGAACTGGATCAACTGTGCCATGTTCCCTTTTAGCTGATTGCACTTGCTTTATTATCAGTTGTTTCCCAAGGAGTTGCAGTTTGGTTCCATAAAACCAAACTCTGTTTAATTCTATACATTTTCCTGTTTATTTTGCTGCCAATTAGTTGGGACATAACTTGATATGGATATCCGTTTTAATATGGTAACATGCTATGTGTTTTTGATAATTGGTGAAGGAAAAAAATGATTCAGCTTGTTTTTAGCAGACAAGTCATTAAATGAACTACTGAATATGCATCTGATGATACCATGAAAGATCTGTAAAATAGAATATCAGCCTGCTTTTCTCCTAGTTATTGATGATGTAAAGCCATCTATAATGTTCCTCCCTGTCAAGTAAGAAGAAGAAAAAGGTATAATAAGAATGTTCATTTCCATATTTATTACAAAGCTATAATTTAGAGGTAGTTACATTCTTTTATGAGTACCACTAGAGAGCTATTGAACTTTAAAAATTAGCAGCCTGCTATAATATTCAATTTCAATGTGAATGATTCCTTCATAGCCTGCCACTTTAGAAATTTAGGAAGTCCAAAAGTCATGATATAAGAGGTAGTGTAGCTGGTGATGGAAAGGAATCAGCAGTCATTGAAGTGATAGGACTGAGCTCCAGTACCATTATCATAGAAACTGATCTCTCGTACTGTTACCAGAACTGATAGGTCAGGTGTGATTGTGCTTGTAGAACTAAGTCATTATAAGAAACAGCACTACAAATTTTGTGAAATTTAATTTTTGAGTTTAAGACTTAATGTTGTAAAATATTAAAAATAATCATTTCATGTAAGTCATGGATTAATCATTTATATTAGGATTTGCATAAAAAATCTAATATGCAGAAAGCCATGATTTTAAATATCTTCAAGTGAGGACACATGCTTTGTGTCTCTATTTTCAGTTACATATCTGTACATTTTAATAATTTAGATCCATCTTAGAGTATAAATTCTTATAAAATTAAAGCACATTATTTAGGATACACAGTATTAAATAAGCTCAGTTTTCAGTCATGTTACTTCAAATGAGTAGGAGTTATCTATGAATAATTAAAATTATTTTTTAAAGAAAAGAATATTTTTATTTCTCTTATGTTTACACATTTGAAAGATATCATCTTAAAAAGTGTTATACACACACACATACATACATACAAAATGTGTTGACATAACTTTTAGGAAATATGGCTGACTAAGCTGATGTGAAAAAACACTCATTTTCGAACACAAATAAAACTACTTATAGTATTTGTTTTTAATGACTAAGCTCAAAAGGAATAATATGATATTTCTGATTAATGAAGAGATCATTCAAAGCCCAAGTGGTGAATAGCAACTCATGGCTAGTGGCTTATGACAGTTTTAGAACAAGATATTAGGGGTAGGAGTAAGCATAGAAGAAGTTAGTGGCCAGGACGGGATAGAAAAAAATGATTCTCTAAGTGCTTGTGTGGGGAAAGAAAATAAGAAAAACAGCATCTGTCTGGCCCCATGGGTGGAAAAGTCACAATATTTCTTCATGTACAAATGGGGTCCCTATTTATAGTACCTATGCTCTGCACACTACAAAAGTTGATAAATGAGAAAATAAAAATCTCTCTGCCTCAATATACTGTGTGTAAATTCATATATATTATGTTACAATGTATATGTATATGTATGTTTACACATATATGTAAAATAACCTCTAATAAATTAATGGATAGGCATTGCACATCAACAGTTATTACTATCATGAAAAGAAAGCCATGTATATATTTCGTGCCTCCTAAGGAAAGAACATGGCACCACCCATGTAGTTGGCTTGATAAAAAACATTTGACTCTTTTAAGTCCACTAAATCCAACTACCAATACAGAGTAAATATAGAGACTAGAACATATTAATCATACATTAGAACATACTAATCATAGCATCAATCAATTAAGGAACACGATCAGAAAATACTGCAGATTATATGAACTAGTTATTTCATCAAATAGATGGTAAAAGAAAAGAGATTGAGTGGAAATCTATGGAATTAAAGAGACAAGCAACATACAAACCAATCACAACATGTGTGCTATATTTTTATTCTAAGGCAAACATCTAAGAAAGTACATTTATGAGACATTTGGAAGTTTTATCATTGACTAGATATTTGATAATATTAAGAAATGATTATTAAAGTCCTATAATAGTATTGTGATTATTTTTAAATGGTGTTCTTTATTTTAAAGAAGTAAATATTGAAATATTTATTAATAAATTAACATGAGGTATGGAAATTGCTTTGAAATAATATGTAAGGGGGACAATGATTGAAAGTATAGATAAGAAAACACCAGCCATGAGATGATAATCGCTGAAGCTGAGTAATAGATATATGAAAGTTTATTATATTTGTTATTTGATTTATTTTTATGTATGCTTAAATAGTTCATAATAAAAAGATTAAGAATAAAATTATATATTTGAAGTGGTAAAATTGATTTGAATTAGTACTATACTAAACTACAATAAAAAAATATATGGTGATTCTCAAGACATTATAATATAATATAGACCATTCATTAAAATAAGATTAAATTGATAATCCAACCTCTTCAAAGGCTGAAATTAAATCCTACACATCATCATAGGCCTCGTAATCGCTGGCATAAAATAATTACTCAACAACTCATCTTAATTTTATTTTGTTTTGCCATATCAGAATATGAAAGAGACTTCAATTATACATGAGTAAGACATAATCCAGTACAAATCCAAGATGTATTTTATGCTTAATGATTTAGAAATATAACATACTGATAAATATGGGTATTCAGATAGCCAGAAAAAAAAGTAATATTTATGTAATAATAATTTTAAAATATTTCCACTCATAAAATTAACTGATTCAAGAAAAATCAATTAATGTCATTTTCAGAATTGACACATGATATATTACTTTGAAAGGAAATTAATTAAGAAAAATACAATGAGCTAGAAGAAGCTCATTGCAAACCTTATCTGAGAATTCTTAGGCTGCCTGTAAGCCAAGTTTCAATCTCTTGTGGCATCATTCATAAACCACTAACCAAAATAACTACAAATGAGTGAAATATAATGAAAACATGAGCAGCAAGCTCGATGCATTTGTAAAAAAGTAAATCATGTCAAGCAAACTTAATTACTTTCTCAATTGAAATACATAATTCATGGATGAAGTGAATGTAGTATATGTGATAGATTCATATTTCATAGAGTTGATGTAATGACTCAGAATTATGATTGGAAAAATAGATTTAATTGTCTTACATAAGCTGGCATTTCTTATTGAAAATGAAAACACCAATTAAATCTGTTGATAGAATGGATAAGGTCTACAAATTAGTAATCAGACCTACTCATAAATCTCCCTCTTATGAACTTTTAGGAAAAGATGACGCACTAAGTTCTGCCATAGCTCTCAAGTTCTCTAAAGACAGAAACTGAGACCACATAATCAAATACCTGATTGTATTCCAGATGAAAAAGAAACTAGTTAAGTCATTTGTACCCTTGCTTCTTCTTTCATTGACTCTTTTCTATCATGTAATTTGGAAATCTCTTTTAATTCCTGCATCTTTTTTGTAACTTAGAAAGGAAGAATAAAATCAATATCATTAAATATCATTAAATTGGTGGCTGAATACATCTTACAGAAGTTTTGATAATATTTATATTTCTAAAAAATTAATAAAGAAACAAAAAGCATTCAAATTGAAAAGAAAAAGTAAAACTATCTCTATACCTTGTCCTGTATAAAGAAAATCCCAAGGAATATATATACACACACACAGACACACATGCCTACACAAATCACAGCTATTAAAGGAGTTCAACAAGGTTATAGGATATAAGATCAATATATAAAAATCAATTGTTTATTTAACACACTTGTAATAAATGATCTAAAAATAAAAATTAATGTAAAAATTTTACTTATAATATAAAAGCTAATAAAGTTGTTAGGAATAAATTTAACAAAAAAGGTGCAAGACTAGTACACTGCAAACTATAAGGTGGTGTTCACAAAAATTAAAGAACACCTAAAAACAATAGAAAAACACCCTATGTTCATGGATTGAAAAATATATTGTTAAGATGTCAATACTACAGATTCAACACAATCTCCATAAAAATTGGAGTTGGCATTTTTGCAGAAATTGGCATGCTGATCTTAACATTTATATGAAAATATAAGAGACTCACCCAGGACAGCCAAAACAATCTTGAGAAACAACAAAATTTGATGACTCATACTTTTTAATTTTAAAACTTACTACAAAACTTCAATAATCAAGACTCAGTTACTGGTATAAAGGAAAACATAGACCAATGTGATAGAACTGAGACTCTAAAACAATCTTTACATTTATTTTTGACAAAAGAGGCAAAATGATCAATAGCTTGTTTCTAGTGCTATTTACCTTATTTTCAGAAATGAATAAAAATAGCCTATATATGTGTATATATATGTATACATATATATTTATTACTAAAATGTGAGGCTCTGTTCTATGTACTTTTCTTTTAAATCTCACAGCAACACTTTGATAAAGTTTGCATTACAATCCCCACTTTACACTTAAGGAGACTATAGTACAGAAAATTTAAATCTCTTGGACAGAATCACACAGCTGGCAAGTCTAGCTTTAATCAAAACAATCTGACCTGCAGGCATCCAGAGATAATTTAGACTACTCAGTTGTTCACATCATAGTTGATCACGTAAAACATCACCCTAGACAATGCAACCAGAGGACATAAAATCAGATGAATATGGAATCGGTTACTACTTACTTCCCAATTTCAAAACTGCTATACACAATACAAAATCTGCTATTGAATTGAAAGAGAAAAAGAGTGATTGGCCACAAAATGCATGATAAATCAGTAAATTAATGAGCTCAATGGTGCCTATGAATTCTGTTCATTTGCTTTATTAAACACTTGGATATTTAGATAGAAATTTCTTTTTTCTCTACTTGAAAAAAAAAGTCCTTTTTTTCTCTAGTCACAGAAGTAAGACCCCTTTTATACTTTTTCCCACAATACAGCTCATACAAGATAATGGAGCTAGCAAAAAAAGTACTTCAAATGTGTAAATGCTTCATTACCTAAGAAAGAATCTGTTGTCATTAAAGTTTAAAATTTAATACTTATGATATTTCTTTTAAATTCCTCATTTAAAAAAATGAAAATGAAACTTGATAAGAAAGTTCAGGAACATCCCTGATTTAAGTTTTGTATATATGTATAACCTTACAAGCACATACAATGCTCTTTCATAAGTACTGATTTGGGTGTCTTCATTTAGATTACTAAGATTCATAAAATCACAAGACTGGAAGGGGCCTTGAGAGGCCATTGAAAACTTCACTCTCAGGCAGCACCCTACTTAACTATCCCTGACAAATGTGCATCTTTCCTTTTTTTAAAGCCATGCTGTAAAAGAAGTTCATATAAATTAATCACACACATAGCTCTAGAGAATTAAGAGCTCAGAATGGCACTCCCAATTTAAACAATCAAATTATTATTGATTGCATCAGCACTTCCATGGTTCCAACTGCTTTTTGCTTGTAAATCAGTAGCATCTTAAGGACTCAAAATTCTCATCTACTTCTGAGGCTCTAAGAAATCACTCTTCACTAGCATTTTTACTAATCAGACCAACTGAGAAGCCAAAGCAACTGCACAATTCTGGAAGGCAAACTAGCAGTAAGTAAACTAGAAACCCTAATTCCAAATGATATCTTCAAGTGGAAACCAGTGAAAGTCAAAGTAAATACGAATATATATAAAATGCATTCTACTAAATGGATGCAAATACTGATAAAGATTTTCCCTACTTTAACTTTATGTGATCTTTCCCTGTGGCCTTGCTTCTATTGCACACATCATTCATTAGATTATGAAAACCATTAACGTCAAGAAGCAGAACAAAATGAATTCACTGAGGGCCTGCTATTAGCATATCAAGCAGCTATTTCTCACTAAATATTCCTGACAGCTCTCATTACGTATGATGGATGAGCTTTATAAGTAGTAGTAGTTTCTGAGGAAAATAAAATCTTTAACCATACTACCACGTGTGGCTGGGTAACTAGCAATCATCTTTCAACAGTTTATGTTTTTCCCTTTTTAATGGGAAAGTGTTGTAAAATTCACAGGTAGGTTAAATGCCCGAGTAGAAATTCATTTAGAAACTGCAAGTCTAATTTATGACCAGAATATTATAAGTGCTTTTAGTTAAAAATACACTGGAGCCAGCCACCCAAATGCTCTACAAATGCTCCTACTGTCATAGGAAATGACAGTAAACTGAGAAAAGCAATTGGAAATTGGAATTTTAGAAGTTACTGGTATTGGAAGGACTTAAAACAAGCAGGGAAATTCAGAGTACTGGCTAAAAGGCAAAACTGTGATACTACTCCTTACACTTTAAGTACAGCTTTAAGAAAACACCACAAACCTTTATCATAAAATGAGTGTAAAGAAATAATCACAGTTACTACAATATTGTTTACTTTCCTGCTCATATGAGAATGTAACCCAAGGCATTACATTCTATAAATGACATTTCACAAACTGTAGCACAGATCCAATTCAGCCTGTAGATGTGTTCTGTTTGATCTACATTGTGTATTTTTAAAAATTAAATTTTCAGCATTTAAAAATCAAGGAATTTCAGATGTCTGGTTACATTGTTTTTCTTATTTTGGCAGCCATTGGTAGGAGCATCAGCATCAGTCCCCCATTTTGGCACAAACTTCTCCTCTACATAGTATCCTCTGTGTATAACCTGTCAGTGACTTAGGTTATCTTGTCTGATTCTATTTTAAATTTATAAAAGGGTTTAATGAAATCTGTTAACATATTAATTTCTAACAAATAATAAGAAACAATTAAAATTTCAAAACAATATGGAATTGATTTTTACCTTAAAGTTATTAAAGTACATACCCCAGTATATATTATATACTATTTATATTCTTTGCAGTTATGTTTTAAGAATTGCAAAAAAAGTACCTGTATGTACAACTTACATGCTCCATAGAAAGAAAACAAAATATTTCAGTTGATCATATGCACATTCCCAAATACTTGGTGTTTAGTTATCATGTAGAACAAATAAATCAACACATCTATATCTCTGAAAGCATTTCTAAATCCACAGAATTGCCTCAAACTCTCTTACCTATGTAACTTTAAAAGTACCTACTTATTATTCATAAAGAGGCTTAGTTTTTCAACCAAAGACAGTTTAAATTGATTAATCATCATTTTTATAATTTCAATAAAGCATCACTTGGAAAGAATATTTAAAGATGTATATTTTTTCATTTTTTCATTAGAATACTGTTTAATAATTACTCCAAATAAACTATATTTTTAAAAAGTTAATGATATTAATTTATCAAGACATAGAACTATCATTAAACTTAGCTAAAATAAACTTACTTCAGAAGAAAAATAAAATTGACTAATAAAGTACAGTCTCATTTTTCACCCTCTTGTCTTAATTTGTTTTTCTTTTGGGGGGAAATGTATTTTGAGTGCTGTAACAGAAACAGAAGCTCCAGAGGACATCGATTTAAGCATTTCATAGTCAACATCGGTGTCTTATATAATGTAGTGCCATTGATAACATATAAAAATCTCAAATCTTTCTTTATCTTGTTGGCAAAAATAGCTGGATGACAAAAATTCAGTTTCAAGTTCAGAGTAAAATAGTACACTTTGACCAATAGGAGTGGTAAAGCTTTAAGGTTTATTAAGAGCATACAGAACAATGGAGTTTACAAAGAAAAATGGAATTATTTCCACCAGAAATGTGTTTACATTCCCAGCAATAGACACTGCTAGCAATAGACAACTGGAATATTCTTGACTATTTATTTAGTGCTTCACTGCAATAGTCACTTTATTTAATTAATGGGCAGTGAGTATGAATTTTCATTGCATGAATTCAGTTATGCAAGAAATACCATTATATATAAATCTCAGTTGTGGTTTAGCCAAGCTAGTTAAAAATTTAACCAGGGAGACCTAGACTGAGTTCAGAAATAGGAATAGGGTCTTTGACATTCAGTTTATCAGATTTACCATCCCCTGTCTTCCATGTCATATCTGAAATCCAGCAACACCCAATTTGGTAGCACTTTAAAGTCTGGAATTCTTTTCAGATCATGGAAAACCAATTACCCAGAACCCAGCCTCCCCCATCGCTAATGAATGTTACTTCCAAAATAAATGAATGTTACTCGGTATCTTTCTGTGCAGAAAGGCAGTTATACCATAGGGATTGGAGCGGTGATCTCAGAATGCCTTAATTCTGATGAACAAGAACACTCATGTTCAAGTAAGAAGGAACATATCAGGGAGTCCCAGGTTCCATCTGAGGATGCTTTTTCTGAGAATCTCCAAAGAAGAATAGTATTTTTCTTAGAAACTGGTTTATAGAATTGATTTCCTCCCTGATTTCTCTTTAGTTCATTTACGTTGAATTGTTTGGCTTATATACAAAACAGGAGGGAAGAAGTTTTCTGTAAGCACATCATAATCAACTTTTGCATCCACCATCCTTAGTTCAGAGATAAAAATAAATAAAGCATGGATATGCCATCATAAAACTCGTAATTTATTGCACAAATTCAAATATAAACAACTTGAATAAAGGAAAATTTATACTGAAAAAGTTGCAAACATGCTCTTAGAAAATAGAAAGAACAAATAACACCATCTTGGGGAAAGATGAGACAACACAGTATATATATCACAAATAAGTAATATATGCCTCTCTCTCTCTTTCTCTCTCATTATTTCCCCAGGGATGTTCACCATGGATTGGTGTAGCTTCACACATCAGGCCCTTTTGAAGTGTGAGGGAGTTAAATGTAGACAAAAATATCTGATGAAAATACAGTTGTTTATTTCATAGGGAATCTTATAATTGTGTACTAATAAACTACTCATCTGAAGATTACTTTTCTTATAGATTATTCCTCATCATAGATCAAAAATTTACTTATTCTAACATAGATGATACATGATAGTTGATAGAGATAGATGATAGATAGATAGATAGATAGATAGATAGATAGATAGATAGATAAATAGATAAGTGATCGATTAATCACTAGATAGACAGATAGACATATATATATATTTAAAATGAGGTTCTGGAACTCCATTCAAACTTGTATATTTCTGAAAAAGAGATGTTAAAATATATATTTTTTTAATATTGGAAGATTTTTAAAATGTTAGTTGTTATCTCTGAATAGTATGTTTGTACATAATTTTTTTCCTCTTAATTTTGAAAATATTCATGACCCACAAGAAATTGTAAAAATAGCACAGAGTACCTGTATACTTTCCCCTCACTGTCTCCAATAAAGCATCTTATGTAACCATAGTATATTTTCAAAACCAGGAAATTAACATCGACACAAACTATTAATTAAACTGTAGAACTTATTCAGATTTTCACCAGTTTTTACATGCATACAATTCGTAGGTAATTTTAATTTTCTTAAGTTTCCTGGTTTTTACAGTTTTTTGTAAAATGTGCTTTTAGATATGTAAGAACGTATATATATAATAATTACCACTTACCTATTTTCTTTGCAGAAATGTCAACTGGGTTTTCCAAAGTAATGGCATATATCAAGAATAATCAGATTTTAGGAACAATAATCTCCATTTTTGATCACCTTTACATATCCTTCCATATCACTAAAAAATTTTAACAATAATTTCAGGATTTCTACCATTCTATTGAACGTGGTACTGTACTATAAAGAAATTGTTTTTACCTAATATCTAAGCAATTCAGATTAATGTTATTATTTGTGCATCTAAAACTGAAATGTCCACATTGTTTATATTGATGTTTTGGGCAAATTTGCTGATCTTTCAAGGAAATTATGTCTTATGTGAACAATAAACTCAGCTCATGTTATTTTCCTATTTGACGTTTTGAAGAATTGCCTTCTACTTTGGCTGTGATTTTCTTCTTACACTTTCTTTTTATCAAAACTTTCTTATGAAATGAAATGCTTCATTATTTTTTCATTCATCAACAAGTGTTAATGAATGACATGTGAATGACAGTAGAGGAGTTAAAAACATGATTGAGGTGTTATTCCTGCTGTCGAGAAGATAAAAGTGCACACAGATTACTGTAATGCAAGATAGAAAGTATTAAGTGATATAAAAGATATTAAGATAAAGCTCAGAGGATGGGGAGTTACTTTCAACTAGAGAAAGAGCCTAAGTCCAATGAGAGGTTATACCATATAAATGGATAAAAAGCACAAGCTCTTATACTGGATAGAAATATTCTCTTCCTTATTTGCCTATTAAAATTTACCTTCTCTCTGGGCTTCACTTTTTAATCTTTAAAATAGGAATAATATTAGTATTTACCTCTTGAGGTTTATGGGTGGGTAAAAAAAATATTGCATGTAAAATATGCAGGAAGTACTAGGCACACACATTTTATCTAACTTAGCAGTTTTATGCTTAATATTGATTGAGAAAAAGTGGCATTGAGACTGTCTATTATGATAGAATTTTGTGAAAGTTCTGGGCAAAAACTATGCCTGCATCGTCCTGACCAAACTATGTTAAAATTTTTGTTCCTTTTTCCAACATACATGACTATAAACAAAACATTAAGATTTACTTTGTATAATTAAATCTACAATCTTCTCTTTTTTTCTTGTTCTTTTTTAAATTTCTATAAAAACATTTTAAAAAACTATTTTTACGGTTTTTCTGACGTTTATGTCTCCTTAATGTTTTTCATTGCAATTACATTTATAGACAACCTTGATTGCTTTGTACCGGGGAAACAGGAGTCCAGTGAAATAAAGATTCCAGAGGGCCTTTTAGTTTATCTTGATTCTGATGATTCTTAAAAAAAAAAAAAAATGCTGTTTGTCAACCTTCCACTCTCCCTCACATTGCTAGAGACATGCATATGTCCACAGTCAGGGTGGGATCACAGGCCTCCATGTTACAAACATGGCCACGCCTTCTGCTGCTCTGCCACGTGCACCTGCCAGAGCAGCAGTCCACTGAAGATTAGGGACCGGGCTCTCGTGGACTGAGTAAATAAGAATGAATCTCACTAATAAAGGTACATTTTCTGCTCTTTCTCTTCTCCTGAGAACTAGTGTGCTACTTATCAAGTGGAAGGAAAAAAGACCTGGTCATGAGACTATGACCCAGTGATAATTTGAGCTGGACCTATTTGAACAACTTGAATTCAAGTGAGAGTATTTCATCCTCTCATTCAGCCCCTTGAAACTCTAACCTCAGAACACCTTCCAGTAAAGCTGCTTCGAAAAAGTTCTTTTGAGAAAGTATTCAGAAAGAAATCAAAAATAGTATCATTGAGGGTATGGGTTTAGGGTGAGACAACAGTGTTTATAAATGTTGCATGAAATGAAAGTTTTTAAAAATATGGATGTTTGCTACAAGATACTGGATTTTTCTTGCCTTGGTGTAGTTAAAAGGCAACTTAATGGACTCTTTCCACCTGAGCAATTTCAAATTTCCTCAAAACTCTTAAACAATTTTAGAAGCACATGCTTCAGACTCCATTGCAAGTTTATTGAGCAATTTAATAATAAAAAGGAAACAAGGAAAATAAATCATTAGGAAGATTTTAGCCTAAAAACACTATCTCAACAGCATTATATCTGTAATATAACCACTCGTATGTGGTGGCTTGTTAGCAGCTGTGGTCATAAATCTTAGCGTGCAGCATATTCAGAGGAGATGATATACTGCTGGTAGCTATCTATACACAAATATATGATTTTTTAATCTATTAGCTGTAATCATTCTTTGGAACTGATGACTTGAAAGCGTCCTCTGTAGATAATTCACTTATATATAACTTTCACTATGCCTAAGGTAATAATTTCACTCCTTATCTGAGAAACTCAGAGCACTGATTATGTTCACTCAGCTTCCAGATACCAAACTCTAACTATTTTTCTACCATCATATAGCCAAACGCCTGCCGCCAGCACCACTGATGGCCCCCTGAAATCTAAGCCCTCCTCACTATTCTCAAAGCCAACTCTGAGCCTTGACAGGAGGAATAAACCAAATCTAGATTCCAAAGGAATAAACCAAATCCTGGATTCCAAGGCCCACCCTCATAATGTCTCCCTTTCTAATTTGTCAATTTCTAGGAGCTACCCTAGATCTGCTAATTGGGTTCTGGTCTTGCCTTCTGGTGACAATTTCCTTTCTTCTGGACTTTTCCCGTTTGTGTCAGTAGACTTCAGTTTTATTTCTCATCCCTATTGCAATTTTAGTGATTTGTGTGATTGCCATCTATAGAAACAGGCTGGAGAAGGGCAGTTGTAACCTTTGGCATCATACATACCTAGGTCAGAATCCAGCTAACAATGGCCATGTGAATATAAGCACATTTCTAAAACTCCATGAGCCTTATTTCCTCATAAAGCTGCTATTATGATTAAATTTATCAATATAATGTATTTTTATTTTCTACACCAGTACCTAAAGTAGCACATGATGCCTATAATATATATATTATAGAAACACTATATATATTATATATATATTATATTATAGAATTATATATTATATATATTATAATATATATTATAATTATGTATTATATATATTATATATTATATTATATTATATTATATTATATTATATTATATTATATTATATTATATTATAGAAACACTAATTTCTTCCCTGTACTTCATCCCAATGACAGCTTCTCTTAGATAGCTGGATGTCTAGGGCACTACTCCATGTGGTTAAGTATCTCTAACATTGAATGCATGATTTCAGAGTGTTTTTCCTCTTTCCCCTATCAAAGATAAACACAGCCAGACACTCAGGTTGTAAGGACAGATTTCAACCAGTAATATACTATTGCAATAGGGAAAATTTCCAACACAAAGTAACTTTATTTTGATTTGTGCAGAGGTGACTCAGCCTTATAAAGAGAGAATGAGGAAATAGAGCAGGGGTGAGCAGGGACTCAGGAGAGTCAGAACAGTGAAAAACTATAAAGAGTAGTAAGAAGGGGATGACGGTCCATGTGAAACCCACCTGGGTTTGTTAACTGGCATTTATTGACGTAAGAGTTCTATCCTCCCATAGACATTGGGAGACAGGGGCCCTATCTTTAAGTGTTTGCTGGAACAAACAGTAAATTCTTTTGGCAGCCTTGAATTATCTCAGGCGGGCTCCTTAAGTGGGGTTACAGTGATCCTACGGTTACAGCCTTGAACTGTTAGAAGCTATGTACATGTTTTGTTCAGGTCTTTATAAGCCAAGGTAGAGGCCTAGTTGAGAGAGGACTCAGAGAAGCCTGACTAGAGTTTGGTCAAGGAGAGAATCTTTGTCACAATCCCCCTCCCTCAACACCTCTTTTCATTGGCATCCCATCTATTGAAATACACTTCTCTAGCCTGGCTATCACCCTTATCTTGCCTTTTCCAGCTTGGAAAGAACCCAGAGAATGTGAAGTCTCTGAGCAATGTTTCTCCATCAGCCTTACCTCTTAGCTCTGTTTTTCTTAAAATCTCTCTCACCCTATCAGATATCTCTGTCCTGAGAGCTATATTCCTGCTTCCCTGTGTCACTACAAATGCCTATCCAGACTGCCTCAAATCTTGACACAGGGAAGACATTCATTCTTTATTTGCTCAAGTCTATTTGTGACAGCCAAGTATGTCCACCAACAATTAGTATATCTGCAAATTATGTTCATATATGTGTACATACTTAATCTCAATAAATTATGATTCTACCTTAGTTTCAGGCCTAAATAAACGATGTTTACTTGTCACAAATGTGTCTTAATTTTTAGAGTTCAATATTCCTATAAGAAAATAGGTTTAAAAAATATATATGTATATATATGTGCAACTCTTTGACTTTGAATGCTTTGTGTCTTTTCTTTTTAAAGAGCATACACAAAAGCACTACATGTATTCAATAGTCATTTTCCCCACCTTGGAACATCAGTTTAAATCAGTGTTTGTAACCTATGTATGATTCAACAAACATACAGTACATTTTCTAATGTTTTTGGGGTCAAAGAATGTGTTACACAAACAAAGAGAGCTCAAAAGTTCTCTTCAGTTTTAGGTGAATCTGGTCACCTGGATCTTATTTAAAGGCTTCTCTCTCAAGTTCATCCCTGTAGGGCAGACTCATATCCAGCTCCTTGGGTATCAGTGTATAAACCCCAACCTCCTCTAGGGTGCCATTATAATCCTTTTTAGCTCCATAGCAACTCTCTCCTGTGAGCCTGAGATACCAGATAACTATTATTTACTATGCTATTAAAATAAAGGCTTTTCAGCTTCCTCAGGTGCAGAATTGGAAAGAAGCCTAGAAGCCTGGAAAGCTTACCTGTCTGGCTAAATCCTGCAATCTATCAATTAAATGCAGAGTGGTTTATGTCACCAGTGCTCAATGTAATCTAATTTTTTATTCTAGTTTCTTAACGCTACAGTCTCTATCTTCTGGTTTATTGCTATTAAGTCTATTTGTTGCCAATTTCCTGTTTCCTCCTCTTGAGTAGTACTATAATTAATGGATGCTATTGTTTCTTAGAATCTCTTGGTTGTCCCTTAATTATTTTACTATGTATACTAAAGATAAGAAAGTTTTAGAAATGCCATTAAATTCCTGTAACTCTAACTACGTCAGATAGCTATAAGCAGTTTACAAAGTATAATAATAGCAGCTGGTAAGAACTATTATGTTAATTAAAGCTAAAAAGCAAATGTCTCTTTAATTTTGTAGGCTTCATACATATAAAAGAATATTCAGGAACTTTAAAAATTCAAGGAAAATGCTCTACTACATTTGCACAAATATCATTTAGATAAAGGTTGTCAAATGTAAAGATGTGGAAGAGAAAGTCATATGCAGGTTCTGTGGATAATAAAATAGCTCTCCAAGTGAGTCCAGTATGGTCTTTCTCCTCTGTCCAGCTTCTTTAGAGAACAGACATAACGTGATAAGACCGGTTTAGCTAAGAATCCTTTAAGGCCAACACTTCTTAAAGTCTCATCAATCTGTATAATTCTCATGACTTATGTTAAGTCTAGCCATAAAATCTTTCTGTTGTATGGCCAGGGAATAATGGGAATATTCATATAGCAAGAAAAAAAGATCATCTTAGATAACAAATGGATATTAAACAACTTCCCTTTTACCAACAAACTTAAAAAGTAAACATGTTTTAATGGAGATCCTTCAGGAACAATAGATACAATCTGTTCTAAATAATCAAACATTGAAAAATGATCAAAAACTTTAAAATAATATAAAGAGAAGGTATTTTGTCTACTATCTGTCACCGGCAGAGTTAAATGATACTCATTAAACAAAGAAAGGAAGCTAGTAAAATACTTCTATTCATTCATTCTATTTTTAAAATCATATTACCATCATGATTAAGAATATTTAAAGTATTGAGAAAAATTTCACAGTCGCTAAGGAATGCTTCCTTGCTTAATGCAACTTCAGAACAAGTCTTGTTGGACTATCTCTGAATTAAGGGATGATAATAAGTTTTAGCTGGAGAAGAACACAGGTCTAAAGGTGCTGATGGCAGAGAATTAACCTCTCCTGTTCAGCTTCCCTTTATCTTAATAATTTTGGGTTCTAACCACATATTATAATTATGAAAAATGTAGTTGATTAGATATAATAAGAAACTCTGAGACACCAATTAAAGATATTCTTTTTACTAATCATGTAAAGGGCATTTTTTTAGATTAAACACTAGAGAATAGAATGCTTTTGCAATGTCTCAATATGCTTACTTTGAAAGGAAAAAAATCAAAGTATGTGCAAACAATGTTTCACAATCCAAGGGTAGAAGTAATCTCAGGGAATGTGGTTCTATAGTCAAAACACCTATGTTTGAAATCCATTTTCACATCTAACTTACCCCACAACTCATGTCACCATACATCTTTAAGTTACAAAACGCAAAAATTACATCTTCCCTCGTAGAGATATAAAACCTGATCAATATAAAAGAAAATATACAAATAAATAAATCTAAATACCCTCTATACAAATTCAAAAGAAAAAAATCAAATACCGTTATTAGTGATGGCAGAGTACCTGGAGTTAGTAACACTGCAAAGTTTGAGGGCACAGTCCTTCATAAGACCTCCTTCACTTCTGACACCAACTGCAAGTTTGAGAGGTTCCCCAAACCACCGTCATTTCATAATTCACTTTGGAGAATCACAGAACTCACTAAAAGCTATTATACTGATGTTTATAATCTATTACAGGGAAAGAATAGAGATTAAAATTAGCCAAGGGAAGAAGTTCATAGGGTGGAGTCCAGGAAGGTTGCAAACACAGAGTTTCCAGGGCTCTCTTCTCATGCAATTAGGACATGTTACTCTCCCAATTTCAACGTAAGAAAATATACATGGAGTACTGTCAATAAGATAAGTTCACCCAAGGCGTGGTGTCCAGAATTTTTACTGTAGCTTCATTATATAGACTTGAGTGATTGATTGGCCAGATATTGAACTCAGTCTCCTGACTGACTGATGTCACATGACCTAAAGCTCCTACTCTGAGTCACATTGTCAATCTATTTGTCATTAGATCTCCACTTTAAAACTGTTGGGTATGGCCACTGCCCCCTTTCCTCAATATCTGGAATGGCCAGCCCACACCCTAAACAAAAACACTCCTATCATATATGACATAGCTCACACTCCTAGAAACTGAGGGAAAAGGTCAGATGTTTCTTTGAGAAAGGCCAAATTCTTTACCAAACAGACAGACTATCCCTTGGCCTTTGTCAAAGGCTCTCTTGCAGCAAAACAATTTTGTTTGGGCATCTACATTTAGTATAGCATTGATATGGAAAACAGCAATAGTATCTGTACAAATATATCTAACATGTGTAGGAGAGGCATACAACTGATCCACTTTGTGAAGCCATTTCCTTAATTTATCATTATTTGTACTTTATGATAAACTTTCACAGAACTATTTAGTATAGAAATTAGCCGATGGTTATATAAAACAAGTTCGTCCTCATTTTCCATCAGTATTACTTCCTGGTGAGGTTTTAAATCAATTTAGCATTACAATGGACAATCAATATCAATATTATAAACTTACCAACAATGTCAGTGTTACAACATATCACAGTACAGCAGTAGACATAAAACATAAAAATAAGAATCAAAACGTGTGTGTGTGTGTGTGCACGTGCGTGCATGTACATGCATACCACTGAGTTGGTTCCAGCTCCTAGAGACCCACAAATGAGCAACGTCCAGTGTCCTGTCCTCAACAACTCTGTTCAGCTCCTGTAGGCTCACATCTATAGCTTCTTTTATGGAGTCAATCCCTTTCACATTTGATGTTCCTCTTTCCTTGCTGCTTTTTTATTTTTCCCCGCATTACTGCATTTTTCCAAAGATTCCTGCCTTTTCATGATGTGCCCGAAGTAAGACAGCTTCAGTTTTGTCATTTTTAACCACAGCAATGTTTCAGGATTAATTTGCTCTAGGACTCACTGGTTAGTCTTTCTGACAATCTAGATATCAAAACATGTCTATACATTACTTGAATCTTACTGAGTTATTAACAATTAATTGAGTCCATCATCATATCTCCCAGAGCAATGTTACTCAGGTTTCCAATTGATCTTGCCAAGTTACAAAAGCAGGGGTGGTCTTAGCAACATATGGTTTCACCCTTTAAAGCATCTGGGATAATTGAACTAAGAGATATTTCCTTTTTCTCTGGGCCTTTATCAAAACATTAATGTAATATTGGACTTTTGTCATTGTATAATCCATTTAATTCATTCTTTTACCTTGAACAACCGTTCTTCTTTTTCCATTTATCATTTACACTTACCTAAATTTGTCCACCTTTATGGGGTAAGGAACAAATGAGAACATAAATTAAGACAAAGCCTTTCTTTTGCTGAGGAGTATTTGTATAAAGAGGAAATATAGAGAAAAGAGGTAACATGTAAATGCTTTACTCTCTACATCCCACTATTAACTATCAAAAATCAACATTTGAGAAGAGATACACAATTTGATAATTCTTACAGAAATTTGGGAAAATTGAAAACATGGTTTCATCAAAAATCTGAGAGAGTTTGAGCTCCTCAGAGTAAACCAAGGCCACATCCAAGATGGTGTTCGTGAGAAGGAAGAAAAGTCACAACAGCTAAAGGAAGTGTCAAAAGGCAGTGTCACAAAGGCTGCCATTAGAATGCATGAGGTGCAAAATGACTTACCAAACTCTTGCTTTTCTCCTGTTACTAGTGCAATTTGCTATCTTTTCAATATGTTTACTGGTTAATTGAGTGTCCTTATCTGTGAATTTCCTATTTAGAAACTTCATCCATTTTTAATTAAGCTGTTCATCTTTTTATTGACTTTTAATTTTTATATATAGTATATGCCAATTTTGTATATATTACAATTATCTTTCTCAATTTGTTTTATATCTATGAACCATATTTATGGTATATTTTGTTATATAAAATTTTAATTTTGATTTGACCGATTTAATAATTCATGTTCCACATGACTTCTTCTTTGTGTGTTTTGCTTCACAAATCGATCTCTACCTACAATTTATTAAAATATTTGTTCATGTTTTCTAAAACCTTTAAAGTTATTTTTCACATTAAGATCCTTAAACCATCTGGAGTTTACTTTTCCTGCATAGAGTGATTTTAGGGTCTAATTTTACTTTTATCATATTTAAAGTTAATTGTCCTAATACCATTTATCAAATAATTCATCTTTTACTCAGAGATTTGTAATGCTTCATCCATGATATGAATACTTTTTTGCTATTTGTTAGTATTGAATAACATTTATATAACACTGATATTGAAAAACACTTGCTTTCCTGATATAAATGTTACTTAGCTATGATCTCTAAATATGAGATTTTTTTTTTGTGTATATGTGCTGTATTCAGTTGGATAATATTTAGTTAGAATTTTGTATCTCTATTCATGGTGAGATTGGTCTGTAAGTTCCTTTTTTTGCACTATCTTTATTCTCATTTTAACATAGTTATTCTAGTATCCTAAATGGTTAACTGAAAGGTTTTAAAAAAATGAAACTGTGGATGTTTTAATGTAGAATTAAATGCTACAAAAGAATTCCTCTATCCTATATCTATTTCACTCCCTCTGCCTTCCCATGTCCTAAGCCATGGTTAACTGCAAACAAAACAAAGAGGAGTAAATAGTGTCATCAATGTGATAGAATATAAAATGCTATATTTACTTCACATTATTTGGTATGAGTAAATGACACCATTTTAAAAAATTCTCAGTGCACGCTTTTGCAGTCATACTAACCCATTTATGACATTATCTTTTCACTATTCATATATAAACACAAATGTTTTAAACAAATTTATGCTTGTTAATTCATTATTAAATGACAATGATTTAATTTAAGTGATTGTTAATGACAATGCCTCCAAATGATTTATCTACATTACATAACTTTAACTATCTTTTGAAAAAAAAATCTGGAATGAGTATTTCTCATATTCGTAAAATAAGTTACAAATAACAAGGGCTTGACCTAATTATTTCTAAAGAATCCAAACTAGTATAAACCAGTGTACACATTTTTTTTTTGTACTTACAGAGTACAGAGGGAAGGATTTTTTTAGTACTAGAGAAGATTCTATACCTATAAGTCTAATAAAAATATTGATAACAAAAATGTTTTAAAAGAAGAAATCATTTATACCTCTGAAATATATATCACCAATTATTTTTCAGTGGCAAACATACTTATTAATAAAAGTTATAACCAGAGCAATGAAGCATGCAAAGATGTGTGGCTTATGCAGTACGAAGTATAGGTATGAAAGTATGGAATATAGGTGTATTGATTTATAGCTATATGGCTTTAGCAAGTTACTTAACCAAAATATCCTGAAAGGTCTCTTAGGAGACAGGAAGAAAGCCTTGTTCTGGATCATTTCTTCTTTCTTTTTATTATCACACTTTTAAAAGTTTTAAATGTCATAGAATTAGAAAACATAGAACTTGGAAAAGACCTTTAAACTTTATGCAGTCCAGAATGTGATACGCAGGAAGGATGCATCTAAATGATAACAGAAAGCTATGAGATTATTTTCAAAGACTGTGAAGTCTCCTAAAGAGCTCCACTTGTTTGAAAAATCAAAGACCACTAAAGAAAAGAACACCTCTGGGCCAGTGTTATCTAAAGTGTGGCATTTCATCACAGGAAGGAGTGAATCAACTAGCTGATCATACTATATATTTTTGACAACATTTGGCAATCCTAGAAAATGTCATAGGTCTGAAGGAAATCTGAATCATTATTATCTTCAAACACTGTACTAGAAAGGCAGCTTTGATTGTTACGGCATCTAACACATAGCTCTTAAAAAGTAGCACCTTGATCAGTTCTTCTGCATTGTTTATTGGATATCCTTGTTAACAGCAATCTAACTTTACGAGTTTAATGATTCTAAGTTGGGAAGAAAGCAGATATGGTTAAACCACAAGAAAATTAGTGCATGAGGTTTTTATTCAGTGTTATTCACTGATCATTTGAAGCTTTTGTACTAAACCTGGAGGAACGTAAGATTAGATCATTTGAAATATATGTCACAACAAACAATAATAATATAAAATATAATTAAATCCAAATGATATATTCATATCACCAAAGTAAAAACAAGTCAATTTCTATGTGACCAAATGCATCCAGTACAACTTCTTGAGCTATATTTTAAGATATAAAGAACATAAAAATGTCCATTTGACCAAAGACACTATGTTCAGTCATTGCATATCATTATCACATCATATATATCATATCATATTATATCATAATCATTGACTACCCATTACCATGAGAAAAAAAAACAAAGTATAACCCTTGTTTAGATAGAATTAAAGCTTACATTCTAATTGCAGATATTCAGCCCATTCACCTAAATAGAAAACTCACAATAAAGTGCAATATATAATTGCCATATGAGCTTTACATATATAAGAAGTATTGCAGAAGTTCAGGAACATACAAAATAACAATGAGCTGATTTTATAAAAATTTCCTTGATAATAAATTTTTTAAAGTGAGTAGGTTTCAGATAAATGTAACATAGTCTAATCAAAAAGTGAGGAAAGGACCAAAGTGGTACAAAAGAAGTGAAATGAAATAAATAGCACAAGTTTTTCAGAAAAATATCGAGTAGAGGATATCTAAATAAGACTACCCAAAAACCAAGGATGAGCAAAGGAGTAAGATACAGGCAATATCTCTCTCTTGTGATACTCCACTGTGTAGAACTAAAGGTCGTTATCTGATGGGTCACTGAGTCTAAGCAACAGGTATATGTCATTAGTGTCCAACCCTATAGGAAAAGCCCTGGGATGGGTGAAAACCAGAACTACTAGATGAAGGCTTAGACCATAAATCTTCCAGTGTCCCTGATTCTAATACTTCTTTAATCTTACTGCAGGAACTCAGTACAGTGAAAACCATTTCGAAAATCAGGTTAGACATAGAAAGAGACTCTAGATGCAAACCAAGAAAATAGAAATCAAGTGAAAATATGAAAGTTTTGAAATGAAGATTATGGCACAAAGAATTTCAATGCCAAGGTGATGAGTTCTCATGGCATTTTTGTAGAGTACCACTGGCCTCAGAGAAAGAATGAACTTAAAGCTGGACAGTATAAAAGTAGAGATCATTTAGGTAATTATTGGAAAATTAAATTGAAAGCTAGAATTTAGAAGACTTCTAGGAAATTCTGCATCAGAATGCTACATGCATCTGGACAGTCTACCTGAGACACTTCATGCGTTTCTATTTACCCACTGCTTTTTGCTGTTCCTCATGCTTTTGCTTTAATATCCCCTCTGAAATTCTCTTCTCAAATTTTTCTGTGATCTACTCCTGTGCCTCCTTCGGGGATTTTTAAAATGTCAGCTTAGGGAGGGCTTCCCTGACAACCTGTTTAAAATTACTACCTCACCTTCGACTGCCAATACTGCTTAATTTTCTTCCTTGCCCTGTAGCACCGATCACGCTTCTATATATTAAGTAGCTTTTTACAGACATCTTTGTTTATTTTCTGTGTCCTTCACTAGTTTATAAGCTTCATGAATGCAGAAATTGTCAGGGTTCTGTTCCACTACTGAACCAGCAGAATCTAAAAGAACACTTGTTGGTAATCAAAATATGTGTGGGTGTGATTATGTGTGAATAAGTATAATGTTCCAAATAGAATTAATGGCCTTAGCGAAGGCAAAATGATGTTTGAAAGCATCAGAGAAACCCAACAATCCAGTTTGATAAAAACATAAGGTATAGAAAGAAATAGATATATAAGAACTTATTTAAGTTCATAAAAAGTCCATGTATTTTATAAATTATATGATAGACTTATAAAATAATATCAAAAAGTTAGAATTATGCATCAATGAGAATAAAGGAAAAGTTACAGCCAGAGGTTTAAAACCTGAAAATATTACTGTTCGCCTAAACAAATCAGACAAGGATTGTGTGGCTAAAATATAGAAAATAAAAAGTGATATGCACTATCATTATACACCAAAATTCAAGAGTAAACAACCCCTTTTTATATACATAAAAATATACACATATAGAGCAAGAGCAAGAGCGAGAGTAAGAGAGAGATTTGAATGTATTTATAAACAAAAGTAATAGGAAGGGAAGGAAAATATTATTGTTTCCAGAAAAAAAGTAAAACCTAGGAGCTTAAAAATAATTCCAGTTAGTCTATCAACTTTCTTAGAGTATTATGAGTAACCAGAAAACATTACCATTACTTTGAGACACATTACTTGTAACATAAACCCAAATTTGATTTCATAGATCTCCTTGAAATTTCTGATTTTCCTGATCTTTTCTAAAAAAATTTTCAACATAAACTGAAAATATAACAAGGTAGCAGAGGGCCTAATGGGAATATTATATATGTGGGATGAACAAGTGCATGAAAAATGAAGTTGGAGTTAGTAAAATTATAAAAAAGAGTCTGTTTGGGAGTTGCTTTTAATTTGAGTAAAATATCAGTCAATGAGAAACATTGGAAATCCAAAAAGTTAATTTAACAAAACTCTCTATATTCTGTTAGATTTTCCCATTAACAATATCAATTTTTAGCAGTTATTCTCATTAGATATTAAAAGAATATCAAATAAATTAAAGAGCATGTTTAGACCAATAGAATTGGGGTATGTAAAGACTAGCCGAAATTGAGTGAAAATTTACAGAAAAATTACAATAAATTTCCTAGAAGAACAGAAAAATCTGAAAGACAAATATAAAAATTTATTCAAAGTTTGTATTATAATTTTTGTCCATGTCATATATGCTGTAAGTAGTCTAATCCATGATTTAGACTTGCATTAGTCAATGTGGATATTTTTGCCTCATAATCTACTGAAGGTGCCCACATTATTATTTAGGCTGGACATGAGTAAAATGATGTATTAAACCCTAAAACTATCACCAAAGAACCTTGATCTTTGGTCCTAGAAGGCAAATGTTTTAGAACCAAGTCTGGGGAGGAAAAGTCTTGATATATGCTTCTCTATTTGTGGTATAGATTTGACCACTATCATGATCAATTCCAAGCTTTATATAAGTCTTGTTTTTAAAAGATTTTAATTATTTGAAAGATTTTTTTACAGGTAATATTTTTTATATCTGTACTTGTTTTACTTTTAATGATAAATATATGTATTTTATAAATAATCCTTCTTAATGAATATTTAAACAGTGCTGCAACGAATATTCTTGTCTGTTCATCATTTTGCTTATGTGTAGTATATATTTTAAATGTTTCATGAAATGTATACCAGACTTACTAGTGTGTTCCTTACTGTCCACAGCCCAAAGCTTTTGTTAAAGCAACAAACTTATAAACAGATTACTACCTGATACGAGTTCCCTTTCCCAGCCCAGGGAAATTGGAGTGTATGAGCTTCTGACTTCTGTAATCAATCTCTCAATCTATTGGCTTGCCAATATTCATTACATGACACAAGAGCAAGAGCTCAATTAAATTTTCTCTTTCAGAAAATAATTTTAAAGACTTTAATTCTCTCATAATATTCTCCATTATTCTCATTCTCATTATCTTTATTTTCTTGAATATATTAATTATTGCTATTTTAAAGCCCTCATGTGATATAGTATCTGTCATCTGTATTTATTTCCATTGTCTGTCTGTTGTTTCTTCTTGGATTTTAAATTGTATATTGAACATTATGTACGAAAAATGTCGAGGCTCTGATGATGTTATCTTCATCTAGTGGGGGTTCACCCTCTCCTTCAACAGGAAGATAGAATGGAGGTTGATCACCCGTTTCCAACCAGGGACTGAACCAACCACAGGCTGGGTTGCAGTTTTGGTAAGGTCCAGTAAGCTCCTCTCTGTCACAGACCCTAGGGCTTATTCCTTCATAGATTTTAACTGAGGGAAATTGGGGTGGGTGTCCACAGGGCCTCTCCATTGAAAGCTAATCACCACCTTGAGACTGTGAAATCTCTACTCTGCTTTTTATTCTCTCAGGAGAATGTTGAGCCAAGCCCCTAGCTCTCTCTTATTACAGAGAATTCTTGCCCCTTAAATCTCAAATTTTTGTCCCTTGAGCCCTATGAGATTATCAAAATTCTTCTAGTTTCTCTGTCTCTTAGTAATATTAACTCCTACTCTATTCTGAGAATGAAAAATGTCCTGGGAGAAATAAGTAATGGTTGGAGAATATCTTCTCATTTCCGGGCTCAGAATCTGCTTTATCGGGATTTTGTCAACTCAAGACACAGTTGCTAGAAAGATTATCCATTGCCTTCAGACATTTATTTTTCATCTGGCTTTCCAAGTACTAAGAAAAAGCAAACTGAAAATAAGCAAGCAAGCAAGCAAACAAGCAACAACAAAAAGATCAAATTGGTTAGCAGTGGGTACTAAGACTGTAAGGACACACAGCAAGAAGAAATTTGAGGCAAAGTTAAGATTAATATGTTAAGCCAAATGTAAGAAAAAGAAATAATACAGTAAAATAATATAAAGCCTATAAAAGCACCCACTGAATTTAGTTCTTCTTGGAAAGTTAATAAATATTCAATAGCAAAGAGTACTGTAATATAAAAACCATTGTGAGAAATCAAGTTAAATAAAATGAAATGGGTTTTTAAATACTGAAATCATCAGAGACTTTAATATATTCAGGTATTTTATGAATCTCCTAGATCTCTTATACAACATTATCCCAAAGGTATTTGATGGGGTAAACCTTTCATTACAGAATTGTGAAAACTTGGACACATAGTGGTGCCGAACAAAATTCAATAATATTTTAAAAACTAAAAGTTGTAATATACAAAACAAACTAAAACAATATAAAGTAAATAGAAAAAAATGAGTGACTTTTAGCAGGAAGCAGGAATTTATGCTATTGAGGTCTTACCAGCATTTCACATGCAGGCCTGCAGGCCTATACTACATCTTCTACTGTCAAAGTCCCCACACAGCCGTATCTCCCTACTGCCCAATAAAAATATTTATAGAACCACCCCCAACAAAAAAAGAACATAATTAACATATAGTATAAAATAAAGTATTTCAACCAATATCTTTTACTTGATAAAAGATACTTTCCATTAAAAATTAATCATTATATTTGTGTGTTCAATATATTCTGAGAAATGCTATTTTTCAGTGCACAAATCTCATGGACATTCTTCTGCACTGAAAAAAATTAGTCCTACCACCAAGTGGTGATCTTGATTATAATAGATACTTTAGATTAAATTAGCATAAACACTGGGGCAGTAATTATTATCTCCTATGAAAGAAAAAAATTAATGTATCTCCATAGATTCTCTTTTGATCTGAGAATTTTTATATTATTCTGCATTCATTTATATCTTAATATTATTGAGAGTTTTTATATTGACATACGTTAGCTACTCTATAAAAAAATAAAATTTAAAATACCTTTTGTGAACAACTAACAATACACAATTCAAGAATGAAACATCTCATAAAGCTAAGAAAAATGAGGAAATAAAAATCTATAGTATTCATTTTCATTTGAGTTTCATTGAAGAAAAGCCAGCTAAAAGTAATTAATTAAATTCTCTTTGGAGCAAAATTTGAGATAGCATATTGACTCACTATTCATTTTCCTATTGCAAGCCAATGAAGTGTTATTGTCAAGGTTTCTGCAAATGCATAAACTATTTTTTATCCTTCATGTAATAAGTAGAGCTTGAAGAGAGTCAGTAAATTTAAAAAATGAGAATGAAAGAGCAAAGAAAAACACCATAGACAAAGTATTTTAGAAAAAATAGTTTAGGCATCAGGAAGGTGGCCTAAGTATGTCCATGTACCAGTATAAAACAAAAGACAGCATGGGATTGTGAAAAATAAAATAGCACATGTTGCATTCATATGCATTCAAATTTACTGCTTACATAGCACATGAGCAAAGCAAAACAGAGCAAGGCCTAGATTTAGCATGTTGGTGACTACTTTTTGACCTCTGTTTAGACATTGCCAGCCCCAGAAAGTAGTAAGAGAAGCAAGGTTGAGAAGGTAGGTTATTTTTTCTTTTTTTGTTAATAGTTCTCTTGCCCCACCCTTCTTCCTATAAAAACCTTCCATTTTGTACAATCGCTAAGAACACATTTCTAGCTGCTAGATGTGATGCTGCCTGATTCATGAATTGCTTAATAAAGCCAATTATATCTTTAAATAGACTTGAACTTTGTTTTTTTAACAGTATTGATGGAAAATAGTAGTGGTTCAGAGTGGACACAGGCCATGCAGTCATGCCTCTTGAGGCTCCCTGGTTTTTATCTGTAGCCTTAGAAGCTGACTAGAAAGCAACCCTATCTTGTGTATATTTGCACTAAATGACAAGGATGTTTCAGCGTTTCAACAGCCATTCTTAATCTGATTTTTCTGACGAGTACATGAATTGATGCTTCATAATTTGCTCTTTGTAGAACTAATCATTTCTTTGAAATCCATATTTTAATATGGTATTCTTTACCACCAAGAAAATTTAATTCTTGAAACATACTTTTTTCAAAAGAAAATTGCAGGCACCCCCAGAAGTGATTAAGCGTGAAGAATACATTTTTCGTGTATTTATGTAATGACACTTTTTTAGTCCAGTGCAATCTCTATAAATAAATTTCTATTGTCACGACAATGTGAAGATAATAACTGTTTCATTAGACATTTCAAAACTAAGCTTCTGTTTCTTTCATTTAAACCTAAAATGTGTTTCTTCCCAAAAATAGTTCACTAGCCTTCTGTCGAAAAATCCCAGAAGATTTCCTCAATGTCAGCTTCTCTAAAGCTAACCTTAACTCTTGCGTGGGACTAAACTCTCACTGTTTTCTTTCTTTGTATCCTACCTATGCTAATTTGTGGCTGTTTTCCTCCATTGTTCCTACTCCTTTCCACCCACTTATCAACACTCAAACCATCAATACCTTATTTAATATTAAGGCCCTGGGGGGTTCACCAGTGTCACTGTGTACCCCTCAAGGCTGGCTGCTGCAGAAGGGTTCATCTGTGAATGGAAATCTGTGACAATTCCCCTTAGCAGAGCCATAGGATTTCTAACTACCTTGGATTGTTAAATTGCTACATTAAAAAGTCAGCCTGGTCTTCCAAACACAGTAAAGGGAAATCTTTTCTATCTGGAGAGAACTATGTTCAAGTGTGGTATGTTTAATTCACTTCATGTACCTTCGAGTATATATTTCAGGCCTCTAAGACCTGATCAAGAATTAGGATCAAGTTACCTGAAAGAGATTTCTTGCAGAAATTCCAGAAATCCAACACTACCTGTTCCACATACCTCTCTTCTCTATCTTTCCCAGTAACTGCTCAAAATATTAGACACTGCAGTCTTCTCACCATCTGTTATCTGTTTATAGGGCTTTCATCCTTATTTTTTTAATGCATCAAACCCAGAATAAAACCTATTCTTAAAAAAAAAATGTATCCAAGTAGCTCTTTCTATTTTACTTTAACTGAAAGCTAAACTTCAACAAAATCACCTCTTCCCTCATGTTCAGTATACTATGTAGAAATTGCTCATTCTCCAAAATCCTGGGCTACAGTGACATTCCCCAACCCCCCTACTAAAGATTTCAAACCACAAGTACCTGGTATTTGTACAAAAACTAAACAATAGTTACAGTAATAATGAGAGTAATAAACCTAAGGTGATGACAGTTGATTATGTGCCTTTTTCTACTCTTTAATTTTGCTATCTTCTGACCCCAAGATGCTTCCTTATTTGCCCCATTTTTGGGTCTCTGGCTCATCTGCTTTCTTTCCTACTGGTGTCCATGTTTATGACCCACCAAGTAACCTAACCTCAAATATCCTTGACCTCTTAAAAGTCAACAAATTTACTTGCACTCATTGTGATCATTCCTTTTCTATGGCCTTTCCCTGGCCTTATAATGGAATGAACAGGATGAAGTATCACATTCAAAGTACAAGTGAGAATTCATGGTGATTACAATAAAAATTTTTTTAGATATCTAAGGCCACTAAGGCGAAATTAAGAATTCAATCCAAAAATCTAGCCGAATTAGACTTAAATCTTTCAACAGTTGTTTCTCTTGAATGGATCTATTCCAAAATGCAATCTATGAATCCATAATTACCAATTTTTCACATCTCTTACATAGTAACTCCCACTATTTGTGTTCTTCAACTTCCTCTTGGTTATTTATGGCCTCAACCATTCCTTTTCATTCTGTAACAACAGTTTTGAAATATCTTCATTTTATTCCATATCAGGCATACAATCCATGGCACATAACTTCAACCGTCTCTTTAGAATCATGTATTAGTCAACTCACATTCACCTTTTTTATTTAGCAATAAAGACTTGGCTACAGTTTCAACAATTCTAGAAAGACTTTCCTGAACTTCCATTCCAAACAGGTAGAACTACCTATTTTACTGCCCATCATATTGTATGTGCACTTCTACCAAAGCACTTAGCTTTTATTAGCCTTGTTTGCAAAATTACTTCCTTCTATGAGACTATAAACCCTTTGACAGCAAAAATCATGTTTTATTTTTTGATCTCAGTGCCTGGCACAGCAGTTTTCCCTATAATTAATGATTGCATCAACATAGTGCATTTGTTATAATTGATGAGACAATATTGGTCCCAGATTATTAACTCAAGGCCATAGTTTAGGGATTAGTCTTTGTGTTGTAGAGTTCAATGGGTTTTAATGAATGCATAATAACATGTATCTACTATTACACTATTATAAAGAATTGTTTCACTGCCCTAAAAAATGTCATCTACTCTGTCTATTCAACCCTTCTTCCCTCCTGCCAAACTCCTGGTAGCCACTGGTCTGTTTACTGTCTCCACAGTTTTTCCTTTCCAGAATATCATAGAATTTTAATTATATGGTATGTAGCCTTTTCCAGTGAGCTTATTTCACTTAGTAACTATGCATTTAAGTTTTCTCCATTTCTTTTCATGATTTAATAGCTCATTTCTTCTTATCACTGAATAATACTTTTTTGAATGGATGTACCACAGTTTATTTACCTATTAAAAGACATCTTCCAATTTTAACAATTATAAATAAAACTGCTATAAACATTCATATGCAGGTTTTTGTATGGGTCAAAGTTAACTCATTTGGGAAAGTACCAAGGAGCTGATTCCCAGGTTATATGGTAAGAGTAAATTTAGTTTTGTAAAAAACTGTCAAACTTTCTTCCAAGGTGGCCATTTTGCTTTCCTACCAACAATGAATGAGAGTCCCTATCTCATTCCCTTTTCAGGACACAATGTCCCACCCTTAAACATATGCTCATGTAATACAGTTTTTTAAAAAAGACTTGTCTTTTCCAGTCAGTGTTCACTGATCTCAAAACATTTATTAAAAACCCTTACACCACTTCCTATAGCAATGACAGTGTAATGATGCCCTTGCTGTCCTATTGATGCAGGTCTCCATTTCCTTTGCATCTCAGAACAATGTCTGTAATTTTTTGACAAATGTTTATTTAATTAACTTATAAGTGTATAAATGAATAAATGTATAGTATAATATTTCTGTTTTCCTTCATGCACGGTGGTGCAGAAAACGGAGTGCAAAGTCCAGTTATACAAGTCTGCTCTGCTGTTTCTACATTATAAAACTATAGGACCAGTGGGACACTAATAGAATTTGAATTAAGATCTAGTTCAGATTAAAATGATGAATAATGCTACTGCTCTGGAGGGAAATACTTACTACTAGAGAGAGTGCACTGCTCAAGAGAGAATAGAGAGAGCTTATAAATAGGCTTTGTTTTGTTCTCTTTGTATAGGCTCAAGCATGTCTAACTCTAGGCATATCTACGGGAGCACAGTAAACAGAACATTAAACTGTGTGTCAGAAGAACCTGTTCCATCCTGGCTCTGCTGGTGAAAAGCTTTGTGACCCTGGGCAAAGTCCCTGGGCTTTATCCTTTGGTTCTCTTAAGTACAATGAGGGGTTTATTCATCCAACTTTCAAAAATTGTACTGATTTCCTTCTGTTTTCCAGATGCTTGGACCACAGCCCCCAGACAGTCAAAGTCTTAACTTCAGTATGCTTACAATCTAAGGGTGAGGAAGGCAATGGGAAGAAAGAATAAACAAATAAACAAGTGCATAGCAAATAGCAATAAATGGCATTAAACGAATGAGAATGTATCAAATAGTAATAAATGACATGATGCAATCCGATGGAATGGTGAAATTGTGAGAGCCTCCCGAGGCGATAATATTAAATTGAGTGGTCTATCAATTATTCTGAGGATGTGATTTTTAAGCCGAGTCCTGAGTGGCCAGGAAGAGCCAGCGGCCTTGTGAACATTTGTAGAAAAATAATTTTACCTATGAGGAACAGTTGGTACAAAGTACCTGAGACAATTGTTGCTTCTAAGGTCACACCTATCTCTCAGATTCTGATTTTATTATTGTTTGATCATGGTCATTGAAGGTGTGACATTTCATGAGTGAGGTTATATAAAAAAAATTAATATTGCTCCTTGGGAAGTCTGTGAATGGCAACCATGACTTTGCCAGGTAATTTATTTGCTTACCTTTAATAATTTGTAAATGTTATTTACTCAATCATCCATCCTTAACTCTTCCTCATACAACAGTACACGTTAAAAGTCTATCACTACACAATTTAGCACTTTGAATTGTATTATATTCCAAGGATCATTTAACATTTGTTCTGAACTCACTTAAAGATGATTTAAGCAAAGAACTCTTGAAATCATTGGTATCAGGTAAATCAAAATAGTACTCAAATGCCTGGAAAATAAATTCTTATCTAATTTGCCTAGCTAAAAGATCTTAATGAACATTAATCAGTTTTGATGTTAAATTAGCAGAGCTAACATTCTTGGAGAGGTTTATATATTTATTAATATATTTATATATTTATATATTTATTAATAGTAATAAATGACATGCAGCATCTAATTTGATTCTTAGATAATTATTATATTCATATTAGATTCAAAATAATAACCTTAAATTTATGTATCCCAATGCATTCTTTACATAACTCATGACAATACAATTGCATAGTATTTCTGTTTTAGACATGAAGAAATTGATGTTGAGAAAAATTAAAGAATTTATGCTGTGTCCTAAGGCAATTATTGGAAGATCAAAGCTTGAAGGTCAGGTCCTTTCTTCTTTCTTTCCTTCCTTCCTTCCTTCCTTCCTTCCTTCCTTCCTTCCTTCCTTCCTTCTTTCTTCCCTTCCTTCCTTTCCTCTTTCTATATATCAAAGACTATGTAAACTACTAGCAGTTTGGTCATGAATAAATTCAATCTATGCCTTCAAAGAGCTCACAATCAAATGGCAGAGAAAGAAAAAGAAAAAAAACAAACTTCCCCTCAATGTCAGCAAGGCTGCAGAAGAACTAATATACTGAAGCCCCCATGGGAGTCTTCTCTCACAAGGGCCCACTGCCTTCTTTTCCATAATGCAAAACCAACAGGGCTGGGTTTGCTTATTTAAATGTATCATCCACACTGAATTAGACTGATCAAGTTGGAGTCTCTGCATCTATTTCACTAATAGGAATAGCCATGGTCCTTGTTAAAAAAAAGAAAGAAATGGCCGTAACAGAAGAGCTTTTCAAATGCAATTCAGTTATCTCTTCTTCAGGGTTGCCCTTGATTTGCATTAAAAGTTACATATCAGATTAGATTATATTGACTCTGAAATCTGGCAGGTCAATTTTCCCAGGCTAAATGTGTAAATTTAACTAATTAGCTAATTGTGTGGATGACATATTCCACTAAAACTGTAAAGCTGCTTTCAATGATCAATTCAGAAAAAAATGAGTTTGGCTAACTTGTTCCATCATCACATTTAACATGTAAAGAAATGATACTTTGAAAAGAATAAAACATAAGTAACATCTAGCTAAATCAAGGGCCTTAATTTATTAACAAAGTAGCAGAGTCAATAGCATGAAGTTGGATTCAGACGGTTCTTGATTCTCATCCTTGCTCTACTGCTCACTAACTGCACAGCCACTTGCATTGGTAAAGTTTATTAAGCTTGCTAAGCCTCAGTTTCTTCATCTGTAAAATGAGGATAAGGTATATTTATTGGATTAATGTTAGGACTTTATGTATTAATATTTCTATAATTCTTAGCACATTTCTTAGTATATCTTAACTGATTAATTAACTAATAGAAAGAATATCTTTCCTGTCCAGAAGAATTGTACACTACATTCAATCTCTTTTAGTATTATAAATAAAGCTACTACCCAAAATGTTTCAAAATAGTAAACTTTATATGAAATATTCAGATCTGCAATATCCATTATTATGAACATTTTCTTTCTGTTTAAGGTTACTTTTTTCCTGTCTTTGAACATCACATTACTCTAAAGATCTTTAAATGACTAGCTCCAAACTAACCACTTATTATAGGCCAATCTTTTTATTACTCATCAGCTTATTCAATCTTCTTAACTATCCTAGTGCCCAGAAAGCCTCAGAACAAATCGAGATGGCAGTGGGATCCTTCTGACTCTTGGCATTCCCCATGTTAATCTCTTTTATGGATTCTACAGATCCCTCCTCAGGTTTTTTATTTGGCCTGAGGTAAATGAAAGCAGCGTGAAAAGTTTTAGACATCAAGTACAGTAAAGAACAAGTAGATATTGTTTATAAACTGAGTTATTCTGGTGGTTAATTGTATTGTTATAACTACTTATAATTATATTCTAATTAAAACGATACAAAATAGGCTTCGTTGGGAATGTCTTATTCACAGAACTGAAGGTCTCAACTAAATGAATGAAATCATCTGATTACCTTGTTTGTAATTTGGTAAAACAACCAAAACATTCATCAAAATAATCCATATTTCTCTCCATCCAATTCCATAGTACTGGAAATTGCAGCATATAAAAAGGGTGAGGGAGAGGGGCAGTACAAGTCAGAACCACATTTTGCAGTGACCATCTGGCTATTTTAACCCCCTGTCTGCAGCACATTCACATGAAAGGCAGCTGAAGTTAAGCAAAAGCCAACAGAAAATCATCTGCACTGACAAAAATGAAAGACTATCACTGGGAATTTTTAAAGCTTCCAAGAACAATCTGAGCCAAAATGAATGCAGTGAGTATTTCAGTTTAGAAAAGATGGTACTAGTTTCTTAATAACTACTGCCTTTCATCTTGACAGCTGTTTAAAAGTACCAAGTTTGGATTTAGCAACTGCTCAGATTTGAAAGTGTTGGACTCTGTATCATTTGGAGTCACAAGCACTTTCTTCTAGAGGTTTAAAGAAAATGGGAAACAATGAGAAACCAACATTACTTCCCAATCCCCTGGTATGTTCAATATTTGCTCCTACATAACATTTCCAAATGCCTGCTTTGCATTTGGGCTCCGCACCTGCCAGAGTCTTGTCAAGAAAAGTCCCAGAGCACTTGCTATTCATCTGCTTTATGTGCCCTGCAGACTTCTTTAATTGAAGTGCAGTTTGCACACTTTGGAAGAACTCCGCCAGGACCAAACCTGTGCAGACGAAATTGAGGACCAACCTCCCCAGAAAGTCATAGGATTCATTTCATTGGCAGGTTCTGCAGAAAGTGCTGGCAAAGGGTAAGGACATCTATGAATCTTGTATCTCCATGTGGGTCAGCTTTCATTCAATCATAAGCAACATATATCTGTTTAAGCAGATAGGGATAGTATCTTATTTTTTTCTATATCTATATATATATCTATTCTTATCCATATCTATGAGCAATATATATGTATGATAAGATCACACATAAAAAGAAAGAAGCAGAAAAAACTCAGGTAATTTTTTTAAATTATAGGGAATTTTTAACTGTCTTAAGATTTTCTTAAAAGGCAAATACTGCCAGAATATTATCATCTAAAAGAAAACACTCTCTTGATGTTTGCATATTAATTGTATTTGGCTTTTTCTCTTATAACATTTTTTTTCTAAGAACTTTAGAAAGTTAAAACATCAGAAGAGCTTTTCCATTTGTTTAGCTACTAAACTTCCTCCCGTGCAACGTATGTTTATGAAAGCATTTTCAGCTACACATTTACAATGCGTTTGTTAAATTAGTTAAGAGACTTTAATTGGGCATTGGGGATTAGTTGCACTATTCCCAAATCTTTTTATCAAAAATACATGAGAACAGTGAGCACCTTATTTAAACCTTGTTACTTTGGGCCATTAGTGATGCCATTATTTTCTTCTTCATATTTTTAATATCTCAAACTCAAACTTTAATTCATAGCCCAGTTTGCTCATTTTCTTGTTAAGTAGTTTACAACAATTTTAAGTTAAATACAGTGCATCTGCCTGCTAAATTTGGAACAGAAAAGGATGGGAGAGTTCCCAAAAAAGCTGCAAATAGAATTTGTAATTTTACTGTTCATTGCTCATGGAAAGAATTTACAATATTATTCTTCTTCCAGTAAAAACACACAATATTATGCTACCTTGCTAAATTACGGGAAATTAAAATTTAAAAACCAAGAATATTTCCAATGGAAAAAATATTCTTCCTCACTATTCCTATAATTATGAATCTGTGTCAATTCTGTGTGCATTAAGATAGAAGTGGATAATAATATCTTGTCACTTACAACATTGTCTGAGTTTTTGTAGTGAGTGTGTGTCTGAAAACCTGCTTGGCATCTGATAATCATTAACACATGATAACAAAGGCTGACAAATTGAATCTGCTTCCTTCACAGCCTAGAGGTGGAAGTTCAGCTCAGAGAACTGGGTTCATACTACACCACCATACCAGAAGATAACATACTAAATCATCTCACTTCTAAAGAGAAAGTCCACTGCAGCCAACACATTCAGATTAGTCCTTTAAATGCACTGGGCCCTTATTTTTTTTTCTAAATCACGGATTTCAGGAAGCAATTCTCCTGATAACCTATCCTGATTTAGGCAAGTCTGCATCAGCCTACTCTGAGAGATGAGTTTGATTGAGGCATGATGCACCAGGCATTTGATCACATTTTTAGTCTTACTGCCCAGTTTTTATCTGTTGAAAGAGGAAAAGTCCTGCATTAAAACAGAAATTTATTAACTACTGACCAAGATGGGCTTAACATTCCTCTCAGCTTGATTAAACTTTAGACAGGTTTCTTCCTGACTTCCTTTTTCTTAGAGTATCTACTTTAGAAAACTTCCAACTGTAAAATTTTTTTCTGCCCTTTGAAATTTAAATCTTCTTACAACCCAGAAATGTCTTTTTCAAGGTCCTGGAAATTCACATTTTGAAATGGAATCATGAAGGAAGCATCCTTATCTCCCAGTTTTTGTGGCAGGGTAGAAGCACAACTCCAATAAGCAACAATTAGTAAAAGCAGATGACCTACCCCTAACATCCTCCAGTACTTTTCCATTGGCTCAGTCCAGAATTTAAAAATCCCCTTGCCATTTATTTTAGCAGAGTTGAGTTCAATCTCTCTCCCCTGTTGCAATAGTCTCTCCCTCATTGAAATATTTTTGAATAAAGTCTTCCTTGACAGTTTAAGTGGTCTGGTACAATTTTTCTTTTACAGTACTCGGTTGTTTTTTTTCCCAACAAGAGTGGGACAGATGCTCAAACCTAATTACTAGCAACTAGTCATTCACTGCATAAACAGCTAAAAAAAGAAAAAGAAACTTTTAATTTACAAAAGGAAAATATTCTGGTTACTGCTGAAACACCTTTTGCAGGAGATGAATTTACAAAAATTGCAAGCTACCTATGTTTTAAAGGCTTTATAATAAGTAAGTCAGTTCAGAACTGTTCTGACCTCTTTAATTTGAATATATCCACAAAGAAAATAACCCAATGTTACTTTTTAACATATGGAGTCTGAGTCCTACTTGCTTCCAATTTTTTTTCTTTACCCCCTCCTCCCCCTTCACCCTTAGGACACTTTTCTATCTCTCACTTCTTAATGAAAAATTCTGATTGATGCTTCCTGAGGATGAGAGCACCAGTGAGAAAGAAGTCTCAATGAAGATATGAAAAAATAATTTGTCCATTATTTCTTTAATGATTCCCTAGCGGTGCCGATTCCCTCTAGCCCTGTAAGCTCAAGCGGCAAAGATAAAAGCATATTCTTGCTGATGAAGTCTACTGTGATATGAAGAATGAATCTCATTGTGGCTGATGGCAAAAGGTTAAAAAGAAAATGATTAACTTACATACAAAAGCTCTTTCCTCTTCTTGTGCCTTCGAAGTTTTCAACACAGAAGGAAAAGATTGTGCCAAGAAAGAAGCCATTTATGACTTTCTTGCAGTTCTAATATTTTGCTTTAATTTACTAATGCTGTGTTCTCTTTTATTTTTATGAAGTAAATTAGGAGCAAAATGTAACTACTAAGGTAACTGCTTCTATAAATCAAGGGATGAAAAGCAACTGCAATAAATTAAACAAAATGATCAAAAATCCTCTAAAAGTATTTTCCTATTACATATGATACAAACTTGTGAGTTAATATTAGTCTTATGCCCTGTGAGCTCAAAATATCATTTATAAGACTTGCTCTGGAATAATGAATGATGTGTCTATCACATGCATCCCTCAACTATTTTATATCATGTTGTGTATGTGTACATATATGCATGATCTATGTGAAGCCATGAAGATGAATTCATCAATTCCATGAAATATTGCTAAAAATCTGGTGTTAAAAGAGAGAGCTGGTATTGATTAAAATTTATTTTTATAGCAGAGGAAAAATTTTACATAAGTCAAATTGTTCAGTACTAATGTATATATACTTAAATAGTATAAGAAAAATAATAAGAGATGTACCTTTCAGGGAAAACATGTATATTTTATTTAATTAATTTTTAAGAGTCATTATTTCATTAAAAAACTGTCTTAATCAGATATGCTGATATGTCAAGAGTCTAAAATCTCAAATGCCATGAGAGCTATGTATAAGTGTAACATTGGTGGATGAAGCTGTATAATTCAATTAGAAACATGATTTAATAAGGAGTATTATTCCAGTTCTATACCAGAATATACCTACCCCAGGACATTGAAATTCATTTTTAAAACCGTATCCTGGCCTTTACAAGTTTGGTGCCTAAATATGTTTTCCTATTTCCAAGTATGTAATCCCTGAAGTATTGGGTGAACCTGCTTTCTGGGCATGAAGTGTAATATTTGTATAACTTAAATATACTTAGGATATAAAAGACCATTCTAGTTGTAATAGTCCTGTCAGTTCAATGAGCTGTATTTGAAGTGTAAATTAGTTTGAAAATAGAGAGTGTAAGCTAATAGAACATTAATTATTTTGATAATTCTCTTTGTCCCTTTCCTTATTCTCTTCCATTCTTGATGCACATTTCTGCACATATATATGACTGTCAGTGTATTTATCTTCCCCTATTACTTCTGAATTCTTTCATTTGGGTGCATTTTCTGGTGTATTATTACCATATAATCTTAACAAATTCACGACAAATATTTTAGTAATAGATTTTACTTCCAGGTCCTGTCATTTAAATGTTTGATATTAGATGACTGGTTTGATCTTCGGTATGTTTCAGAAACTTTCACCTAAGTTCAAATCATTATTTGCAAAAGTGCCCTAAGCACTGGGACTTAGAGATGGAAAGGAAGCAAGCCTAATGAGTCCTTTTGGGGTTTACAGAAGCAATCAAAAACTTGGAAGAAACAAGAGGCAGTAAACTGATTGATGGTCCCTGTATACCGCTGCATACAGCAAACCCATGAGGAACCTACAAGTGTACTTCTTTCGAATCTGCAGGATTCTTTCAACGACTATGTAAATTATACATTGTGCTATAGTAAGCAGACCAGAAATAGTAATTAATAAATAGCAATGATTATATGTAAATTGCATTTATATTAAAGTAGATATCTTACAGTGCTTCTGAAAATAGACTGATTTAGGTCTACTAAAATGTAACTATAGAAAAGATTTTGTTCTCACTAAAATTAGCTTTTCTTCTACTAGGTAACATTTTATATATTTTGCCACATGCTAACCTCTATCTCCCAAAGCAGTTATATCAGACCCTCCCCTAAAGCTCTCCTAACCAAGAATTAAATTAAAAGTTTAAAAGTCTCTGGGTAGTATATATCAGGGACTAGCAGCCGCATTCCCAGTGAACAGACAGTTCAATGAAAAGCAGCTACTATTTTCACAATGTGTCTTGATCAATTTAGGACTTCAGGTCCTGGGAGCCCAGATTCATGCCCATCTGGCAGTGCTGAGAGACATGCACTTAAATATCAGATGTGCAGCAGAGCTAACGTTACCACACGGGAACTAGGCAGCCGCTCGTTCCTGATTTCCACCACTCAACAAGTACAACACTTTCCCAATTTTGCTGCCCAAAACACAGGAAGAGCGAAGAGGAAGAGGGAGACAAGATGGTAATGTAAGAAAGAGCTAATAAAAGAACCCAATGACTCACAAGCAATCTGGTAAGCAGTGATCAAGCCTATTGTGCCTCCACTTCACTACTCTGAAAACAAAAAGGCCTTTATCTTTCCCTAAACAGAAAATGCTCCAATTAGGCTTCTGTCCCTGAAAGCTTGCAGATATTACCACAGGATGCCCATTACTTGTTCTTAGAGTGTAAATGGAGGAGGTTAGTGTGATGCTGTATAATTTCCTCAGACTTCATTCTTGCAAATGCTCTGGATTCTTATATATGTATTTTTAAAAGTACTGTATTTCTCTTATTTTGGAACAATTAAATTATTATGCCAATGGTCCCAGGTGTAAAATTTTATTTACAAATAGGGCAATAATTTAATTCACATTTAAAATATAAGATATTTATCTGTTGCATTTAATGGTAACACATGCTTAAGAAAAAATAGATATTGCTCTCATTTTCTTATTATTTGTGGATGATATTTGCTAGCAGCTCTCAAGCATTTGTTTTAAGTGTAAGCAGTGTGGGTTATTACCAGCATGCAGAGATTGAAAAGAAAGGTCTTTTCCCTTGAAATTCTTCAGAAAAAGATTTGATATAGTTTTAAAGTTTCTTTATCTTTAAGAGTATATATAAACATACAAACACACACACAGTGCAAAATCCTACAACCATTCAATAAAGAAACACAGACTTGAATAAACTTGAACCATTTGCCATATAATTACAAACTCAGACTAAAAATAAAAGCATGATTTAAATGTTTTATCAACTGAGTTACAGACTTTTCTGAGATAAGACAAAGTACTTTCCATTTCTCACTGACTTAAAATCAAGGCAAAAAATTTCCCAACCATTATAAGTGCTTTCTAGTTTTTGATACATACCTAAAGATATTAGAAAAAAATCTTAAATCACAAAAATCCTATAAACTTGAACCTCACATATATACTTATTAAAAGATAAAAGCATTTTCTTCCTACTCTTTTTTTCCTTACCAAAAATATTTACTAAGTTCCTGTGTATGTCAGACTCTGCTCCAGGCACTTGAAAGACATCAGTGAATAAAACAGAATGTCTGCCCTTCTGGTGCTGACAATCTGATCAATACACAAATACCTCATGAATACCTGCTGTGTGATCCTGAGCAAGTCATTTAACCTCTCTGTACTTCAGGTCCCTTACCTGCAGAAACAGAAAATTAATAGCGTCTACCCCAAAGGGTTTTGGCAAGTATTAAATGAGTTAGTATGTATAAAACGCCTTACACAGAGTAAGTCCTATAGTATAAACATTAATTTTTGTTATTATTTTTTTAACTTTTGTCAATGTATAGAAAGATAAAAATATTAAGTTAAACCATATGAAATTGAAATTTTGTATGCGATGGCATACAGTTCAATTTATAATTTAAGTCAATGGTTCATATCTCTGGCCACACATTAGAATTACCTGAGGAAACTTTTAAAACTAGCAGTTCCAGGGCCTTTTCCCTCCCCAGATCTACTAAGCAATAATTTTGTAGGTGAGATGTTGGATGTCATTTTTAAAAAATATATTACCAGGTGATTCCAATGGACAACCAGAGATGAGAATCACAGCCTGCTTTTTCAAGCACTTTATCTCATAGAAAGCAGTGAGAAAATTAGAACAATATGATGTCAAAGGAAGCAGAGAGAAAGAAGTACTCAATGATGCTAAATGCTGCAGAGAAGTCACATAAAAGTGAAATTACCTTATAATATTTAGGGAGGCATATTTACTTGAGTTAATGACTGTCTCCCCTGGAAACTATAAGTAATTTGCTTTTGATCCTGTTCCATTTTTAACTGATACTCAGAAGTGGTCCAGAGCATAGGATTTAGGTAGTCAGTTGTAAGAAATGTTAATGGGGAAAAAAAAGGAAAACCTTTTTGATTCACCTTCTCCCGTCACCATAGAAGAGCATGAGTAAACAAATTCAAACTTTAAAGAATAAAATTCCTAATAAGAAATAAAATATATTTAAGTTTTTACTAAGATGTCCCTGTGTGCCACATCTGAAAATACCAAATAAAAAGACAGCATATTTTCAAACTTGAGAGAGAAAATAGTTGTGCTGTAATCCAAAACTTATCATACAGCAAGAACATCAGCATCTACCAGTTCATAAGAAATGTTTTGAAGTTGGGTACTTCAATATTTTGAGTTACTTAATGGAAATATAATATTTATAGTATAATGGCTTATTTCAAGGAAATGTTTAGAATATAAACTGTCTATCATCAATAATAGGGAATCTTTATCTGAACCAAGTAATGGGTGAATCAACCTGGAAAAATGTTTTCAAAATATCTTATAAATGTCAGTCCCTACTATGTCTACTCTTCTAAATTTTTAACACAAAGATATATTTGTTAAAATAAGCTTATAAAATCTGTGAATGATGAGGAAAGTTTGGAAAGAACATAATTTATATAGTAGAATAAAGATCCAAATAGATCTTGACAAATATAAATAACAGGCTATATCTAAGAACATAAAACTAATAATTATGGATTTGGTCTCTTTGGTTGGGCTAAAAACCTCTTCTCTATGCTTATACAGCACCTTTTGGATATTTGAATGTCAGATATCATGTTAAAAGGATATATTATACGATAAAATCCCAAAGTATTTTGAGAGTATAAGTTTATCAGTTTTCTCTCCAGAACAGTAATGCCTATTCATTCGTAAGTCATCTAGCAGTGTCTGGAACAAGGAGAAATTTTTGCAGAGCTGAACAGGAATATAACTTAATATACCAATACAACAACAAACAACAATTTAGATAGAATAAAAAGGTAGCATGAATAAATCAGAAAAGTATAAAATGGACATGATAGAGGGGATGTAATAGCTGCCTCCAAATATTTGAGATATTACCATTTAGAAGAGGGCACAAAATCGTTTTTTACAATTACAATGTAGCATAATTAGTTAATGTGTAGCATTTATAAAGACACATAAACCCTTATACCATGAGAAGTAAAAAAAAAATTCCTAAAAAATGGAAATTATGGTCACGTATTGTTTCGAATTTCCCAGCCATGATGTTTTCAAATATATATCGGTGGCCACTTATTGTAGAAGGGAATAGGCCATCATTCATTTATTTAATAATATTCTCCACTATGTTCCGGGTAGAGTGCTGTGCTCTGTGGACACAGAGCCCATGGCACAGTTCTATGCTCAAGAAATTCACCATTTAATGAGAGAAACAAACAAGTAAATAGGCAATAATAATCATTTTGTGACAAATGCTGCAATGTGCAAGAATGAAAGCACATAGAAAAGATAACTTCCTCTTGGGAAACTAGGAAAAAATTCCTTTCCCTGATTCTACAGTTTGGAAAATTAAGGTACATCATCTTCAATTTCCTTAAAATCCTGGTTTGTGTGGTTCCATATACCTCCAGAGAGTACTATGCACTAGAAAGGTTAGTCTACTTACCTTGAAATCAGTTTGAGTTTTGAAGATGTTTTTTGCCTGAATGCTAGTCCTTCATGACACATATCTGTCATTCTTTCCTCTGTTGTGCTGACATTATAATTTTTATTATATAAACACATATATGAGAAATTTAGCTATTTCTATTGTCTTTAATTATGTTGATTGGCATGTGACAGACACTATTTGGAAGATACAGTATTTTATTTTCATTTTCTAATATAGTATTATCTCTGAACTTCACAATTAGAACTTCATAATTATGTAGAAATCAAGCTATATATGGTACTACAAAAGCAAATAACTCAACCAAGGTAACAATCTAATGATAATTCTTTCATGAGAAGCAATGACAAAAACATCATATACACATATATAATCTATTTTTTATTCTTGAATGTTTTTTGTTATTAGTGATGGTCATTTGTTTTTAATGAGAATTATAAAATATGATACATTCTGATCTCTATTTCTAAAATATTAAAATGTAAAACAATGTTAGAATTTCTTTTAAAACATGGAAAATGCTAAGAAATATCTTTTTTGTCTTTCATATAATTTTAAGCTAAAACAACATATTTTACCAAAAATTTCAACAAATAAGTAAATGGATAAATGAACATACAGAGAGCCAGTGAGATCAAGTTGAAATTTTCTAAATTTAAGAAGAAACTCTTAAAATTTATACAATCCACTGAACCAGAATATGCTAAGGACATATTTTTATTTGATTTTGATTAAATAAAATATTTAAAACAAAAATATTGTTCCTTGTAAATTGAAGTCAGTTTTTATACAAGTTCAGATGGTAATTGCCATATTGCTCTTTAAGCCTCCTCAGATTATTATTACATATAAACCAGCTCCTTGAGATTTATCATTTTCAAAATTTCAGCAAAAATTTTAGGACACTGGATCAGAAAGACAGGTACTCTGATATAGTAATTAATTGAATTTTCAGATATGTTTGACATACTTCTCCACAACACTGCAACATGAGAAAACTAGCAATTCTTTAAACTATCCAGAACAATCTTGGGGACAGAACATGAATATTCAATAAAGATGTATTAAATAATCCATGCATTTTGACCCTGTGTTATTTATGGCTTTATTTTGATCAGAAACATGGATACTGCTATCATAAGCTCTGCTTCTTATGGTGCATATGTATTTTTAACTCTTGTCATTTTATTTTTTCAGATCTGTATTCTGACTTCTGGCATTGTACTGCTTTTTGTAAGCAATTATTGTGTATCTGTGGGCAGTATACCCACTGCTGTAAGAAAGGGGGAAAGACAAACCTGTCAGAACATCACCAAAATCCAGCAAAAATTTAGAAAGCTTATGCATAAAAAGATCAAACATATTCACTATTGTGTTGAAAAAAAAAAAAGAGGACAAAAAGTAAAATTGGAGCCCTTAAAAATGAAAGAGTAATAGTAAAAGCAGAGAAATGAAATAAGAAATGAGAGAATTGGCAAAATAGTGGTTTTGAATATATTAAAGATGAATAATTAAAAATGCTAGTAGGACTAAGCATATTTCATAACTAGTCAGAATTTAAAAATTAATAATTATATGTGAGCTTTATAATTAGACTAGACACAGTATATAATCTCTAGCTCTATTTTCTTGTGCCTTTTGTCAATGCTCAATTATAATGTAAAATAAGTAAATAATAGGGTATTAAATAGCCAATATGATGTATATCAAGGTAATAAGTGGAGATATATATGTCAACTATTTTGAATTACCACCTAATGAATACTCTAAGGTATGTAAGTGCTTATGAAATTTATTTTCATAGATTGACAATGTTTCTAAGATATATGACTAAGGGAGTAAAACCAGTTATTCAGTGTCACTCACAGCAATAAAAGAAAGAAGAATTATAGGATCATATAAATATTCAATGCAAAAAGTTAAAATACAATATGAAAATATATGAAAAAAGATATTAGTAAAGCAATATCTATTTGTAAAATGCTTTAGGATATACATACACATTGGGATTACTCAACACAAATGAGAATTTTCAATTATTTAAGTAAATTTGGTCATAAAGTTTGGTAAATAAGAAACAGATCTAAAAATATATACTCAGTGCAGTGAAAACTCTGAGTTATCCGAATTGTCTTTCTATCTAGGTTAATAAATGTCAGTATAATATTTGCCACATTTATCTTCTCTCTGCTGTGTACAAACAAACTTTATGTTATGAATAAAATCTAATTCAAGATTGTTGGGCCTTTCATTTTAGCTATCATTTCTCTAATACTGAATTATATTACAGATTTAAAAGTAAGCATAATATTTCATTATAAAATGTTTAATATTTTCATTGTAGTAAAACATAAAACAACGTGTTTGTGTCTTTTTTTTTCATAAAATTATCCCAAAACACAAAAAGTCCAGTCTGAAAAATCCAATCATAAAATGATACCCTTTCTAGTTCAGTTTTCTAGAATTATTGGTATGGATCTTTAAAACTGGACCTTTAAAATTTGCTCAAAATTATTTCAAAATTGGATCTTTAAAATTAGAAAAAATTTTATTGTTGTTCCTAACATTTTCTTGGGCATTTAGTTAACATTAGGGCTTTATAGTGAGTTTGGTTTATCAAGAAACAATGAAATAATAAAAGAGAAAGATTCTAAAGTTGAGATCATTCTACATTCTTTCTAAATTCCAAAGCAAATTATTATCTGAAATGATTTGCTTTATTATTGCAAAGATAGATATATAGATGATAGAAAGTATATGCATTCTTATATATACACACACACAGACAAGTTCACATATGAAAAGAGAGCTCCCAACATATTTAAAAGTAGTATTTACTCATTATATATGAAAACAATAATCATTTTAATATATAATATATGCAATTTATTATATATAATTAATAATAGTATAAAATAATATTTCCTTCAAATTTTATATTATATTCTTATGTAATTATAATTACCCAATTAGGTAGTGTTGGATACTCAATGTATATTAAATAAAGTTAAAATAACTGGATTAACATAAAATGTGCATTAAATGTTTTCCTTCGGGCACTTTTATATTCCTTTTTTATTTATCTCTTTAGCATAATTCTCACTTTCAGATTAATATTAATATAGGACTGTCTTTTCATCCTGATTTATGCTCTATTTCTTCCATGCATTACAGATGCTGATATATAATACAATCCATCCCAAATTGGGCATAATCTCACAGGGTTCCAGGATTTCTTGGTGGATATGTAAATCAACAGGCACACTAATCCATAACTAACTTGACTTAGTTTGTGAGATCCTGCTGACTCAATCTTACAGTAGTGTCCTACATCCCCCTCTTCCAAAATACCATGTTCATCTGCTGCTCAATGGAGCACAAAGAAGAGACTGGAGAAGACTCCATTGATTGCTTTTGAGGAGCTTCTTTGACATTCTATGATTAGATCATGTGCCTCATAGATTGTTATATATGGAGAGTTCTAAATTATATAAATGTTATATATCAGATAGGAAAACACACATTCTTTATTTTTATCATAACAATCTAAATCACAGGGGTTGTAACTGGTCTCAAGACATCAGGCACTTAGACCTTCTCTTTGGTTTTTTTTTTTTTTTTTAATACAAAATAAGGGTATTGTGCAATCCAGAGTCAATCAAGTTCAGTTGACCTTTAATAATGACATATTACTAGATGCCTGCCAAAATATGGGAGAGAGGGCAAATTTAACAAGCAGTCTATTTTACAAGTTGGGCACCAACAGAGCTTATTTCAATTCTAACTTAAGCCCCCAAACATTATTCAAATACATGTTTCAAATTCCACAGACTTTAAATGGAAAGTCTATTTGAATAAAGTTGGAGAAATATTTATATCTTAGTGTCAAGTTCATATATATATATATATATATATATATATATATATATATATATAATCTTTACAATAACCTTGTGAGATACTCAAAAAAGGATTTTCAATTTTAAAAACTAAAAGATAAAGTTCAAAAAGTTTAAGCAATTAGACCAAGATATACATGTTTTAATCAATACTTATTGTTTCTTCTCCACACTAGCCTTGCTCTTGCTGGCTTAAGGTCTATGGGAGGAGTCAATCATTTAACTAATTACTTCATTAAGTATTTGATTATGCTTATGGTAACTGTTATGAAGGGGAAGTTCAGCCTGCAGTAAGTATAGCTAATAGGGGCACCTTTATCTAGTGGTGACTTCTAGGAAGTCCTCCTATGTAAATGACTTCAGAACTTACTGTAAAGGGTAGAATGATAAAGGGAAATGGTGCAGAAAAAACAGCTTGTGCTGACACTCTAAGATGAGAAGGAGCATGATATGAAGATGTGATAGAACAGAGAGCAACTGTAGTAATGGTGCTATGTGAGAGTGGTGAGAAGGCAGGACAGATAATACAGGGTATGGTAGACTGTATTCAGGATTGTGATCTTAATGCTAATGGCAGTAGGACATCATGAATAGTTTTAAGTAGTAAAATTTACATGTTAAATTTGATTGTTAAAAGCATCATTGGGGTTATGATGTGGGGTACAAGGAGATTTCTTAAGAATCTTTTACACTAGTTTAGACAAGATAGTAGTTTCTTGAATTTGATTGATATCAGAGGAGATGAAAATGGAACACATTTAATACAGAGAAAACAAAATTTAAAGAGACAGTGACCATTTTGGATGAGGAAGAAAGATATCAAAATGACCCTAAATTTTAATGATTGTGTCACATAAATGATGGCAGTATTATTCATTTGAGATTTTAAATATTATAAAGTAACAAGGATTGGGGAATGGGAAGAATCAAGAGTTTATTAGGACATTTCGAGACTGGTTGCTGTTGTGACCTCCAAAATTGAGAATAAACAAAGCTGGAGTTAGCAAAGAAGTTTGGACTGGAAATATAAATATGTGAGTCATCAGCATATAGACGGTTTACAAACCTGCTTGTTCATCTGTGGGGAGAATATAAAGCACCAATATTTTAAAACCAGTCGCAAAGATGAGCCAGCAAAGCAAGCTCAGAAGGGATAGCCAACAGAGGCTAAGAAAATACAGGCGACTACTGATAGCATTGTAAACCAAAGGAAGAAATTATTTAGGAAGAAGAAAACACTCAACATTTATTATTCAATGCCAAATAGGCTATTGAAATCATCTCTTTACATTTAGCCCACATTCTGACAAAGGAGGAAAAAACCCACAAAATGATTCACATAAGAGGAATATAAATAGAATCACAGTGTAAGAAAGAATGCTCAACTACACCAACTATATCTATACAATTTTTTAAACCATTAAATGCTATTTTGCATTTATATTAATAAAAGGCAAATGTTTGCAAGTTTGCCAGAAAACCATTAAATTTATTAATATTATTATTAATATAGTTGGTACAATAATTTCAAAAGACACTTTAGTAATACATATCAAAAGTCTGAAATTGCAATGATGTTTGTTGGCACAATAGTCCCCCCCCCAACCCATTCACTGCATGAAAATAATTTGAAAATTTGCAAATAGTAATATCTAGAAATAATTTTGTTAGTGACTAATTCATGTTATGTTTACAACAAAGCAATAACATATGTAGTGCTATTATTCTCATTTTTCTGATGAGCAAACAGGAAGAGAAAAGTAACTTTCTTAAGGTCGCATGTTAGTAAATGGTAGAGCAAAGAGAAAATGGGTGGTTTGAACTGAAAGCCTTCACCATATATAATTCTGCCACGCCCCTCTGAACATTTTTTTCTTTTATGCCTTGCATTAGTTGTATAGCTTCCTTTTATTCTACCAGTCCTTATCTGATTCATCTTTTCCCCCGAGGGTATCAGAAATATAGTTGCTTTGGATAGTTTCATAAAATAAGCAAATGAATGAATTTATGAGTCTTAAAAATTAAATAAACCTCCTCATACACTGCCACTACTACAACTAGACTACCATTACATCTTTCAAAAGCTCGCCAACTACTTTTCTTGCATTATTTGGTTCTCTAAAAATCTCATATTCAGTTGACTATGAACCTTTATTGGACATTTTTAAAATATTTGAGACACTGTGCTAGATCCAAAGGAAATAAAGATTAATTCCATGTGATCCTATATTCAGAGAGCTCACAATCCTTGGGGAGAAGTAAACCTGTGGACATACTGTATGTGTGTGTTTGTGTGTGTGTGTGTGTGTGTCTTGAAGGTGGAAAGGGGCAATGGAGGGGAGATTTTCTAAGAATTACCTGAAAAAGTATGCTCCATTTTCCTATGATACTATCTGAATGTATAGACCAAGGTACTTCATCCTTACTTACTTTTAAATACATTAATCCAATTATTGCTCAGAACTCAGAATATCAGATTTTGAATACATATTAATTTCAACAAGATTAGTTCAATGCAAAATCATATGAAAAGCCTGATTTGGTGACCTCCATTTCATATTATGCATCTGTTCTCACTGTAAAAATGCTTTATTGCTTCCCAGAAGGCAAAAGTTCATGTTACCCCCTGCCTAAATATCTTAACTCACTTTTTCATCTAAATCATTCATTGGCCTTATCAATTAATCCCTCAAATTTATCTAAACACTGGTATTATCACTTTAAAATGGCATATTTTATATCTAATAGATAACTGTGCTTTGACTTTCATTATTAATCATGTACACGAGTTTATCCTTTTATAGACTATAAAATACGTATAATCTCAGTTGATACTTGTAATAGCATTGTAATAAAAGCAAGGTAGCTATTATTATGCCATTTTTTTAAGATGAAATTAATGAACTCCAAAAATTAATTCACTTATTCAAAGTCACAGAGTCCTTGATACAACAAAAACTAAAGCCAATTTTATTTATGTCTTAGTGAGAGCAGTTTTCCCCCTGATACCCTTCTCCTAAAGGCAGGTTCAGTGCTTTTGCTACTGGAGCAAGCTGAAGGTATTTATATTTGAGTGTCCTTTGGGTACTTCTTTGTATTACATCACATAGGCAGCCTCCTACTCCAGCTTCATGGATTGACCTGTGTTCAGTCTCTATCTCCAGCTCTGTCTTGGGGATGAAATTCACATAAATGTTCTATTAATAATCATCTGGTTTAGAAAGGATTACAAATTTGCTCTTTGATAATTTTAACCTTAACAATCAAACCTGTTTTCTCAGACATAATGTAACTTTTGACTATACCAATGGCCTTATTGTTTTTATTTATGAACTAAAGTTGTGGTAGTATTTTTGCAAGTTTTCTCCCCATGAATCATTCTGTCTTAGTCTTTTACTCACAGTGATTGAAAGAAAATTTTGACAGGTAGACAAAACCTATGAGGCAAAACCATAGAAAATGTCAGAAAAGAAGCAGAGGCATGAGGCCCACTGGCAATAAGCAGGCACTGCGAGATACCTAGAGAGAATAACTCACTGCCCCTTTTGCCCTTAGGCAAACCTTGCAAGTATGGTTTCACTTAAGATGGCTTGTTCTTGTTATTTATGCAAGACTAAAGTCAAACTCATTACCCTGGACCCTCCATCCTCCTAATCTTTTTTGCTTTATTTTCTACTTCAGTTAGTTATATTACCCCTGTCAACTCACACTAGAAACCTGAGTCAACATGGCACATGACTTTCCTCTATTTTCTTGAGCTAAATCTTCCTCAAAAGTGTTTCTTAATTCCTCTCCGTAGTTGTGATCCTTGCTCAGGACCTCAATATTCTCACTGGGATTACTACAACAACCTAAAATTGACTGAGTCATATTCCCTTCCCTATCCCACCTCTACTTTGCCACCTCAATTATCTTTGACAACTCATATCTTTTTATGGGCTTTCCCCTTTAAAATGCTGGTCATTCCCCAATAAATTTTGAACTCTGTAAACTTTGTCTTTTGTTTTCTTGGTGTGTGTGTGTGTGTGTGTGTTAATGATCTAGCTCTAATCACATCTCTAAAAAAATAGTTGTCTGTATCAAATGCACACACACTCATGCTGGAGGAAAAATTTCTGACCTTAGCATGAGGCTTTGAGAGCTTTACTTAAAAGGACTTAGAAGGCTATCTATATGCTGTGATTTCAGAGATATAATTTATCTTTCCTTTTTGACAAAAAGCCCATCTTAAGCTGTTGTTAAGACATATATCTATTTAAGGATAGTAATAGATGCAGCCAGATTGGTCTTCTCTTTAGCAAATGAGTTGGCTTGTTTAACTGTAAAACAAAATTAAATAAGTTTTTTTTCACTTTCAGAAACTTTCACATGTTAACTTGCATTTTGCAATTCCATGGGGAGGATTTAGAATACATCCTCCCTGAGCATTTGTAGTATACAATACTACATACTCTGAATATGTTTGCTTAACATCTTTCAAACTCATGATAGAGTAGGCAAATGCTAACATATGCCCTATTTACATTCAAATTCAAATAATTTCTCAGAAGATAGAATTTAATGTGGCAGGGAAAGGATAAATGGAAGTGATAAAGCAGAAAACACACCAAAAAACCTGTGATCCTGATATGTGTGTGTTGGATGAGGGGAGGGGTGCAGTAGGTTAAGAAGGGGGTAGTGACATGACTTCAATTCTAGGAAACAGGAAGGAGGACTTAGGCACTTAAATTTAAACTTCATCACTTCTTGTACAACCTCTTTCTTGAAGAATTATCTGAAATATGCTAAATATTGATGAAATGTTATTTAGAATAGATGACTATTATATATATAAGTAAAAGCCAAGTATTGGTTTTTCCTCTTAGACAGCAATCTTTTGACACTATCAAAAAATAGATAACATTAAGCATGGATACAAGAACTATAGTTCTAAAAAATTCTAAAAATCTAAAGATCATAGTAGGTCTTATAAGAATTAAGCATTAATAGGTAAATGTAAATATAAATTTATTATGTGAACTAGATATAAAATTTCTCTGTCCTGCTCCTTTGGAAAATTTTGCTTATAAATGTCAATATTATTTACATTAATAAATATATCTCACATTTTCAAAACAAGCCGGTCAGAGAATAAGGTTAGACTTTTGAGCACTATTGAAACAAACCTTATAGCATCCTAAGCTTTAGCATCTCCAGGCTAACTTAAGAGAGAAAAGTATATGTTGTACAGTTGGCTTCTTAAAAATAGACTAAATGTAAAAACTAAAATAAATTTAGAACATGCAAATTTAGGGGTCAGTGAAAACAGGCTTGGCTTTAATGTTAAAGTAGGATAAAATAAAGAACCAAGCATCATCATTGTTAGGAAATAGTTTGACCAAAAAAAAAAAAAGCTCTGAACCCTGAGTAAATTCTGGCAATTTCAGGTTTTACATTTCAGAAATAATTCAGCCCTCATTATTTTCTACTTCACTGCATCTAAGCCGGAAGAATTTAGGTCAGAGTTGAGAATGAGTTACTTGTAGTAACTGTCAACAAATAAATCTCTGCCCATATTTTATTCTTTATGAAAAATAAATGAGTGTGGGGCAAGAAAATTGACAATCTTATGGAGACAAGAATCTGTTAGCACCTGTATTTGCATTTTAAAATTACTTTTGAAGAAACGATAATGGACTTTCTACATTCTTCCCAAGACACTAAGGATGGCATTACAAGGCGGCCCATATTTGCTTTTCCATGTCCCTAATAACTATAACTGTATGTGCATTTCCTTTGTGGCTGCGATATTGGTGCAATCAGCCCCTTGGGTAGCAAACAAACTCTAATAGAAAATGATTCCAATTAAGCACCACTCTGAAAATGACCCCTTGTGTTATCTTCTGTTGTCAAAAAAAAAAAAATTTCTTCAAAACAGCCTGAAAGTACTATAACAAGGATTTTACATTTCCATCACTCATGGCATCGCAAAGTCAGTGTCTGAAATGCTTTATTTTCTGCTCCCACTGATTTTATTTTTCTTTGCACAGTTTCTGAAAATTTATCTAATTTGGTTCAAGTCACATATATTGCATCAGTGAAAATCTTTGAAAGATTAAAAAAAATGTTCTATGAAAATCTCAGCACAACAACAGAAGGAAGGAACTTTATCTCAGGCAGTGCCATGGCCTTCAGGGCATTAAACATGTGGAATCTGTCTCAGGTTCAGTGTGAGGCTTCACTTCTGGTGGGGAGAATCATGACTCAGAGCTCATGTACATCTCAGCATTGTGTGACATTTGAAAATAGGTTTTTACAGCCTTGCTCACTGTGCCCTTCATGCTCCATCTGGGGTGCCCCTCCTTTCTTCTTAAACTGCCCTAAGAAGTTTATTGGTCACATTTAGGCTATTGCTATCCCTGATGCCTCCTATAGACAGAAAGCTTGGGGAGGACTTCACCCTCAGCAGTCTTCTCTACGTTTCCCAGGTACTAGTGAAATGTAAAAGATCATTTTCAAAGTGAATTCCTTAGGCTTCTGAGGATGAACTGATGATGTGATGGGATTGCCAACATTATTTCTCAACTATTTTAGATCAAATTCTGCAACCATTTTTTTGTCTCAAGAGGTTGGCCATAAAACGGAAAGTTGGTGGTGGTTTGGTCGACATCAAGAAAGAGACTCCATGTGGGTGAAATGATGGTTTCGCTCTCCAGTGGTGATTAGTGTGCTAGTCACAACTCCTTCTATTGAAAGTTTCAGAAATCTAATTCAAACCAAAACTAGTTTATTGGCTAGTGTGCCAAGAAGAAAAGGAGATGCTGGAAGCAGGCTTTAATGACAAGAGTAATGGATTCATCGCCACCAAGTCCATCCCTGCCTCAGTCTTCCCTCATAGCTCATCTCACTTTGCCTGTTACTAGTTATGTGATATTTGCATCTTTTCCTCTACTAAATAGGCTTCATTCAGGTAGTGGCAAGCTTGCCTCCCAGCAGTCCTTATGAAGTCACCACAGCAGGTCATGTATCTTTTTCCCAATACAAAAATGCTTTAAACGTAGATTTACTGAGTTCCTACTATGTGACAATCACTGCTTTAGATATGAGGAACACAGAGTCAAAAAAAAAGTCTCTGTTCATGAAATTTCCAGTTAATGCAGGGGAGAAGCACTTTATTTAAAAAATAAAAACAATATATCAGATGGTGATGAAACTATGGAGACAAATGGAAGGAAGAAGATGGATAGTAAGGAATGGGTTCTACTTCATTTTAGAAGATCAAGGAAAGTCTTATAGAAAGGAGAACTTTGAGCAGGGTCTTGAAGGAATTGAGAGAGTGAACAGTATGACTGTAAAAAGAGCCACTAAGAAACAAAAAGTGTAAAGAGACCACACATTGCTGGACACACAGGTTGTATATTTATCTTTTGGCTGCAAGATTAGAATCTAATTTTAGAAGAGAGAGAATAGGCTTTTCTGAAAGATTTTTAAAAATTACCAAATAATTGTCTGTATTAGAGAATGGAGGTTGTACCGGGTTGAATAGTGTCTCTCCAAAATTAATGTCCAACCAGAACCTAAGAATGAGATCTTATTTGGAAATAAGGTCATTGTAGATGTAATTAGTTTACATGAGTTCACATTGGGTTAGGGTAGGCTTTAAATCCAATGACTGATGTCTTTATAAGAAGGCCATGTGAAGATACAGAGGCACATGGGGTAGAAGGCTATGTGACAACAGAGGAAAAAATTGGAGTGATGCCTCTATAAGTCAAGGAATGTTGAGGATTGCCAGCAACCAAAAAGGTTGGTTGAGGCAAAGGAGAAGGATTCTGCCTTAGCAACTTCAAAAGGGAACATGGCCCTGCTGACATCTTAATTTCATTTCCTGTCCCTAGGAATCTGAGAGAATAAATTTCTGTTGTCTGAAGCCAGTCAGTTTGTGAAACATTATTATAGCAGCCCTAGGACACTGATATAGAGGCCCTCTTGTATTACATAAGATACACACATTCCAGGTTTCCTCTCCTTGCCATTTAGCAAGAAATACCAGTCTACCACCAGAAAGCCATTCCACAAAATGTCCTGCCACTTTATTGAGAAGAAGGTGCTGAGAAGACAGCACTGGCCTCAGTTCAAGGGAGCCTAGGGCCACATTGCCCCTATCCTTTTGAACAACTCAGTCTGGGGCTTACCTCTCGTATATTCATCAAGTGATGCCACTAAGTTCAAGTGATTACTATAGTCCTGGCTGTACATGTCAAACTCCTGGTTCCTTTCTCTAAAGCAGAAAGTCATGGCCACCTAGTCACCATGATGCTTACTCAGATCCTTTAGTAAGTAGTTGATCAGAGATTAGATGCTTTCTCTGTGCCTAATAAGCACCCATGCGTTTAATATTCATCAGCCCTGATATGCCAATAGGTAAGTCTTCAATCTCCACATGTTGAGACAGTCTTGCCTTTAAGTATACTATGTTTGCACAATCTCTTCCTCTACTCCAGCAACTCAGTCATGGTGTCCAATTCTTCAACTTCTATGGGGAGAAATAGTGGGAATCCATTAGTTTCAGCAAGCTGCTATTCTTTCCTCTGATAAGGAGTGGCTGCTACCCCACAGGAAGCCAATCTCCCCTCAGCTCAGAGTTCTGCTCCATCAGATCACCTATGGAGGGGCTCTTTATGGAAGAAAAAAAATAAAATTTGTTTTTACCGAGTCTTATTTTGGCAGAAAGAGACAGAGGTAGTAATCCTAGCTTTGCTACTTATGTGAGGAACATGGGAAAGATTGTCAGTCAACCTCTCCATGGAGACTACAATCCCTAAATGTTATCCTACAAAATGTGAGGGAAGTGCTCCAACCTCTGCTCCCCAGAGTCTTATATAAAGTCAGGACTAAGCACAGCTAGGATAAGTAGGCTCTGAGGGAAGAGAAGAATGAATGGATTGGAACAGGGGTTCCAATAGTTCAAGATCCTGATTTAGTGGTGTCATTTCACTATTACTGACTCTATTCTTCCTCAGATGAGGCCAAATGAAATTCTAAAGACTAAGAATTGCATCTTAAAGTCCAAGTGCTTTTCATGTCTAGTTGTGGCTATAGTTAGGCTAGAGGGCCTTTTGCTCATGATGGACACCAGGAGGAAAGTAAAGTAAAGATGTAGACATGAAACTAAAATGGTTCATATTTGGGCCTCTGCTGTATGTCAGTCCCATGCAGAAAATCATGGAACAGCCTAAAGGAAAAGCTAAATTAAGACTCTAATAGCCCATATGTTGTGGGTCACTCAGATATAACAAATTCAATTTTTTTTTGTAGTTTCCAGTATTTTTAGGGAGAGCACAGGAAAAGCTAAAACATTATTTCCATTTTGTTAGCAAGAACCAGAAAAGAAAGGTGATCTCTCAAATGGGTCACTAGCAGAGCAGATGTACCACATTTTGTATTCAAAGCCTAATTCAAGTATTATAGGTAAAATCTTTTGGAAATATCTATGTCTCATTGGCCATTATTGAATCAAGAAAAGGAGAGATGCCACCTTGAAAGTTTGACATAAGCTATTTTTCTGAATAGACAGAAAGAAGGTGGGGAAAGCCCAATCATTCTTTTCTCGGTGACTGTAGAATGAAGACAAGAAAGTTGTCAAGAAATAGATAAGAAGGCACTCTTCTCTGCAATAAAGTCATACAGAGAGGACCATGCTAGATAGGTTGATATAAAAGCTATTTAATACAGGAACTTAGTGCTGTTTTCCACTTGGAAAGAAAGCCAGGGTCAAGGCACATTACTAAAAGAACTGGGGTTAGGAAAATGAGGTCCTGACCTCTCCTCCCCTGGTTTTCCTAGACTCCCATTTGGTACAAAAAGTATTGGTAGGCTTATGTGCAGGGAAATCATTGCAATGAAATATAATTGATCATTTATCTGTAGTCTACAGGAAAGACCCAAGGCTAGGGCACAAGTTACAAGTAAACAGAAGTTACAGCCAGACCTCAGAAGAGACTGAGGTAAAGCCAACTGAGCAGGAAGGATGCTTGACCAACCTGAGAAATAACTACACTGACAGAGCTCGTTACCACGGTCAGAGGATGCTAGCAGAACACTCAGTCATCAGGTAAGGCCATCATTGTAGATATCAGAGGAGCGAGAGACCCAAGCACAGTCTTTCAGTATAAATATTGATATGTGCACTTCCTTCCTTGACACCGGATCACATAGCTCATCAGGACACATATATCATGTTGGAAGAAACAAAGAAGAGGAAGAAATTTACAAGACTGCATTATTCAAAAGAAACAAATACCTGAAGAGACTGAATTTATAAGATTGAATTTATCAGATTGATTAAATTTAGTTTTATGTTTGTTGGCTTTTTCCCTAGCTGCACTGTAAGATCACATCAGATATAGAAAACAAAGAAGCCTTATTGAGGTTGTGCATCAGAGTATAACTCAAGTCAGCTGCGATCATAATACGTGAAAATACAAGAGCAAGTAACAAAATTTCTTGCATTACTATAGGGTTTCTTGAATTTCACAGTGACCATTTTTAGATTTAATTCCATACTTTCTAGATGCTAACAAACCAAAAATAAAGGTGAGATAAAGTTGTTGAAGACATAAATTCAACTTTCAGTTGACAAAGGTAGGATAGGAAGACAAGGAACTATCTCCTAATCTCTTTCTAAGTGTTACTCTTAATTTCTGCATGATTAAAATTATGATAAAAGCACTTTAGATAAAAGGAGCTGTTCACAATAAAGCATTGTCAGTTAGGCCTCAAAGGGGCAGGTCAACTTTCTCAAAGTTCTCTTCTTCCAGAGGGTAAATAGTTGCTAAATACAGAGCCACCTTTAAACAAAAGAGACTTCCTTTCATTAAAGCAAAGAGACTCTCTGAATTTGAAAGGAACCTGAGGTAATCTATTAGGAAGACATAAGAGTAAATATTAAAAAATTATTTTTACAAATGTAACTGCTGGTAAAAGTAGATCAATTGAACAGTAAGTAGAGAGGATGTGCTTTTCATATGAAAAATTCCTGTGATTTTAATCAAATAATTTAAGTACAAAGGATTATAACTAATAAACACCTTACATTCATATTTAAAGCACATGAGAATCTGCAATATTAAATCAACTATTTCTTCTGTGATGAAACATGACGGAAAAGAATAGCAGCTTATTTTATGTGAGCTGTAAATACTTTCCACTAGAGAAGTACTTTGCTATTCATATTTTTCCCCCCATGGAAATATAAGTCACTGTGTTAAAATATTATAAATTTCAAAATAAATAATAATATTTACAAATAACATAAAAATGTGGAATACAAGTGGAATGAATTTTATGAAAGAGAAATATGCTTCTTCTTGAATATGTCTAGGAAAGTAAGCCACTGCAGACTTCCAGGGATTACTTTTACAAAGTAAATTAGAAACAAGTCACATGACTATAAAAGTTTTTATGTGCTGAATTGTGCCCTGTTTTTGCTGAGAATCCAAAACATAGCATTGAATTTCTCATCAATGAAATGCGAAATAAGTATGTGTTGACATAATTCTATTTGTCTTAAAGAAAAATATTTTTTTAACCAAGTGTATATGTGTATATATATTTCAATATTAGAAATTGTTTCCCAAACCAATTAATTTCATGGCTTATCTTCAACCAAAAGTAATATGACTTTCTTAAAATTAAAGATTTTTAAATTTAAACCCTGATTGAACTATCAGTTGGACTTCACAAATCAATTAATAAATACAAAAGTTAAAATGCATTAAAACAGATTACAGGGGTTTTCTTTATAAAGCAGCCTTATTATCCTTTGGAATTTTTCACTTTTTGAACACCAGTTATTCTCAGGCACTGCTCTGTGACTGTACTGAGCTAATTTCAGAAACAATCAGCTGTTTGCAATTCTTCCATGTACCTACAAATATCTGTAGGTGTGAAAATGTCATAAACAAAAGAAAAAGTTCCTATGTTAAGCCCACACCTTACTGTGAAATGAATTAGATCAGAAGATGAAAATCAAAATATCCATTAAGTATTTTCTGCAGTCAGGTTATTGAAGCATTTATTGTTTTTTTGAAGCAAAGGATTTCTGATAAACAAAAGAGGCCCATGCTTTGAAATTATTAAGGTTTTTTGTCATCAATTCTGTATCTGTTTGGAGCCAAGAAAAGTCCATCAGCCTGATTCTTTATTCACTGAGGAGCAAGAGAAAGAAAGAAAAAGAATTCGCAGTTCAGAAAAGAACTCCTTTATTACACTGACAATTAAAATGATAGAGCAGAATCAGTACTTTTTTATTTTCCTCCTCTGGTTTACCCACATCATATCTACTGATGCTGAGTTACGGTGATTCCAGTTAATTGTTCCTAACAAGAAATTTCAAAACTAAGGAAATCTGTGATACTCTTTTTTGATTTTCTAATTTATCTTTATATGAAAATTATTAGACAAGAAAAATTCTAGTTTTTTTGGTCACAGCAGACAAAACTGAAGATTTAGCATCTATAGTAAATAAACTTGTATTGCTATTAAAAACAAAGAAAGGGAAACAACCAAGCAAAATGATTATTTACAATTAAACTAACAAAAAAGATTGCTTCAAGAAATGAGTCTTGACCAGGGAATTTGGTGGGTTTTGTTTTAAGTTATCAGCAAGAAAAAGAAATGAAATGTCCTGAAACTTCTAGAACTACAACATTTAAATGCTTTTCATGTGTTAGGTCTCATTGAGTTGCTGATCATTGATCATCAATACGCAAAAAGGAACTGTAGTACAGCAAGAGAGACTGATAATCACTTATTTCTTTACTTTGGCCTTATGCATTTGATAGAAATGATGTAACTCTACCACATTCTCTCTTCTTGCTCTAAATATTACATAATAAAATTTATTAGAAAATTTCAATCTGGAGTTTATATAAACACTATTCTTTAGGAAAAAGAAAGTAGAAATGATATTTGTTCTGAAAGTATCCTCTGAAGGAAAGAGAATACAATTTTCTTAGTCAAAAAACTAGTTGCAAGCTTAGGGGTTGATTGATATCAGAGTTCTTAATTCATATACAACTTCCTACATTCATAGCTGTATAACTTGGGGAAAGTTACCAAAGTTCTATGCATTAGAGTTTTTGCTTCTTCATGAAAAAATAAATAAATAATAGCACATTTTTCTTAGAGTTGGGTTATGGACCAAAATTCTAAACCTCAATGCGATAGTATAAATAAGTAGGGCCTTTACGGGTGATTAAGTCATAGGGTGGAGCCCTCGATAATGGGATTAGTGGCCTTAAAAGAGATCCCAGAGAGATCTCTCACCCCTTCCACTATGTGGGAATACACAGAAGATAATCATCTATGAACCCAAAAATGGGCTCTCACCAGACACCAAATCTGCCAATTCCTTCATCTTGTACTCCAAAACTGTGAGAAACAAATTTATGTTGTTTATAAACAACCCAGTCCATGGTATTCTGTTAAAGTAGCCCAACTAGACTAAAAAAAGTTGTTATGAACATAATATTAGATTGCTTATACAAAATGTGTTGCATAATATTTAGCATATAATACATATGCATTTATTTGTTATTGTGATAAGTAATTTTCAAAAGGATAACTGAGACTATAATCATTGTGTAATCGATCATTGTTAATACAATGGTTTATACCAATGTTTACTCTAATTTTATTTTATAAATATATCTGTCATATTTTTTCTGTAATAACTCCCTCAGGACATAGTAACAACAGTAATAATCATTATATAAGGATGTTAGCTAGCACTTATTGGCTCTATTTAAGCATTTTAATAGTTTAAAATATAAAATTTAACAATCACTTTATAATGTAGATACTGTCATTGTTTCCATTTAATTAAAAAAACTAGACCACAGAGATATACACTTATTTAGCCAATGTCACACAGCTAATGAGTTGGAACCTGGATACAAACTCAGGTAGACTGCCTCCAGAACCCATGCTCAACTCTGCTTTCAAGTCTAATCTTAAATAGTTTATATGGACAATAAGATATGGAAATGTGACTGCTAGATGAACGAGTATAAATACATGCAGTCCTATGTCCAATATTTCAACAGATGGGTCATTTATTTCAAAGTTATTATGGAGGATTTAACCATACAATTTCCACTGACATTGGTGAAAATCATACGGCAGAATCACTATGTGTTTTTTGAACAATTCACCCCATGGTGTTTTTATTAACTTGTCTTAAGCTAGGCATAATCTAAGAAAAAGGCAGTAATATACCGTGATATGGAGTAATCCAACTAGTTTTAGCCTGTGTTATTCACTAAGGAATATAATAATTTTTTAGTCGCAGCAAGAATCATGTTGTCATTACAGTTACTTTTTAAATTTTATTCTAGCATTAAAAATCTTAGAAGATGACACTAAATTGCTTAGCAATTATAAAGCTAAATGCATTTCTAATTCAAGCACACACATTCACCCCCACACACATCTATTGACATACTTGCATATTTATAAATAATATGTTTATAAGAATGTAGCTCATTTTAGCTATTCATAGAATCAGTGAAGTCCAAAACTCATGTCTCAAAAATCCTGTCTAGAATAATTCTCTTTATGCCATTTCTTAGGTAAAATCTACCTACATGTTAGGGTAGCATTGAAATTTTTTAGAAAGGAATGTGAACTCATTCCTTCATGTACTTCAGAACTTCCTGAAACTCATTTGTAACCTATGGTTTAATGTGATATCCTGGATTGTTAATAAAATTAAAAGGCAGTGTTGCACAATAGTTTAAAAAACAATGGGTTTAGATCAGATGGAAAGGACAAAATTCTTAGCACTAATGCTTCTAGCTTGGTGATTTGGGCAATTTATTTAATTATCTGTAAAAGGGGGATAATAAAAATCTAACCTAAAAGAACTATTGCGAAAATGAAAGAAAATGATATATATATAAATAGTACAGTATGAGACATATAAATGCTTAACAGTTGTAAGCTGCTGGTAATATTATTAATTTTTATAGTCATCTGACTATATATTTATAGTAAGTTATAAACCTGCAAGCAAACGTGTTTTATTTTCTTGGAGAAATTCAAATGCAGCAGATATAAAAGTATTTTATTTATACTAGATATCCTGCTTTACTCCTTTATTTTTTGGCTTAAAAAAGAAACCCATTTCTCTCCTAAAGATTCTTCTATATAATTTCTGTTTCCTTTAGTCTCTTACTGGTGGTCATCTGCAATGAGCTTTTGCTCAAAAGACCTTATGCTAGAGGTAGGATATAAATTAATGTGTACACATAAGTGTCTGTTTACTAAACAGAACAGTGTATATTTCCATTCTTGCTGAATTTATGTTGCACAGTCTAAGTCTTTGAAATTAATGTCTCATATTTTTCACTGTTCTCAATTTATAGAAGGATTCAGTTCTGTTTTATAATCTATTGTCTATCTATCTTCCAGAAAATAGGTAGCTGAGATACATTCGTTTGGGAAAAACAGCTATTTTTGGTACAACCATTTTTGATCTGAGTTTAGATCAATACAGAGGGCTCAAGCTTCAAATCATAAATGTTAAAGCAATGAGTCTCAGAAATCATGCATAAACCAGAATACTAAATTTTACAATGGAATTCTAGGTATATTTTATTTTATTTTATTTTGTTTTATTTTATTTTATTTTATTTTATTTTATTTTATTTTATTTTATTTTATTTTATTTTATTTTATTTTTTGTTGTTATGTTGTCATCTTATCTCATTTTGTCTTATCTACTTTATCTATAATTCAGTCACTAGAATTTACTCCGCATATTATTATCATTAAGTTGAAGGTAAATAGAAGTACCCGGAATATTGAAATAAGTTAAATAGTTATCTATGTAAATAATAAACAACTGAAAATCGTTATAAAGCAGCATATCAAAGAACTCAAATGAACAGAGTATTAATTATATATCTGACTAAATTTGGCTCCAGAAATGATCAGATGAGACCAATTAGAAAGCTTCCTGAAAAATACATCTTTGAAGTTGGAAAGGCAAGGTCAAGAAAAGGCCTGTAGGCAGAAATATATCAACATGCAAATGAGAAAGAGAAGCTTGGAATGGGGGAAAAGATTCCACCATAGAGTAACCAGATATAAATTTGATGAAATAAATGTGAATAAAGATGAGCCCCTGGAATGTGCTTTTAACAAGAAGTTTTCCACAAGAAGATCAGAAAATATTCTCGTGTCTAGCCAGTGTTAATTGGAAATGCAAAGGTCTTTCATGAGCTGATACAGGTTTCTGAACCATGTATAGTTATTTTTCTGAATAGTGGCTATAGTATTTCAAAATGACACATAACATTAGATAGTGTGAGGTATCCAGCAAACCATGTAGCTGCAATTGTTCCCCTGTCCACCTTCATCCCCACCCCTACCCCTCTCCCAGATAAGTCATTCCGGATACTATTTACTACCTGAATGATTTTACAATGTTGTTGAAATTGTTTTGTCAGTACTTGCAAACTTCTATGCTATCGACTAGTGAAAAGTTGTATGTTCTTTTATAGGCTAAAGCAGCAGGCACCTGCAAAATAAAGCTACATTGATTAAAAATTCTAATCATCCTACGACTTTCATAAGTTGACATTGCCTGCATTAAGAGAGTGCATTAACAAATAACGGTTTCATTATATTTTTGCACTGCATTGGTAAAATGTATCTGAATTTACCTGAAGACAACAAAACCATTCTCAAATACTTAGTAAAACTCATACTCCTCAGCTTCTTTAGGTAGAGTTTCAATTTGCTTAGAAGAGAGATGATTTCTCTCAGATGGAGTTAGTCCCAAGTGAACTGACAAGCATGAACTAAATGACCCCAATTTTGAGGAGTTGGCAGAGATAAGGACTTCAAGCCCAGAAGTTATACTGGTGCATATGACTTTTATCAGAGATAGATCTTTTGTGCCAGTATAATGTATATTTCATTCAGAAAAATATCTGTGCAGTAATAGCAACATAGATTACTCAAGAATGACAATGCCTAAAGAGGGTAATTTTAACTTAAGATTTAGGAGGGCAGAAAAGGATTTGCTGAGAATGACTAAGTCATAGTCTAGATAAGAATTATAAATAACTGATTACAAAAGAACACATAGAAGTGTATACAACCATAATGGATCTACACTAACCTGTGATGTATCTGTGTACATTCACATGTGTGCGCGCACATACTTCTAGTTCCTCCTCAGTAAGGAACTAATGAGGACATTTAGCAAGTATTTTTATTAACTCTGGATTTTTATTCTTCCAGAGTCTATATAATCACATTTTTAGATCCACTGCTGTTCCAATAACAACTATTTACTCTAAGAGTAGTTGTTTCCTTATTTTAGGATTCATTTCTATTTGCAGAAGACTTTAGTCATTCTATTTGCTAAAGCTCATTTCACATATAGACTTCAATGGATTACATAAAGGCTTTGCTTATCTCCAATGTATTTTACAAAATGTGAGCTGCCTGCTTTCCTTAATGAAGAATTGGATCCTATGGACTCCTATCATTCCTAACACATGATCCTACATAGCTTCTCTCTCACAAACAGAATTATCTTTAGATATTATGTTGTTAGAATAATTATATCCAACCTAACTATGGCAGGTATAAACCTGATTGTGGTCCACACTAAAAACCAGTGTTCTCTTTTTCATTGTCATTACAATACCTTTTTTGCATCACACTAGTAAATATCTCTGCACCACCAACCCCCATAGAGAAACTCAGTGGTCTTCAAGTTTAATGACTTTAAACATGCCAAGATAAAGGATGACGTGGGATCATTTTAATTTTCAAAATTAAAATTATGAAAGGTTCAATTTTAAGAATTAAATATCTAGGAGGAAATAGATAAGTTATAACTAAATATTTCATCTACAGAAGAATCATCTTGTAATGAAAGATGAAGAGAAAGAATATATACATATTAATACAAAAGTAAAGACCTCATCAAAACACCTACAAATTTATTATAGAATTAAGGCTACTTTTCACTGACATCTCATTAGATATGCTTGTCATATACTATAAGAGAGATCTGAAAGAAAAGATTATAAATAATATTATACCACTATATTATAAAATCTAGTCAAAGTGGCTGGTTCTAGAGAATATATGATCAGAGTTGAATGAAAACTGAATTCTGCTTATAAGTTGTGAGGAAGGGAGATGATGGAAAATAAGCTAATTTTCATTATAAAATGTGTGAGGAGAGGATGTAAGATGGTGTTAACAGAAGCGTTATTTAAAAGCCAGTTTAATGAGCAGTTGTACTCCCAGATTGTTCCCCATTCCAGCTCATTACCACCTGACACTAGCAGAAGATGGGAGGTTTTCCTTCCTCAGCTGAAGGAGAGATGATATGAATTGAAGCTTTGAGTCATAGCTGAGGGTAGGATTGGATGACATTGTGAAAGTAGACAGATTAATAATAATTTGCACATTGAACATTGATACCCCACCCTAGTCTCTGTACTTTTCCCAGAATGTTGGTGGCTGGGTATATACCATCACAGGCAGAAGGGAAGGAAAATGTTCTACAGAAAGACTTATAAATATTATTTTCTGAGAATTCCTCACTGAAAGGACCGCATCCTCTTTGAATCACCTCTGTGAGGCATACCAACTGAAAAGTTTCTTTTCGAAACAGAAAACTTTTGGTAAGTTCTTATAGTGCCTCACTCTAAAATATGAATAGAGCCCAGAGACATAATACACTTGAGAAAATTCTCCCTGGTGCTCCTCCCTTTGGGAAGTGTCTGCTTCCTAAGCCAACTGACTTGCTTTGTCTCAATGTGTATAAATTAGATGAGCCACACAACCAAAAGCTGTAAGAGCCATCACACAGTTTCACCTTGGTTCTTTTCCCTCTGTCAAGAGAACATTGAAGTGCATAAGGTCTTCTCTTTCAAAATGACAGAAATGGGATAGAAGCCATAGCAAATTTAAAAGTGTCATGTAAAGTGAGTGAGTTATAAACTGTACTAGTATAACCCTCTGCAATTGGGGGATTGGTTGCTACCATATTGCAACCTTAGGAAAGCTGATCAATACACCAACTAGGTAGAAAGCAGGGGAAAACAAAATGAAAAACAAGCCCTTGGTAAAACTGTAATGTATATTCTTGGAGAGAAAGGCAAATATGCTATATTCATAAAAAAGGTAAATTGCTATAAGAGGGGAACTTTGAAAGAATAGCAAAGAGCTCTATGAGATGATAATCATAAATTGATATAAGATAAATTCTATTATTATACTGGGAAGGCAAAATGAAAAAATATCTACCAAAGAGAAAAATGATGAAAATATCTACCAAAGAGAAAAAAGAGAAAAATGTCTACTTGACTTGACTTTTTATTAATTTAGCTATTTGATTTTGTAAGTTATATAATTACTTTGATAAAAACAAAAATTTAATTTAAAAAGTAAAATAGCCCATCAATGTTAATATTTAAAAATAAAATATTTTTTGTAAAATTTATACACATTAGCTGCATTAAAAAGAACAAATTTAAATTTTATAATTTAAATATGTTTTAATGTATAGAGAAGCTTATATATAAAGGCATGTTGTATTTCTTCTATTAAGTATATAACTTTATAAAGTCTCTTGGAGATATCACCACCTATCCTGGTCTCGAATCTTCTTTAAGCTGATTTAGTCATATGTTAAAAGGAGCTAATTCGCTAGATTGCTGCCTACACTGTCTTATCATCAAGAAGTTAAAGCTGCCTTTCCATAATATCTTTCCTCTCAGCCATTGAACTACCTTCAATCTGAATGGTTGGAATTTTGAAAAAGTTGACAAAGAAAGACTACACATGAAGCTTGTTGGAAAGAATCTTATCAAATACTGTTGACTACACACACAGTAATCAAACTTCAATGAATTGATCCTTGGGTCCACGTTCCACAACCTAAAAAAATCAATTCCGTTTGGCAATCCAAACTCTCGGGTGACCTCAAGACAAGGTCTCCAAATAGTCTCCAAATGTAGATGATATCATAAATCATACAACTTCCACCAGGATTTTGGATCAAGTAAATGTCTTCTTAATGGCAACAGTTTACGTTCAAACCCATTTAACATAATCCAGATAACCGGAAACACAGATAGTAATGTTTTAATCTGCGTGACCTTGTTCTTAGTTTCTTCGCTATTTTCCTTTTTTTCCTGTTGGTTTATGGTTTATGGCTGTGATACTTGTAGCTCTTGCACTATTGCTTTCAAAATGTTCATATTCTTATTCCGTTCTATCATTTTTCATCCAATACCTGGCTGTTATTTACTCATAATTAGGCTAAAAGAAACAATCAGATCAAAAGTCAAATTGCTTCTCATTTTCTGTGGGTGCTGTCCAGCTTCCTTTAGTACCGGTCTCATCTATAAAATGAATGGCTTTATCAGTATTTATTTTCAACCACTAGATGGCAAACATAACACTAAATTAGACAGCCAAAAGTTTAAAACTCCCTGTTATCTCTACCTAGCATTGGCCATTTCTATCTCCCTCAAAACAAACCTGAAGCCTTTCATAGGAACCAGACTTTGCAACTGAACATTCAAAGAAATAGTACTTGGTGAAGAGCTGAGAAATGAGTTGTGTGTATAAAAATGCTTCTGTAACTTTCCTGTTTCAGGCATTATTGAAACTCCATTCTTAATAGCAATCTCTGTTGCCAGAAAGATTACGAATAATCTCAGCTTATTTTTTGACATAGGCTTTGCTGGTTGATCTTTGGGGAATTCAGACAAATTACACCTTTGATTTCTTTTTTGTTTATTTAGCTAGTGTGTGCCTATTATGAGCAGTTTTAAAATAAAATAGTAGTTTTTAGAAGTAAAAAGTTAAATCTGGTGAAGTCAGTTGTTCTTTCACCAAAATTTCATTAATTACCATGGTCTCTAGAAATCTGCCATATATATATATATATTACATGGATACACACACAATATTTTTCAAGTTGGCAAATCATTTATCAATTAACCCAATTGCTACTAAAACAGTAACCAAAGGGAAAAGCGATGTTAGAGACTCAGTGAAAACTCTCTTTTGAGAAACCTGACCTTGAATAAAAAGAGTCCTTGAAGGCATGTGAATATAATGATGGTAAAGATGGGAGAAGACAGCATTCAGTATGGTCTGTATCCCTGACTTCTTTCTTAGGTAAGTCCTCCTTAGCTATTCTGAGGCCATGTGATTTACCTAATTTACCACCCAAAGTCATTTATCAATAAATCAAACAGAAGCCACGAAAGGAAGCTAAATCATCCATCATGCCTTTAGAGGCCTACTCTACCTAAAAACAAACATCGTTTAATTTCAGTTTACTGTAGCAGAAAGTAGAAATAACACAGAGTCATCATGAGCCTGGCAATGCCTCCTGACACAGAGATCTGGTGCCAAATTGCTGAGTGATTTCAATACCAGAGTTGAATAATCATTTTCATCATTCATTTTAAATGAACAGTGGCATGTCATTAATTAGTATTAATCAGGAAATTACTGCATAAGCACAGAGAGAATGATGGCCCACATGTATCTCATTAGGCTTATACAGTTTAAGACATAAACTGGAAACTTAGACTCACTATTTATAGAATTTTACAGAAATAACTCATTTCAAATCTAACATAATATGAAAGATAAATACATTTTGAGTAAATCTTCTTAAAGTAAATTAAATGTTACTTTTGCCAATAACCTTGACTATTTGTTTTTCTAAAGGAGTAAGAAATATACTTTTCACAGCAAAAGAAGTCCTACAGACCAAAAAATAAATGTCACACATGAGAAAGAAATCCTATCAATAAAGAAATATTTCTACATGTTATTTTATGTACTATATTTCCAATATTTATAGGAGAAGGCAGAGCAGAATAATATATAATAATAATTACGTCAAAACTATAACTTAACCATTAATTCAATCCTTTTTACTGACTTTAGAAAAAATATTATAAAGTAAAAATAAGAAAAACATGTCTACTTTTGTATTTTCTATGTATCTGAGGCCTTTGGCAGACATTTTCTTGAAAATAAATGAAGTGAGCTTGTCACTTCAAGGAAAGAATTTTTTGTTGAAAAAATTTAAGCATGATGCAGGGTAATATCATGCACGGGTAAAATATCCATTCAAAAAGAAAGACGAGTTGATAGATTTTAATGTCACAATGTACAAAGTTCTTTGATGTGGTTTCTACTCAAATGTTGCAACTAACCTTTTAGAAACTAACAGTTCCAAAAGGTGGTTACAATATTAAGAAAAAGTGTTGACAATAATCCCAACTTTTTCAACTGTGAAGCCAGATTTTTTTCATATATTTCAAATAAAATAACATATTGCAATAAATTAATGAGACTCCAGATGTCTTATATTTCACCAGCCATTAAATAAATTTACAAAACTGTAAAATAATGGTATTGTTCATGTGGTGGGCCAAATTCTCAGATATCTAAGATTCTTGTTCCCTGATGTACATGCCCAATATAATCCCCTCCCTTTGAGTTTGGGCAGGACATATGATATATAATAGCATAATCACTCTTGATTAGATGACAAAGTTGCTAGGATAGCAATGTGCATCGTTGTTACTGTAGGTAAGACTCACAGTAGACAAAAGAGTATCTCTCTGCTGGCTTTGTAAAAGTAACCTGTCATGTTCTGAAAGAGTATACATACAGTAGGGTTCCATTTTCATAAGCTCAAAAATAGGCGAACCATAGTATTGGAAATAACAATAATGGTTACCCTTGCAGGGTCGTGAAAAATAATGACTAGAGGGGAACAGGGGGAAAATATCAGGGGTGCTGGTAATGTTCTATTTCTTCTTCCAGTTGCTAGTTACATGAACTTGTTTAATTTATAAAACTTCAACTATCTGTACTATTGTGATTAGTGTATTTTTGATGTATGTATGTCATACGTCAATAAGCAGTTCCAATTTCTGTTATTTTATTGAACAAGTATATTTTACAACCTTCTTTTATAATGATACAAGATATATTAGATTTTTAAATCTGTGCAGCAAATTACCACAAATTTAGAAGTTTAAAATTACATATATTTTTATCTCAGTTTCTGTAGATTAGGAGTCTGGACACAGCTTAGCTGGATCCTCAGCTCAGGGTCTCCCAAGGCTGCTATCAGGGTGTCAACAAGGGTAGCTTCTTTTCTGGAGCTCAAAGCCCTCTTTCAAACTCAATAGATTGTTGGTAGAATTTATTTCTTTGTGGATGTATAACAAATGTTTTCAACTTCTGGAGGCTGACCTAAGTTCTCAGATGTCACTCTAGAATCTTTTTACTACACATGGTACCAAAAACTGCTGTTTAAAAAAACAACAAATAACCCTTTTTTATGTAGCATTTCTCTAAGCCCAGAAAATTTCACTTTGTAGATATCCAAAATTAATTTCTCTCTTGAGAAGCTTTAGGATGTCTTTTAGAAATTTTCATTATAACTGAGCATTTGTCAAATGATGACTAGTTTTTGGAATAAGAAATATTAAAATCAGCATTCCCCTGCTGTGTTAATCAGAGACTTCTGGATTGTTAAATTAGCATAAATTATAAGAATATTTTTCCCAGTATTTTTGATTCTCAACTTCAAGGATTCTGCAAATTTTTTTAACAGTTACTTAATCTATAAGATAGAGTATGACCTAATATTTGTGCATGTGATATCACAGATAAAATATACCAATGAGACCATGAACCAAAGAGTTTCCTAACAAATTCTATTAAGTGGGAGGAAAATAATCCAACAATAAATTATTTTTCAATGTCTGAGTTTTAGTTAATTGAATGACAAAATCAGTTCAATTTGAAATGTTAAGTATATTTAAATGAATCTCATCCAGACTTGAATTAATTTCAAAGAAGCATTTACCTTCCAAAATATAAGGCACTGAAATATAAGGCAGTCATTCTGCAGAGTAATATTTCCCGGGAACATATGGACCTCACAAGTTAAAAAAAAAGAAAGTAAAAATATGTGTCAATGATAAGTAATTAATGGAAGAGAAAATCAAGTTATTGAACAGAAATAAAGATATAAAAGTTTATTGTTTTGCCATTACCCTATCTTAGTTCTCCTTATATCTTACTTTCTCTTACTTCATTAGTTTTCCAATGTATTCTTTACTGTCATATCTTTGAGACTAGGACAATCAGCATCTGTATGTACTAATCACTCAAAAATTATTTGTTGAATAAATGAACATATAAATGAAATAAATAGAAGTAATTTATTTCTGGTGTTTTTATCTTTTTACTGTTTAATCCTTTCCAAGATTTATTTTTTGTGCCCTCAGATGGGCTATATCATCTTAAAAGTCTGAAGAATTACTATGAAAGCTAAAAAAAAAAAAAGATAACAACAACAATGAAAAGAAAACCCACCACTGATTTAATTAAAATGTGAAGAAATTAAACGTTGATGTAGGCAGGAAGATATACATGTTTAAGCTGCAGAAGTAAGCCCTGAATAAAAAACAAAGCCCCAAAAGCATCAGGGCGAGATGAAATTCAATACTCTTTTAGGGGGAAGGGAAGGTTTGAAAGAGCCTTCGTTTTTACATTACTCTAGGCTGCTGATTCAGTTGCTCCTGCTAATGCTGCATGGCAGGTGTGCAAGCCCCACTTTCAAGTCTGATATTTCACCAGATGAACTGGCATTTAACCTCCTCAGGCTCTCCTCAGGAGTCCTTCGATGAATATACCAAAGAGCTTTTGGTTTGCTATGATTCCTTAAAGGTCAAGTCGTAAACATTTAATGGATATTTGATGATTAAAAGAACTATTTACCATAAATGGTTTAGCTTAAAAAAACTTTTCTTTCTAATTTGATTGCATAGTCTTAAGAACAAAATACGATAATGCCTCAACAATCTGCCTTGACAACATTAGTTTAGAGTTTTGTGATAATGGCAGGTTCTTATTTGAAAATACCTGCATTAATATAAAATATAACAATTGCTTTGATGTAAATTAAATATTTCTGTCTAAATTCATATTTTCACTCTTATATTTTGACTATATGTTGAGGGTACTAAGTATAAGGAGCTTTTTACAGATTTACTTTTATAGTGGTTTAGCTTTTTATCAGCATCTTTATTAGCAAATATTTTTGATATATTTCATTTTACTTCAACCCCTGATCTAATAAGTATATAAAGTTATTGAGTCAGGAAGATTCTTAGAAGGAATAAGTTCTTCTGATTATCAGAGACTCTAAGTGCTGGTTAAAAGTGGATGTCATCAGCAATCAGACAAAATGACAGTGTTGCAATTCTCAAGCAAAAATGTCATTCGTAGATTCTCAACAATTTGGGGATTTTAGCCCCAGAGAGGAGGTACAAATGTTTAATGGCAAACAGAGCCTACTAAGCGTACCTGAGCTGAATCAGCTATTGAGAAAGTATCTTCTTAGATGCCCCAGGATGAACCCAAATGAAACTCAAGGCTGCTAAACCACATATAAAATTTAGAGAACAGCTTCTGCTGTTGACTCTTGTTTTCAGTCATAAGCAATTTTGAGAAAAAAAGAGCTTTTGACAGGATGATTGTTTCTTGGTTAGATCATTAACGTTCATTCATTCAACATTTATTCACCACATACTGCATACCAGAAACTGAGAAAAATTCGAAGAAACTATTTCTGAATTCTCAGAAAACTGTAAGAAGAAGAAAATAAGATAATCAGGGTTAGGAGGAAAAAATATGTATGGTACATGAGAATTACACAAATACAAATTAAAGAAGATATTAAAGAATAGAAAATAAGGAATTTTAAGCTAGAGAACTGCAGGAAGGAAAGAAAAGAGAAAACATGTTGGATAGGAAAGCATTAGGAACAAAAGTTGGTATGAAAGAGGAAAGACTGAAGAAAGGAGAAATAAAAATCTCTGAATAATATAATCATCTTCATGTATAGAAATACTAAATTATTCAACTAAGCATGCCAACTTTTAACCAAAGGTTTAAAAGCATGGAAAACAGTAATAAATTATATTCTGAGAATATAACCTTACTTACCCTTTTAAGACTACCTCACTGCATGTATTCAGTCCAACAGTTGGCTAGCTAAGTTAAATAACTAATTTTACTAATTTCAAAAATTGTTTTATACAGAGTTAGTGAAGTAATACATATTAAGCCAGACATATTGAAAACTAAATTATCTCAGTATAACAGATTTATTTTATAGTGAGCATATTAGCTCATAATCAGAATAACTAAATAATTATAAAGCATAAACCATTTGTCCTTCTTTGCATAAAAAGTAAAAAAAATTAGTGGTGGAATTTAAATATATATATATATACACACACACACACACACACACACACACACACACACACACACATACATACATAAAACATTTTCATTAGTATCCTTTACAGATATAAATTTAATAACAAAGAAGTATGTATTTGTTGTTTCTCTGTAAAAAACATTTCAGTGGTATACACCAATATCCATTTTTAGCCTCATGAATTCTTGAGGTTATCTGAAGTTCCAATGATCTAGACTGGGCTCAGTTGGGACAGGCTGGATTCCAGGTTCTCTTTGTGTTTCAGTTTGGGAAATCTTTTGACCCATTTTCAAGCTCACTTGTTTGTTCAGCTTATTTCTTGTAAGGATAGTAGTGACAACTTCTAAGCTCTTCACATGTTAGAGCTAAAACTAGATGGATTACTATTTGGAAAACAAATTTGAATTTTTTAAAAAATAAGGAAACACTAAAATTTATAAGCAATTTTTTGGTCAAATTATTATATGTTATTAGTCAAATTCTCCCCAAATTATGATGAGGTTTGTTCTGAGTAAATGAACAAACAAACCTCTGCTATTTTCACAAATCTGTGGGACCATATCTACTCTAGAAAATCAAAGACTAAGGGGAAAGTAATTCCAATATAGGCATCATTTGCTCCTATCCTGTGAAGTCACTTCAAGCGTCTGAACCTGAGGCTAATTAGATCTATAACAGATGTATGCAGTAGCTTCCTACCAACAAAATACCTGAAAACCTTCAGAAATTAACATCACAAAATGAGATTGTGATTTCCAAAATTCATTCACTTGTTCAACATCTCTTTGTTCTGAATTTTTAAACCAAGTGATGATACAATAATTTATTGTATCTAATCTCTGCAATTGTGTTTCTGAGTGCATAGTACAGTGTCACTGGCAAAATCAAGTGGGATGTTTAGTACCTTGATACATGAATCAAAATCTCTGACAGTAAATGCAAAAATACTCATATTAAGAACTCTTTGTGTAATTATTGCAAATACTATAATTGCTCTACACCAGTGGTTGTTTCTCAAAGTGGGGTTCTAGACTGGCTTGTTTTAATAAGTCCTTCATATGATTCTGATGCATAGTTCATTGCTCTGTACTATGGAAATAATAACAAATGTGTACTTTGCTTCTAAAAATGTGACTTCCATTTTCCAAAGAATCTTGAAGATATAAAGAATCTTGTTTGCTATTTCAACAAACTATTTCAAATAATCAGAGTGGTAATTCGATGAATTCAAAATCAATAATCAACAATAGGTTTAATAGGTTGCTGAACTGTTTGTCCTTTTATCAAAATGATTGTTTCTATAAGGTGATATATCTCTGCTTTTATGTTCTATATTTTACTGTTTTATTTATTTTTAACTTACAGAAATCTTAATTATTTTACAACATAAGAAAACAAATGTTTCCAAAATATATTCTATAAAAATAAATTATCTCTGGGGGAGAAAAGACCAGATAGAAATAAGTGAATATTCATCTTTTTAGTCTTTAAATTATTTTAAAATGTAAATACCAGTATCTTACAGTTTCCAAAATTATCAGGAAAATATTATGTATTGCAAAAGTTGTGCTCCAACTATCTAACCTTGATTTCATCTCAATGTATCTATAATATCTATAAATCTTGAAAAGGGAAAAGTACTTTTTTAAGTGTTATAAATTATTTCAGCTTAACTATTCAATAGGCTTGCTCAATAGAAATAAAGTACTTAATGACATAATAAATGAGTTTAAATAAACTATAAAAATATATGTGACATGATGATTTTAAATAATTTTGTTAAATCCAAGTTTTAGAGCAGTTTTATAAATGAATGAGGAAATTAGTTAATTAAGGTAGTATAATACCACATCAAACATGAGGAAACAGAAGTTATGATTGTATTCTTTTTGGTAGTGTTTTCATTCCAAGTTGATATGTGAGTCTAACTATTCTGAACTATTCAATGGTGTGTGGGAAACAATCTTCCCTGGCATAGGTTCAAAATAAAGAGACCGTTATAAAATTGTAACTATACTATTGGGTAACTTTTTGAAATAACACCATACCTTTATAATCTTTTTATTTACCTAGTAATAATACATGTTTTAAAACAAAAATCTGAATATATTATGAGCTTATGTCTTTAAAGTTACTATTTCAATATGTTTCACAGATCGAGAATATTGCAAATAAACTCAAAACTGAAATTTTTCATTAAATTTAATAAACAGGAAGAATTAAATTTTAAATCTTAACCTATAAGCTGACAGATAGTTAATGTTCAAGGATGTCTATCCACCCTTTGAAACTGCTGAAATAAATTTAAACTATAAAATATTAACATCAGAAAGAACGAAAGGAAAAATTGAGTCATATTAATAAAATAAAAATAATATATTTTTCTTTTAGGTTTTGAACTGTGTCAACATTTTAGGGTGAAATTTATGTACTTCAATCTCATCAAATAAAGTGAGTGTGTAGCCTAATTTGAATTTCTCAATTACCATTTACTTTTTCTATTGCAACCTATAAATATGCACCTAGGGTAGCCTGTTATATGAACAAGGAGAGATAAAAGTTCATACTATAGATAATAACAGTACACTTATCATTTCTCTAGAGGAATGTTTCTGACTTCTATAAATATTTCAGAGCCATGATTCTAATATTTTATGTAGGGCAAGAGTTTTATATTCTAGAAGCAATTAGTACATTTCTAGATTGTGGTTTTACATAATAAAATCTCAAGGAATTTTTTAAATAACATTTTAAAAGTTGACACTAATGTCTACTTTAATTTTACTTTTCAAAGCATATGCAAAATCCATCTTTAGATTATTTGGGGGGAAGGAGTTAATATTTTAGATATCAATCCAAAATTCTCATATAAAAATCTCATACCCTTCTTTTTAAGTACTTTGATATTAAGAAGAGATTAAAAAAAAAAAAGCATTATGGTTTCAGTATTCTTTTCTACATTTCTCCCCACTACCACCAGACTAGGAGAATCTATGCTAAGGAAAAGTTAATCTCTGTTGAAAAGGCAGAAACCAAAGACATACAACTTTAAACAGGTAGAAAAATCCCTGGAGGATTATCACACACCTGTAAATTTTGTAGAAAGAGAGCAAAAACAAAACAAAACAAAACAAAACAAAAAAACTATTGAAGATGAGATTTTTTAAATCTAAAATGTTAGCTTCTGCAACACAATTATTAATAGTTTTAATTTTAAACAAATCTTGTCTTTAGTGGTCAAAATTAAATGAAAGACATTCTTAGGTTAAATATAAGGTAACTATTTTATTTCACTTACTTTAAAGGAAACGACTTATGCTAAAAAAAAAAAAACTGAGGGTGAGTGAGCCTTATTTGATTAGCTTGAAATAATATCTACTAAATATTTCTCCATGAAATATAAAGATACATATCCCACTTTCTATATCTTATTTTGATAATCATATTACAACTCCAAATTGTCAGGATTTAGAATATTTATTTCTATTGTAACCATAATGTTTTATATATATTTAAATGATTGAATTTTTAATACCAGTGTTTTTCTTTACGGTTTTCAAATTCATCTCCTGGTTAGCTAGATTTCTTTTGTTTTGTTTTGCTTTTCTAGGAAGGATTTGTGTTGCTATAGTTTCTGAATTCTTACATGTTTGAAAATGTTTGCCTGCTGCTTTGGCTCTGAACAAAAATTTTGTTGAATAAAAAATTTTTAAAGCATACTTTCTTTTGCTAGGGATGTTATAGCCAAAGCTGTGTTGATAGAATATATAAAGTACACAACCAGCTCAATTTATTTTTTACTAGCAATGGTGACAAATTATTTTCTCCAAATGTCGATGGTATTTTTTTCTCTTCTTTAATATCTAGTAACTTTACCAAGATAAGGCTCAGTATAGATTATTCTTAGTCAACTGATAAAATTCCAGATAAATTATTATCCGGAGAAAATTGCATGTCACCAACATAAAACTGTATTTTTATGATAATGAGTAATGCTATATATTGGGGAAAATGCTATTTGGAGTTTCATACGTAAGTTACACCAAATAGGTGCTTTGGGCTGCAGATTCTTCTTTCCAACCTATTTAACAGATTCTTAAAGTTTTATTCAGTTTCCCATGGTACAATAGTTCTCTCACTGAATTAATCTTGTAAAGAGTCCAATTAATATGGTTCAATCACAAAATGGCAGCCAGTAAACTTTCAGGCTTTTATTTTCATAAAGAAGATGAAAGTAAAGAGGAAATGAATACTTTCAATTTCAAACTTTTTCTGTTTTCCAAAGTTTTGTACCTATCAAAACACTTATTCAAAAATCAGACTTACCTCCTGTGTCCCTGGCATTGTATCAAAAAATTTATAAAGCACTGTATACAAACTCTGTCCCTGCAGTTCACACACATCTAAAAAGCATGTTAAAAGATGGGAGGTGCTGAGACTCTCATTTTTTAATTTTAGTATATTTCTGTTTATCGCTAGTTGTTCGCTTTCATCATCTACTCTCCTATCTTACTGACATCCTGTAGAAAACATAAAAGAATCGGTGCCTTTTATTTCTTTCAAAGAAACACCATCTTCTTACCTGCTTATATTAACCATAGCAGCCAGGACCTGCAAAACCATAAAATGATTCACTTTAACCACATTAATTTTTTTTAGAAGTAAGCCTAAAATCATCAACTAATGGCAGCAAATTCTATGTGACTCAAATAGTGTTGCCCTTCCTTAAATTATTACATGAGGCTGACTGACATTGAAAGGATAAGTACTATGAGCATATGTAGTATATATTTGTATATATATGTATAACAAAAATTTTACATATATATGTAATTTCATATATTTTTAAAGTAGTTTGATGTCTTTTCTAATACCTTTTTCCATAGAAGACTATAGATACACAATAACCTTGTACTATATAATTGAGAAATAGAACACAGGGTTTCTGTAAGTTGTCAGTAGATTCGCTCTAGTTTATTATGAAGAGTAAATATCTCAGAATTCTTTTTTGTAGGTTTACTTTCCTCTGAATCTTAGTTGCTACTCTTTATTCAAAAGGTCAATATATTATGTGAACTTAAAAAAATTTTCACACAGTCCCCAGAATGACTTCCAAAGAAACATAAGGTCTTTCTCAAAGTTAGTTAGAAAACAAGATAGAGTATTTTCTAAAGCTGCAAATAATCAAACCACTACCTGAAGAAGCTATTTTTCCTTGAATGAAATTATTAAGATCTCAGCATTTTATGTGTGAAATAACTGCCGATTCTTTGGAGTTAGTTTTGTAGCCCACAACCAGGCTTTTAGCAAGCACAATTTGAAAAACAAGTGGAAATTTTTAAAAATGAAATGCAGAAGTTCTTTATATTAGAACCATGGGAAAAAGAAAGATTCCAGGGAAAAGAAAAGAAAAAGAAAAATGCAGTTGCAGAAAAATATGAATGGTAATGAATAGTCTTTAAGTATTCAAAAAATAAGTATTCTGTTTTGACACCAACACTAAATTGCAAAGCATTTCCTAGTTCTTAAAGAAAATGACATAAAGCCTTACTCAAGTTTCTGTACAGAATAAGGTATGAGAGGAGTCTATAGCCATGCCACCCTGAACACGCCCAATCTCGTCTGATCTTGGAAGCTAAGCAGGGTTGGGCCTGATTAGTACTTGAATGGGAGACCTCCTAGGAAGACCAGGTGCTGTAGGTGTAAAAAAAGTAAATAAATAAAATAAATAAGGGATTATAAACTGACAAGTTCCTTGCAATCTGTGAGGTCAACCAAGAGTTGCCTCGTCCAAAAAAAAAAAAAGATATGAGAGAAGAGATCAACAAGACTGAGGTGAAGTTCAATTGAAAAAGGAACTTTACACCATTTTTGTTTTTATTAACCAGGTTATAATATCTGTTGTTCATTAAGAATGCAAATTTCCACACTACATTACTTTTTAATACAATGTCTTCTCCCTGGGTTTTCTGGACTGATGTGCTTGAAGGAAGCAGTGAGAACTCAATTGTGTTAAATAAATAAATATGTTTCATGTATTTTTCTTGGTCTGAGTAGGGGAACAAATAAAGTGACTCGGCTAGCACAAAAGAGATAACTAAACATTTAACTACAAACACCAGTTTGTAGTGCAACATGTCAATTAAATGAATTATTATTCAAGCAAAGCAGCTAGCATCTTGTTTAAACAGTGTGAAGGAAGTTTCTATTCCACAGGATGTCCTGGGACACCGTGTCCCTTAGAGAAAAACAACCACAAATTTCATAGACATAGCTGCCTTTTGAATTTTTCAGTTAGGCTAGTGCATATTTTGTCTCTCTTCATTGAAGTTTTCTTGCAAGTTACCCACTTTATCATCCCCATATTTTTATAAAATTAGGATTGAGTATTTTCTGGTATGCAGTGGCTTAGGGGGGATGTGTTTCATATGGTTTAGCATGAGATTCAATTAGGATTGATTATTACTAAAAACATAAAATACTAAAAATCATCAAAGCATATACAATTTACATTGGTCAAATAGTAATTTTTTAAAAAATTACAAAAAAGGGAAACCATAAATATGGATTAGATTAAATATTCTGTTTTTCATATAGTTCAATAATTATTCATCACTACTTAATTTAGATTGAATAATCCCCTAATCAGGTATAAAATAAAAATTCACCCCAAAGCTTTAATTGGGCTCCAACATTTTTGAGCTCTATTCTTTCTGCCTCAGCACTCTAAGTGTCTAGGTAGAAAAGTTTAACACCTCAACATTCTATTTTAATTATTTGTTCTCCCTAATAGACTTGCCGATAGAGGCTTATCTAAAATAGGGCCTTTATCTGTGGCCTTATTGTTTCCATTTAGCTATAAAGTGCTTCAGCCTTTTTTATCCTTTTGATAAAAGGTAGTCCCTTCTCTTCTTTACACAGTTCCTACTATTACAAAACAGAGGAAAGCCAGAGACACTTATAAGTTGTATATAATTTAGGATGAGATTTATTACCTTAGACATCTTCTAGTCATTCGCATCTCCCTCATTTAAAGCTCTCTGTTCATAGCCTTTACTAATTACTTTGTACAAAATCACTAATGATAATAACTTAATAAACCCAGTCATTAATAGCTGCTTAAAGGAACTTTGTCTTTATCTTTTTACACATATCTGAACAAAATAGCTCAGAAGAATTTAAATAAAATTATAAAGTATGTTATCTTGCCCAATTTACCTAAAAATCTACATAGGATTTTAAAATCTACATAGGGCATTTAAACTGCTTAAAAATAATTATCTTTTTATAATTATTTACGAGCCATAAGAAAAAAGTAATGCATTGTTTTCTAAGTTGGCTGCTTAAAATTCAATCTTTCAAATAGTCTCCCCCCATACCCAAACACTATTAATCCTCTTTCCTATATTCATCAGCTCTTATGATTCTCTGTCATTCTGATGCTAAGGCCTCACTCTGGCACCATGTGCAAGTGCATTTGTTGAATGATAGATGAGGTCAAGACAGTAATTTCTATCTAAGAGTTCCACTTCTTTCCTGTAAATTGCATAGCCTTCTGATGGTCCCTTCCCCTCACTCCCGCAAAAAGGTTCCAGAAGATCTAGATGGACATTTCTGCTTTCAAGAATGGACTCAGCTCTTAACCTAAGTAGCAGATCACACTCCCTCATTCTGCATGGAATAACTCCCACTAGACTGAGTACAGTAGTACTTGCATTCCAGAGTGACTATCATCCAGAATTAGGAAAAACTCTTGCCAGAAAATACAATCTCTCAAGTATTAGATAAAGATGATATTCTAATTTCCTTAAAGATAACTTACAGGTTTGATTTATCTTTATGTCTCCCATAGTATCAAATGTAATCACTTATATGTAGAAGGCACTCAATATATATATGCTAAATGTGTAGATTGAAGAACTAAAGAATCAGTTAACTTTTTAATACTCAGAGATATATGATGATGATACAATGATGATACCTTCTATTATTTAAAAGAAGTATGGCAAAAAAACAGTAAAAGAACAAAATTTAATAAGTGAAAAATGTACAATTATTTTTATTGAAAAAATGTGAAAGCAAAATATTGTATTTATTATATTATTTTTATACAGCTTTTTGTTTTCAAAACATAAACACACATAAAAAAGTAGCATTCATCTAAGAGAGTTTTATGCATTAGTTCTATTGATTTGTGTGTCCTTATTCTTGAAAAAATGCACACGCACATACACATACACACTCATAAGTTAAAGCCCATAGATCACAAATGTCATTGAGGTCATTATAGATTAAAGATGTGACCAGAATCTCTGGTTCCTTTGCTGCTTTCTCATGAAGAAAAATAGTGTTTTTAAATTTTCTTAATGAATTTACATATATCATTTTTCAGCTCCATTTTCTTTCTTTTCTCAATACAGTCCTGTCATCTTTAGAGTTGATGTCAACGAACTTGAATTTTTCTTAAGTCAGACTCCCAACTAAGTGAGATGAATGAAATCAATATTCTTTCCTTTACAGGTGAAATGAGTTTAGTAACATATGTAGTACTGTATCTTCCTATCTTTTCTTCCCCTTTGTACTGTAATCCATCAATGTATCGCTCTTGGCACCTAAATGAACATATCTTAATATGAGATTTCAAGCAATAATTCTTTCTAAATGTAATGAAATATTTCAGTCTTTGTTCTTAAAAACCCACACCCAGATCTATGTTCTTTGCTTCTCCACAAGAATTTATTTGTATTATTTTTATAGAATTTTATAGTATTCACAAGCGACTAGTCAGGTCCTTGAGTTCATGAAATATCTAATCGCTACACACATAAGACTAAATGCTATTCAATTCTGAGGGCTGACTGAAAAAATAGAAGGACTTGCAGAAAAGGGATTTTTATATTCAAGGCCACCACGCTTCATGGTTTGCTCTGTATCATGAAGCACCTGTTTGCCATTATTCATGAGGCTTCTATTAATTCAAGAATTCCCTCTGTAACAGTCCTTCTTATAAGAAAAAAGTAACTTTATCAGATTGCTTGGTGATGCATTTGTGAATTATAAAATGCTCTGTGATTTTTTAGAAACTTTTTCATTCTATAAATTATAATTATTGACCTATTCTAATTTTATATCCCAATCACATGTTATTACATATGATTTAAGTAGGTAATAAAATGAATTCAGTAAGAAAAATGTTAATTCATACTGATTAAAAGATAAAAATCATTTTTATTCATATATATTATGATGTTAAAACAGTAAATTTGGGGAAGACATTAAGAAAATCAAACTAAATAAGAAGATAGAGACTACAGAGTCTCTAAATTATTGTTACTATATGAGTGAGATAAGCCAAGAAAACAGATGAGTTTCAATCAAATGGAGAAGAAGTACTGGCTGAGACAGAACTTAACTGGCACAATTACAGTACAATTTACTCTCTCAACCCCAGGCCCATCTCAACCTTTCAATAATAACACATGCGAAAAGCAACACACAAAGGAAGTAAAGACTAATTAGTAAGTAGTTAGTGAAATCATGCTCTGACTGGTTTGGAGAGAAGTCCAGGTTGCAGTTTGAGAGGGATGTGTATAGTGGTCAAGATGGAATCAAAATGGGGCAGATATATGTGAATACTAAAGGATTTTATCAAGACTGATAATTTAAGGAACCCTTGAGTATCTCAGACTTCTGATATGTCTCAATGTAGTCAATGTAGATAAACCTTTGCGTATATATGTTGCTTCACTCATTGTCTTTTATTGATTCGGGGCGGTGGTGGGGAAGAAGAGGACTGCAAGATGGCAGAGCTTCTTCTCCAGGTTTGGTGGTTCCTGTAAACTGACCAGAGGAGCTAAAGACTGTGACTGCCTATTGTGTGCGCTTTTTTCCCTGGCACTCTCACTACCCATAAAGATGCACGGGGTGGGGAAAGGGGAAGATAGCAGGAAGATAATAATAGGATTATAAAATCTCCTCAAAACCAAGTAAAAGGAACCAAAAATAATCAATGACAACAGAACAAATAGTAAAGCAAATAACCCATCTGCATTCCTATCAAAAACAGTGCACAATTTTTTAACCATAAACTTTGAAACCTGTAATCCAGAGAAGAGAAATAGGAGACTCATGAAATTAATGAAAATACATTTTAAAACCTAGTATAAATGATTCCTTTTTTAAAATAGATAAAATATAAGCCTTGTCAACTGCTTACAAAATTTGGGGCTTTCCAATCTCTTTATCTTGAAGAAAAGTAGAAGCCAATCAATGTGGCTCCAGAGCCCAGATTCTGCTGCCTCTAATGCTTGGGAGTTGCTATTAATATTGAAAAAAAAAGTATTATAACTTTTCGTCTTTAACTGTATACATGTGGTTTCAATTATCTAAATAAAAAATAAAATACCAACAAAATTAATTTTAAAATATCTGAAAATTAGTAATACACATAAAAATAGAACGAATGTTTATTCATCTTCTACCATATTAATGTTAGATATAGGCATACAGTAAATATTTTAGATAATTAATTACTTGCTATCACTTCATGGTCTTTTTTTGGAAAAAATGAGCTCAAAGATATCTAAAGTCTGCTACAGAGAAATAGCATCTTCACCCTATTCTGCAGTAAATATCAGAATTTGTCAATAGTTTATTACATCTTGTAAGGTAGTAGACACAGAGGCAGATCTCTACAACAGTCAAGTGGCTCAGGTTGCATAGTGGAGTTCTATAGGATGGTAGAAATATCTTTAAAAGTGCAAGGAGAACCTCCCTAGTAGAGTCACCATTCTGAGCGTTGGTATCATCTCACCAACTGTTCCCATGTAGAACTTGAGAATTTATAGCTCAATTCAATGTTCTCTCTCACTCCTTGCTTTATTTAAACAACTTAAATTCTATATTCTTTTCAAAGAAAACAACTTTACAATCTCTTACTAAGATTATTGGCATTTTTGTCATGTATTCATATTATTTGAGACAATGATGCAATTAGCAAATTAAGAATTGAGATCTCCTCAGAAACTGAAAAGCTCTATATAAAATCCAGAATACATTGCATTGACTTTCAATACAGTTTTTACATGATTTAAAAATAATACTTACGAACACACAATAGAATATACAGATGCCAAATGATAATGTACACCCGAAAATTACATAATTGTATTAACCAGTGTTACCCCAATAAACTTAATTTCAAAAAAATAAAAAATAAAATAAAAACAATAAAAACAATACTTGAAAACTAATGACATTATTATGAAGAAAACCCTACTTTTATTAAAGTAGTGGAGATAAAGAACAATGAATTAATTTTACAACCCATTTCTACTCATATGAATTATTTTATAATAATTAATTTCTTGCTCTTCCCAGTTTAACTTTATCTTTTTCTTGTTGCCTCCTCCTCACATCCAGTCCAACTTTCTAATAGATATAATTTGATTGCAATTCTTGTTTTCTTTTTTTTTTTTTCTATAGACAAGATATAACAAGGGTATATGTGGGTTAAATCTAATTATATATAATCTCACAGCAGGTCCTAAATGAAGTCTATCTCTCTTTTGGGACTTTAGTAATTCAACAGTTATTTCTCCAGATTACCAACAGATTGTGCAGTGGGGGAGAGGGGTGATCCTCACATTAATTCTTTGAAATAATTCTTCTAGCTTCTCTAAGATCAAAATGGAAAGAAAAGAACTCAAATTTTCTCTCACTACTAATTTCATTTGTTGCCGTGTGACAGTAATGTCTCTATTTGGCTGACTGCCTATGTGTCTTTCAAAGAATTCTCGCAGCATTTGAGCAACTTGTTCACTATTTCTACCGCTACCAACAAATTACAACTGCACCCACTCGTGGTTACTCAACCTGAAGACCTCCTCCACTGTGGGTAGGAGGCTTGGTGCCAAATAATAGCCATAAATAGCAGATCAGTCCAGAGGGCAAGTATAGAACAAGAGACAAATTGTTTCTTTTTGTCTAATGTTTCTCCAGATGCCAAGAGAATAGGCTGGAAAATGAAGATTTTCCTAAATGCTAGAAAATCTAGATGTTAGAAAATCACAATAAGTATCTACCCTATCCACATGAATAAAGAGAGCACTCAATAAATCTTTGTAGGTCTTGGTCTTGATTCTCTAAAATAAGGTATAAAAAGATAGAAATTTCTAGCCTTTTAGGGATAATAACTTCATTGTGTTATGAGTCATTTATTGTGTAGTACTCATTGACCTGAATATTATCAGCATTTACTAAGACTATAGAATGGCTTTCTTCAGAACAGTTAGCTGCCCCACTGCATACACACTCAAGTGCCAGTAATGCCCAAATCACAAACTGGGCCCACACTTTTTATAATCTATTTTGACAACTCTGTAACTAAACTATGAACAGCTGAAGTGGGTACTTATAGACAACATAGACTCTTTAATAAGTCCTTTCCACTTTAGGCTACCACCCTTCTCTTACTTTTTCATGCTGAACACTTTCTCTAAAAGAGTACTAACTGTATCTTTTCCCTGAACACCCACTCACTGCTCAGCCCACATCAATCTGCTTTCTGTCCCCATAATTTCACTATTAATCACATCACTCATTCCACCAGAAATTAAACAAAAACAAAAACAAAAAAAAACTTTTTTTTTCATTTTTTGGCAGCACTTAACATTGTTGACCCCTTCTTTTTTAAACCCTTTTTTCTTTATTTGTATCCATGCCATTTTTATTTGCAACCTAAACTCTAAATCAGGTTGGTTCTGAGACTCTTTTGTCTTCTCATTCTACACAATTTCCTCAGGCAATCTCATCTACACTCTTTAAGACTTCCACTATCTTCCAAAATACCATAACCACCTAATAAATATCTCCTCTGAACTCCTGACCCATTCATATATTCAGCTGCCAACTTGATATATTTGCTTGGATGTCCCAAAGGCTCAACAGGTCTGCAGCAGATGAATGGTGTTTGCCTGTATCACCCCAGCCCACCTCAGGGGTAGTCTGCCTACAGTGGCATATGCTAAATGCCTCCACAGCTCTTTCAGGAAGTGTCAGAAAGTTAACCGCCTCAGAGAGTCTTTTTTTTTTTTTTTTTATCACAAAAAGCTTAACCATCAACCTTTATTTTCTCCAAACCACTAAGGTAAATAGTCTTGGGTCATTCTCTTGATCTTTTCTTTCAGTCTTTCATATATTGACAGTCTAGATACCAAGTTTAAAAACTGCATACTATTTTGATCTATACCTCCGCCTTTCACACATGCCTCCTAGCTATACAGCTCATTCTTTAGAATCACTTTGGCTTTCACTTCCACCCTGAATGAAAAGAAAAGTTCTTAACCTCAGGCTAATGTTCACTCAAAAATTTTACCAAAAATTTTCAGAATTCAAATATAATGGTATTAAAAGTTCTATCAAATAAATATATTACAATTGCAAAGAATGCTATGGCACAGAGATCTCCAAACATTTTGAACATGACTAAACTTAAAAGTTTTATTTTGTGTTTTTAAAATTTCCTAATAATTCAAAAAGAATTTGCTCTTATTAGAATATTCTTACTGACAATTTTCTCTAAAGCAATGTCATGGATTCTGCTTAATTATTTTTGAAAATTTTCTTTTAACATTTAATGGTAGAGCAATAAGAATGACTGTTTCTATACTCACATTATTTCCATACCTAATTTTAACAGCTTCTATAGATAAAAAATGTATCTTACAGATATATATTTGTATATATATTGTACATAGATACATATTTCCATAAAAAATGGAAAACTCTGTTCATATGCTGAGCTTACTAAATTATGATACTTATTTTTCACGTCTATCTACAAATTATACTATAAGGTTTTTTAAATTGTCTTCTCATATATATCCTGTATTAACAACAACAAAACCTAATGCAAAGCATCATTTCCCTTTAGGATAAGAAAAAAAACAAAGACAACTATCACCAATCTTATACAACAACATCACATTAGCAATCTTAGTATAATCATACAAGAAGAGCAACAACAGCAAAGAGACATAATAATTGAAAAGAGACATAACTGTCACTATTCACAAGTTTATAATTATGTACACATTTAATTTTATAAATTCTATATTCAGTGCCCATCTTCTTAACTACCATGTTATTTTGTTTCTCTAATGTTGGAGAGGGAAGGAAAAAAAGAAATCTATTCTATCACTTGGGGTTCTCCACAGAAACAGAATCAAATAAAATCAATGGCTCAAAAATTTGTGGGAGCTTGAATTTGCAGGGCAGACCAGCAGGCTGGAAATTAAAGCAAAAGTTGTTGTTATGTCTCGAAACAAAATTCCTTCTTTTCCAGGAAACCATAGATTTTGTTCTTAAGACATTCAACTGATTAGAAAAGATCCACCCAAATTATTGATATCTTCTTTACTTAAAGTAAACTGATTGTAAATGTTAATTACATCAACAAAATACCTTTACAGAAATATCTAAACTAATGTTTAACCAAATAACAGCACCATAGCCTATTCATGTTGACACATATAATTAACCATTACACTTACCAATTGTTTTTACAAAGTCAGCACAATGTTAATACCAAAATCTGACCAAGATGTCCCAATAAAAACAAGATCATATTTTAAATATGGTTCAAAAATCTTATATAGAAAGCAAGCCATCAGAAGAATAACACACAACCACAAGTGGAATTAACTCCAAAATGTATTGGTTTTAACATTAGAATGTATACTAATATAATCAATAATACTAAATGCTTACACCATTACTACTTAACACTATTGTAAACTATACAACGTAATTAGACAATAAAAAGAAATAGAGATTTAAAAATTGAAAGATAGAAGAAGACATTAGGGTAGATGACATAATTATATACATAGAATGCCAAAAAAAAATCAAATCTCACCAAGTATTTGAATCAAAAAAATTCTACTGTGGCTGATTATAAAAATCATTGTGATAGAAGAAAATATACCATTTACAATACAAGAAAAAAAATACTTCAGAGTAAATTAACAAAAATAGGTAAAATCTGCATAAAAAATTAAATTCTATAGAGGGACATAAAAGAATTGAGTAAATAAAATAAAAATTGTTACATATGTTTGTATTTAAGATGTCTAGCTTCCTCCTCCACCCAAAATTATCTATGATTAATTTATAGGCAAAAATTAGAAATGGGAAGGCCATGTTCTGACAGAGGAGGTGTGTAGAAGATAGTACACATGAAAGCAGACTATCATGGGAAGGATTTGAGCTTCACAATTTATAATTTGTTTTCTTAACAAAAATACTAAATATTGTTATAATTAGAACTTGTTATTTTCTTAATCTTTTAAACTGAAATATGTTATCATAACTCATGACCCCAAAACAACAGGGTTGCATTTTTAAACACTGTTTTAAAATGAATATTAACAACTTTAAAATGGCCCTTGAAATAGGGTTACTTGATATTTTACTAGTAAAATCAAAGAACATGGAGAAAAGATCAATAGCCACTGAAAAGTACTAAAAATATAACACATATAAAGATCAATAGCCACTAAAAAGTTCTAAATATAACACATATAAAAGTAAAGTGGTGATGCAAAAAAAAATGTAATATATGACTATTAAAGAAAAAACATTGCTTTTGGTCAAGATGGTGGAGTAGTAAATGCTGTGCTTGCCTTCTCTCATGAACACATCTCAATTACAACTAAACTACAGGAAAATCATTATTTAGAATCACCTGAAATCTAGCTGAATAGAAGTCTTACAACTGAGGACAGAGAAGAGGCCACCTTGAGACTGGTAGGAGGGACAGAGACACAAAACAAGATGGTCCCACACCCATGCGCAGCAGTTGAGAATTGGTAGAAAATCTTGGCTAGGAAGATCCCCCTGGAGGGGCAAGAGTCCTGGCCCCACACTGGGCTCCCCAGCCCAGGGTTCCAGTGCCAAGAAGAGTAGTCCCCCAAACTTCCGGCTGTGAAAACCAGTGGAGACTGTGGCTGAGTAAGACAGAGGGTTGCCTCTTTAGGGGCCCACATGCTGAGATACTCTCTGATGGATTCATTCACTCTGTGCTCCAGTACCAGGGCAGCAGCTCAAAAGGTGACAGGGACATATAGAGAGAAATTGAATTGTCTGGCTTCAGGGAAAAGGCTGGAGGAGCAATTTTCTCCTGGAGAGAACTGCTAGCAGAAGCCATTGTTTCTTTGTTGATGCCAACCCCTCTCACCATGCAGACTCATGTGACAGCCATATTTGAGTCTCCATCAACCTGCTAACACAGTTCACCCTGCCCTTGTGATTCCCTGAGACTCTGCTCCAACTTGTGGGCTCACCTATGCCTTTTTTGGCATCTTTTTCATACAAACAGACAGTCTTGGTTCATGCTGCATACTTTCCTAAAATTTCTAAAAGATTCACAAAACCTAAAAAAGCAGCATTTCTCCTCAGCATACCCCATACCCCTTGCTGAACATTCTGAGCTCGGCACTCCCAGCATCTGGCCTCAGTTTACAGCTTGGCCACTCAAAGCACCTCCAAGCCCAATGCAAGTGGCAGCCATCTGTGAATTTCTTGATGGCTTATGTTCAGTGACCCTGGGCAGCACACAGGCTATAGCTAGTGGCTAGTTTTGGTCTGAGCCAGAGTTATCACCAGAGCCACATCTAAGGACAACACGCCCAAAAGGTAGACTGAACAAGCACCAGAGTCCTGCTAAAATGAATCTTACTCCATAGGGCTAGCTCCTGCACAATAGTTCCTCCATTGTAGCCATGACCAGTCCATACAACCAATCAATCTGAGGGTCAATCCCTCCCATTGACATGCAAACAGCAATCAAGTCTCAACTACGACAAGAAGACATACACAATCCATACAACGAACACATCTGGGACACCTGGCTTAGGTGACCAAAATGACTATGCCACTGAGCCCCACAGGACACCTATTACATAAAGCCACTCTAGTAAGACTAGGAGACATAGTAGACTTACCTAATATATAGACAAAGATACAGGGAGACAGTTATAATAGGGAGACAAAGGAACATATCCCAAGTGAAAGAATGGAACAAAGATCCAGGGGAAAAAAAAAAACTAAACAAGATGGAGACAAGCAATCCATCAGATGCAGAGTTCAAAACATTGGTAATAAAGATGCTCAATGAACTTAGAGGAAGAGTGGATAAACTCAGTGATAACTTTAATAAAGAGGTACAAAATAAAAAAATGGAGATAGAAAACAAAAAAGAACCAGTCAGAAATTAAGAATACGATAACTGAAATGAAGAATGCCTTAGGAAGAATCAATAGTAGATTAGATGAAACAGAGGTCCAAATCAGCAATTTAGAAGATAAGGTAGCAGAAAATACTCAATCAGAACAAGAGCAGGAAAAAAGAATACAAAAAATTGAGGATAGTTCAAGGGGCCTCTGAGACAATATCAAGCACACCAACATTTACATCAAAGAGATACGAGGAGAAGAAAGAGAGCAAGGCATTGAAAACCTGTTTGAAGAAATAATAATAGAAACTTTCCTTACCTAGCAAAGGAAATAGACATACAAGTCCAAAAATTACAGAGTCCTAAACAAAATGAACCCAAAGAGGCCCAAACCAAGACACATAATTAAAATGCCAAAGTTTAAAGACAAGAAGAGAATCTTAAAAGGAGCAAGAGAAAAGCAATTGATTACCTACAAGGGAGCTCTCATAAGACTGTCACCTGATTTCTCAACAGGAACTTTGCAGGCCAGAAGGAACTGGCAGGAAATATTCAGTGATGAAAAGTAAAGACCCACAACCAAGATTACTACCTAGAAAAATTATCATTTAGAATCAAAGGACAGATAAAGAGCTTCCCAGACAAGGAAAAGCTAAAGGAGTTCATTGCCACCAAACCAGTATTATAAGAAGTGTTAGAAGGACTTCTCTAAGAAAAAGAAAAAAGAAAAAAAAAGTTTAAAAAATAGGAATAATGAAATGGCAGTAACTACATATCTATGATCAATTACTTTAAATATAAATGGATTAAATGTTCCAATTTAAAAAAAAGTGTGGCTGAATGGATAAGAAACAAGACCCTTACATATGCTGGTACAAGAGACTCACTTAAGATTGAAAGACGCACAAAGACTGAAGGTAAGGGGATGGAAAAAAGGTATTTCATGAAAACGGAACAAACAAAAAATCTGGGGTAGCAATACTTATACCACACAAAATAGACTTTCAAACAAAGGCTATAACAAGACACAAAGAAGGACCAGTAATCCCACTCTGGGTATTTATCCAAAGAAACCCAAAATACTACTTTGAAGGAACATGTGAATTCATGTGTTCATTGCAGTATTATTTACAATAGTCAAGATACAGAGGCTATCTGGGTGTCCATTAATGAATGAATGGATAAAGAAGAGGTAATATATATATACAATGAAATATGACTCTGTCATTAAAAAAGAATGAAATCTTGCCATCTGCAACAACATGGATGGACCTAGTGGGTATTGTGCTGAGTGAAGTAAGTCAGATAGGAAAACAAATATCATATAATTTCACTTACATGTGGAATCTGAAGAGCAAAATAAATGAACAAACAAAACAGAAACAAACTTATGGATACAGAGAACATTTTGATTGTTGCCACATAGGAGGAGGTAGAGGGGCTAGATAAAAAGGGAAAGGTAATAAGAAGAACAAGTTGGTAGTTACAAAATAGTTATGGGGGTGTAAAGTATACCTAATAAGAAATATAGTCAATAATATTGTAATAACTAATTATGGTGTCAGATGAGTACTAGATTTATCATGGTGATCACTTTATAAGTAATATAAATGTCTAATCACTATAATATAAATGCCAGTTGCATTTAAAAATTAAAAAATTATTTTAAATATTTTTAATTAAAAGTAATTAAATTTTTTATCTATTTCTTTTCAATCTTTTTTTAAGCTCAGATTTTAGTTGTTGTTATTGTGACCATATTGTATATACAATTTTATGTCTTGCATTTTTAACAATGATATAGGTGTTTTTCTAGGAGCTTATAAATAATTCAGAAAAATCATTTTTAAAAATGGCTACACAATAGCCTACCAAGTTGGAGTACTATAATTAATAGATCTTCTATTATTGCATCTTTAGATTGTTACCAATTTTGCATCATAGTAAATATGTTTTGGTAAATATTTATCACACACAAAATAAAAAAGAAAAGAAATATCCTTGGGCAAATGAAGAAGATAAGATTTCTCACCAATTATAAAAAGGAGAAAGAGAAATTTAAAGTAGGAAAATGAGATTTATGGCTCTTCTTCCTGACCCTAAGTATAATGGAAATCTATTCTTATTACATAATAAATATATACAAAAGATTCTAGAAAAAAAATTTTTAAATAACTAGTTAGCCTTAGGTAGCGAGATTATAGGTAATGTTATTTTTCTCTTCAAACTTTTCATTTCTTTTAAATTTTCCACCTTAAATAAGTCATCTTTTTGAGATTTAACCAATATGTCATTTAATGCATAATTTTAAGCAGCAATTCTCAGATTCATATTAAAGCTCAATGTAAAATTTCTAGCACACAGAATTGAAAATTTCATTATACCTGCCCTCCAACTTAGTATGTCAACAATGCTAAGATTTATTCAATTACAGCTAATGAGATAAAGTCCAATGGTAAAGTTCACATGTGTTTATGTCTTTATGAAGAGATTATTAAGCCACAGCATTCAATTTTATCCTGAACAGATGGGGCTGAGTTACACAGGAAATTTTCTCTAAATATTCTGCCTTCACTGTGAGGGACACCTTGTGCAGTTTTCTTGAAAATTTTTTTTAACTGGAAAGAGAAATGGCTTGAAGGATATAATTCCATCAGTGTAATGATGCCACAAATAGACATCTTTTTGTAAAAAGACTAATTTATGGTTTTCCTTCAATAAAGAACATTCTTCTGAGACAAATATTTTTTTCTTCTTTGTTTGACTCCACATAATCCCTCCCATTTGTTTTCATATTATAACTAAACTCCCAATAGCAAAACATATAATGTACTCAATATAATATAACATAATAGAATTCATTCAACTGTTACAAGATCTATTAATGTAAGTGTAAATAGGATCTCAACTATTCTCTTGATAAATATTAAAGTGAAAAAATTTTGAGGAAGTATTTAAAAGATTTATTAAAGTTCTCCATATTTTGAAAGTGTATCTTACAATCAGATATATAATTAAATTTATTACTGTTCAGCAATGTTTTGTGAATTATTGTTAAATATTCTCAGTATATAGATTTGAGAATAGTAAAGTGAATTTAAAACTTTCAGAAAATTTTAGGGAATGTTAAAGCATTCATCTCTGAAGCATTTACTATGATAAGCTATGAAACAAGATGAATTGGGAAACTTTTCTTTCATTTTCCAGTGAAATGACAATCTTGAATCTTCTGAGGCTTAACTATCCACTATATCTACAGCAAATGGCCTCTTAAAAAACAGTCGACTAGCATGTGATCCAGTTACTTTTGAGAGAAGAGTAAGCAAAATCTCAGAATGCCAGGCCATTAACAAAGCCTGCTTAAAAAAATAAAAATTCTTCATGTGATGAGGGGTTTGGGTTAATGAGAAAATTTACATACTGAAATCGAAGATTGACAACAGTGGTACAGAGCCAGATATATACAACTAGAGGAGAAATCTGCAATATTACAGATGAAAGATGGCAAGAGCAGAAATTCAAAAGAGACAAAAACTAGCTTTAGAAATTTTTTTTGGAAAAAAATAATGGCAGGATATTAGAAGAAATGAGACTTAGTAAAGATGATTTCTTTATTTGCTGCTGAAATGGTAGTAGTGCTCTGTAGACAGTGAAGTTTGGAGAAGAAGAATGATAGAGAATATATGTTTATATAGCCTATGATAGCCAGAATGGCAAATGAGAATTTATCGAAGGTATATTACATATTACCAGGTAAATCAGGTAAAAGAAAATATCATCGACAATGATATTAAACCTTATATTTCACATAAAGAAAGAAAGGCATTTCAATTGGTTTAATCAGATGCATCATAAACTAATTCTTCCTCAATGATGCAGTAAGCATCTTTCAGTCACTTTGCTGGGAACTAGGGACACAACAAGGAACAAAGTTATTCCTGCTCACATAGGCAATTACAGTAGAGAAAAATGAGAGCTAGTCATAACTAAGCACAGCATGCCCTCAGACATAAAGCAAGGTACCAAACACATGATGGAGATGTTAGGAAGTCAGACTGAAAAATGAGTAAAACAATGAAGACAAAGTGGGAGAGAGAAGGGTTCCAAACAGAGGGAAAGGGCATTCAGAAAGGGAAAAAGAGAACAGTTTGGTTAGCATGATTAAAGTAAATAGTTTGCATGAAGGAGTTGAAAACTTGTAATAAATGAAGACAGAGAGGCAGAGGGGGCAGACCCTGAGGAGCTTGTAAATGCCATGCTTATAGGAGTGTGGGTTTTATTTGAACTAGTAAAGAATATCAAGGAGAAAAATGATGCGCGTGTTAAGAAAGAGAAAGCAGCGGAGGACATTGAGAGATGTTGGAAGAAAGTCAAAAGGGTCAAGGATCACGGAATCCAAGGCAAGATAATTTTTTTAGAAGAGTGATAAATATTAACAAATGCTGATGTAAGATAAAGATGACACAGACCGAGATGTACCTATTATATTTAGCATCATAGGGCATTAGTAAAAGAGGAGTCATTAAAATGGGTAGGGTGGGGCAGAAGTAAAATTTCAAAAGTTTAGGTATAAATAAAAAGTGAAGAGGTAGAGGAAAAGGGGTGAAAACATATTCAAGGGAGGCGTAAAGAAAGGTGGGTGGGAGGTAAAGAGAGGGGGTTGTGAGCAAAAGGGACTTAAGTATGTGTCAAATATAATGGGAAGAAGATAGTAGAGAAGAAACTTGAAGATACTGAGAAAAAAATGATTACTCATAAAGCACATTTCATTTAATAAAAGGGATTCACTACTGTCTTAAATAGAAAAAATAATTATTTATATAGAGATAGAATGTAAGGAGAAAATTATAGATGTAAATTTGTATCATTTTAAGACAGGGCAGTAGGAAGCTAAGAAGAGTTCTCTGTAAACTAATTCACATTATGAAAGAGGGATAGAATGGTGTAACACAGTAATAGGGATGATTCTTTTTTTTTTTTTTTTTTTTTAACTTGCTGAAGAAAACAGATAAACAGAATGCCTAGGAAAACAGAAAATAACTTCTAAGTATCTCAAATAGCACAGTTAATGCCAGGAGACATGGATTTATTGTGATGGAAATTTGCATTATTGTGTCACTTTTCCAGCGGTCATTAGAAAGCCATGAGAACCAAAAAAGATAGATAATTGGTTGAGACAGGATTTTGTTCTGCCAGAAGAAGGGGAGAAAAAGACAAAAGGGCAAGATTTTGTTGGCATTAACAATAGAATTGGCGGGGTCATGGACCATAGGCCTTGTGCTGATAGCCAGGAGAGAGCAGGGAACCTAGCATCTCAAAAGCATTGAGTGACATTTGCAGTGGAAATAATAAATAGTAAAAACCTTATTGGTCACTTAGTATATTACAGGGACTTTGCACTTAGTGATTATCTAGTTCTTACAATAATTCTGCTAGTGCTGGTTCTATATTGAACAAAAGAAGAAAATTCAGCAGCCTGGGCTCCTGCAACCTTTCAATAAGAACACATATAATACTTATAATTCCTTAGCATGTGCTGAATATCACACACAGGTAGAGTTGTAGGACGTGTGCTCTAGCTAAAGACCTCCTGTCTTTCTATTCTGGGTCCAAGGAGTGATAAAAGAAACAAGAAAGTGAGCTTTAATATTTAATCTAAAAAAAGTAAGAACATGTGTTTCTTTACATTAGGTACAATGAAAAAGTTAAGGAATCTGAAGCAAGAGTGTAACTTGGTTTAAAATATATCTTGACTATTATTTAGAAAACTAAAGCCCAATTTGATCAAGTAAGATACTGATGATCACACTGCTAAAAAAATCCAAAATTAAAAGTCAAATTCAATTCTGATTGACTTAAAAGTGTACATTCTTCCAATGTGATTTATTCTTTAATGTGAGATGCTGAAAGCATAGCTGATTATAAAGCAGGATGTTTTGAGATAATAACTTAGAAGTGACATCATAATGGATAAGGAAAATGTCCAAGGTAGATCTTGGCAGTGTACAGATAAAGTGGAGTGAAGGGATTATCAACAGATATGGATACAGTACTGTAATCACTGGATAGATTTCTCTTCTGGAGAAATCCAAATTTGAGCTTTACCTCATACTGGAAGATGGCAAGATACGATTCTGAGAGAAAGGCTATAGATGGACATCAAAGTCCTCAGAGTGACAGCAAATGATCTGGAGATTAGAAGGTGTTAAAATGTGGAAGGGTAGTAACATGTATAGCTAGCTGGCCTCATCTTCAAAGAAATGTGATTGTTATTGCTATTTCTGCACATTTAAGAGACTCAGAAAAACTTAATCACAGGCACTGAATTATGAGAGTGGTGAGGATACTTATCCCACTTCCAATACTGAGTTATTTGGCTAGCAGACTATGAGCAACATTAGTTAATAGACCTACAAGGAATGCAATCTTTTTGGAGGTGCCTAAGATTCAGTTAAGACAGGGAGATTTAGGAAAGAATATAAAAATTTTGCCCTACAGATTGAGGATCTCAAAAGGCAAAAGAGAAGGGTTTTAGAGGACAAAGAGTTGTAGAAGCTGGCTCAAGGAAAAAGAAAATGGCTGCACATACAGAGTACTGATTACTGAAAAAGATGACATTTTGGGTAGTGACTAAAGATAACAGGCATCTGAGGTATAAAGGCTGACTCTTGCAAACCTTCCCAAAAAAGTCCCCACAGCCCCCTGGAGCATGAATAGGTTGTGTTCTTTTGAGGAGGAATCATATTCATCACATTATTGAATTTCCAAGAAAATCCAGTGGATGTCAGCAAATACATAGCAGGGTTTGTCTCCAGGACTCCCACTGTGTTGGTGCCCCGAGCATTCCCTGCTGGGTCAGAACCGACTCAAGATTACAGAAAAGCTACTTTCAAGCATGAAAAGCTGCTTCTTCAAAAATTTTTAGTTCTGATAAAGAACTTTTGGAATTATATTTGATCTATAAAAAGTTATTTTTAGGAACAAATTAGATTATATTTGAATATTAGTATTCTATTAGGTCACATCTATAAGCTGCACATTTCTGAACTTAAAAACTACTAATTTATCTCCTCTAGTTTTGAATCAAGTTTGAATAATGCCAAGTCAGTAAATTATATATATATAATTTATATATATAATTTATATATAATTATATATTATATATTATTATAATATAACAATTATAATTATAATATATATATAATTTATATATAATTTATATATAATTTTTATATATAGTGAAAAAGTTTTTTAAAAAAGACCATACTGATATCATTTTTCCTGGCATATTAAATAAGATATGTATATGATACATTTAGCTCTTTTTGTGAAAAGTTTTTAAGTCAAATCACCAAATAAAATCAATACCCATCATTGATGATATTTTAACTTATTCTAGCTCCCTGAAGAGACATAAAGATCATCTACACACTATTCCTAGAAGTTATACAATAGATGTCAATTTAAATTAAGAATAAATCACATTTATGTACTACTTTAATAGTGTAAAATGACTGATGAAAAATTATATCCTAAACGCATTTGAATTAACCCTCTATTTTTAATTTAGAACCAAAAAAAGTTTATTTTATGTTCTAATGAGCACAGTTTTACACCCTGCTGTTTAGAAAGTGATCTTCCTCCATCCCAAATAAATAAAGTCTGTAGCCCTACTCCAAAGAGGGAAAAATGCCTTTCTTCCATTCTTTAGAAAGGAAGAAAACAGAGACTTATGACATAAGTGAGTCACCAACCCAGTGTTAACTGACAGGTCCCATGCCACTGTGGCAGACGAAGTAGTTATCCTCCACTATCTTTTTACCTTTTCTTCGTTACATAGCAGCCTAAGAGTAAAGACTTCAATTCTCAGCTAGGTGTGGCTATATGATTAAATTCCACTCGAAAGAATGTGAAGGGAAATGACACAAACAACTTCCAATACGTCCTAAAAGAAAGGGAGGATGCCCTTTTTTCTCTTCCTTCCTTTAACTTGCTACTTTAAACATGGACATGATGGAGAGTCATTATGGGACAGCAAACGAGGGTAAAATTCTAAAGTCGCAGAGCATCAACCAGAAGGAATCTGGATCCCTGGACTTCATGAAGTGGATCTGCCATACCTGGACCGTCTGCATATGGATTGTTATGTGAATGAAACAAATTTCATATTGCAGATAAAACTATAACATAAAAAAAATTGCTATCATATTCTCTAAATTCATTGAGTGTGACATTGGCAGCTTATAAATTTGGCTTGAATAGTGGTTTCAAAAGAAGAGCTATTTCTTTATGTCATTAATTTGTGGATAGGAAACTAGATATTTTTCTTAGGTCTAGAATGTCAAGTTTTCCATGTGTATAGCTTACATGAAGAAGTTGAAATGAAGATTTTTAAAAAAGGAGGGAGAATAGAGAGCAGGATATAATGAAAATACTAAAAGATACAAAGACATATCAGAAGCAGATTCTCAATTAGGTAAACTGCAAAAGGGGTTGTCAATCAGGTAAATACATTTCCATTTCCATAAGAACTTTCCATTTGTTAAACCAAAATAATTGGAAATGATTGGCATTAAACATCAATCAGGATTATAGTGGACATCAATTATAATTGAAAGCTGCCAAAAATCAACATAATCATAGGTACTGTTAAAAGCTCTTTTTGTTATTTGCTTTCAGAATATCTCACAATACATCTCCAATTGAAATTCATGCATTTATAAATAGCAAAGGTAACTTTAAGTTATTTTTATAATTTCTTTATTCTAACTTTATAGTTCTTACTTAAAATCTTTATTTTATATTTCTTCAAAGATGAAAAAAAGATTATGAAAGGCAACAGTGAACTTTAAGATAATCTATGTTCCTGCTGTACTTGACAGTGTCATTTTTCACACCATGTTATAATGTGTGAATTCTATATTATTACTCTTTCATCACAAGTTTGTAATTGTTTCTTCTGAAAACAATAGCATAATTCATATTTTGATATTAATGTTGAATGTATGGAATGACTGAAATGAATGTTTTAGTAAAAAATAAAGTTTGTGGTCTCCATATACTCAACTAGTATTAAAACAACATGAGAGATAAATAAAGGTTTGTGTGGATAGACACTTTTATACATTGTACATATTTCATTCAATGTTTCTGACATACAGGGCTCTGATTGAGTTGTGAGTCCCAGGGGAGAAGCATGAGTTGTTTAAGCTAGGTACTTAAACTTAAGTGATATATTTATAACCATATAAATCGCTTTTATGAGGAGTGGCTCCAAAGAGGCTTACTCAAAGTAATCATATTTTATATAAGAAAATACAGAGTATTGGAAAGGAGTTTAGAACAAAAGCTGGGCCAGAGAAAGTTTTTCTGAATTATCAGTTGGAAAAGCAGAATAGAAAAATGTAAAAATAAATGGGAATAAAAAGTAAAGAAAAATTTTTTTAAAAAGAGAAAATATCTTACACCGAATTGGAGCTCAATAGGGTTAATTAATATGTTGCTAAGTTATGGGAAAGCAAGCAAGAAAGAAATCTTCCTCTTAATTTAGCTGGGGTCAATGGTCAAAAGGACATCTCTGAACTCATAGGATTCCTCTTTTCTGCCCTATGCATAAATCTTTAATTCTATTTTGAGCCAGGACCCAAATATTGGCATTTTCTGGATCTCCCATCCACAGCCCATAGCTGATTCTGGAACACCAAAGATAACAGTATCATTTCTCCATTACTTTAAGTCCCATTTTCCTTACCCTGTGTTACCTACTATTTTGATGGATTAATTTTGCCTGTTTTGAATTTCACATAAATGGAATCAAACAATAAGTACTGCATTATATCTATTTTTTCTTCTCTCAGCATCATGGTTTTGAGGTTTATCCATGCAGCATCAGTGTTGGTGCTTCGTCTTTTAACCAGCTACTGTACCTACTTGCCATTGGGTATGCTGCTAATAGCTACTCCCTTCTCTAGAGGATTGCATCTCACTGATGGCACCTCACATTTGGGGCAACCCAGAGTCTATACTTAACTGATGCGGGGTACAAAAGAACAGCCTTTTTACCTCAAGTTGGAGATAACTCTGTGGTGTGATTCCTCCTCCCCCCCGCCCCACCATGAATTAGGTCAAGGTCAGATTTTATTTTTGCTCAGCTTTTCTACCTTTGCTCTTTTGCTTCTCTCATTCCCTGGCTGTTTTTGTTTGTCTTACTTTTTTAAGCATTCTCTCAGAAAATCGTGTATAACTGAATCTGTCTTACATTCTGTTTCTAGGGTTGAGTCAGAAAATTGGTAGTGGGAATATCCTAGGAAACTGATTCCATGGGATTCTAAATTGGATTATCTACCATCAGCTGTTAATGGGCCCATATCACTGATGATGGGTGTAAGACTGATAATCTCTGACATGTTGTAGGAGTGTAGTTCATACTTTTACCTGAGGTGAATGGAACCAAACTCATATTAAGGAGAATGCACTGGCTTGTACAGTATCTCTGGCATGTGAGAGGTACCTGGGAAACAGTACTTGTAAGGACTCTGAAATTACGGTAAGGCTGGTGCTGAGTATCAGTGATGCTTTGAAGAAAAAAAAAAAAAAAACGTGACAAATCGAGGGCAAATGATCACCAATTTAAAGCAAAGTATCAAAAGCCAGAGAACTTCTTTGTCAGGTTTTAAATAACCACCCACCTTCTATAGCTGGAGAACTGATTGTATTGAGAAGAAGGCTCAGGATCTAATCTTAGGAGCAGCATAACTTCATAAAAGGTTGAATTCCCCATCCCATGAGAGTTATAGCAAACTCTCTTATGCTATACTTCTAACAAGGATAAAGTGGGTCCCGGAAACTTTTGCTGAGGATGTTTGGATAGATACACTTGAAAATATTGAATTAAGAGGGGCTACTAGAGGTCCCCCTCCTCATGTGAGAGTATAGCTGATTAAATTTTAACAGGAATAATTCTGTAGAAGGAAAGAAGTTGAAGGTATAGAAGAGAAACAAGATAATCACTAGACATGTTCATGAACCCGTAAGACAATAAGATTCTCAAAGGCCATGGTGAAAGAAGGAAGATTCTTGACTAGCATAGATAAATTTGAAGGCCATGAATTTATAGTAGCAACAATTTTTTTCACCTCTGACCAGAACATGAGATGAAACACAAAGAAAGTAGATAGTTGAATTTACCCAGTTTGGGGGTTTTGCTCGGTTGGTGAAATAGAAAAGCAATGGGAAAAGTTTAGAGAATATTTGTGGATATAATAAGACATGAGGTTTAAGGACTATAGGGAAAGATGAAGATATGAAGAGATAGGTCAGAAGGAAGAAAGCTAGAAAGCTGTAATCAGAAGAGAACATGCGAATTTATTCGTAATAGAGACGTTTTGCATAGATGAAGCTGCAGGGCAGAACCCATCAGAATTGCAATGAGGATCTGCCCTTCCAGTAAAAGCCAAAGTCAATAAAGACTATATAGAAACACATGCCCAAGGATATAGAAATTGTTATTTCCAGAAAGTCTGAGACAAATACCATTAGGTTGTACATTCTTAGTCCTCTTGATCCCTGATATATACCTCTCAATTGGTAAAGATTTTAAATATCTTTCACTGATATTCAGCTCTAGTCTTTCTATCAATGTCTTTGGGTGTTTAGGAGTAAAAAACAAGATTTCTGAAAATTATTCTCAAATACCTCTGATTGAAACACAGGTGTCACAATTTTAAGAACTGGTGAATCTGGCTAAACAGTATATGAGAGTTTTTTTGTAGTATTCTTGCAGCTTTTCTGAAAGTTTGAATTATATCAATGTATTTAAAACATGAATCTCTTATAGCATAAAATAAAAGGACTACTGATGATTCTATGCTGCACACTAAACAAAATTTAAAGACCAATTAATTTTACCTAACAAGCAGCAATAGCCATTGTCTTAGGAATGTGCCTCATAATGCAATTAAATATTGTTTGCAAATATTTTAGTATAAATAAAGCAATTTGTTTTATCAGATGTTGCTGTGGTTTTATATATTCACTTTTCTCTTTGAATTGGTTATCTGGTATCTCTTTCATATGATGTACACTTATACAATCTTACAATCACTACCAGAGACCTTAGTTAAGAAGCTGTTCTCAAATGTACATTCAAGTTTTTAGAGGCAGTAAAATAATGTAGTAAGACACTGAATTTAATCTATACAGATCTGAATTTAAATTCTGGACCTGCCACATTCATGTTGTGTGGCACTGGACAAGTTACATAACTGCGAGCCTTCATTTTCTCATCTATAAAATGAGAACAATATATCTTTCATTATTATGGTTGAGATTAAAGCTATTTTATACAAAGCATTTTACAGTTGTTCCTCAATTAATGACAAATATTCTACCATAGCAAAGTAAGTGAGAAAAAATTGTTGAAAGATACAATTCTGTCATTTGAAATGATTAATAGGGCATTTGAGTAAATCATATACTTTGACTTACGAAACATTATCACGTGTATATTACATGCTTACCAGTTTTCAAAGAATGACAATAATATATATTTAATACTCAAAATGTACTGAAGTAAATTTTATACTGCTTTAGTAATTTAGTATCACATAAGTTCCTGAATACAGATAGCACATATGATCTTTACATCAAAGGAGCAGCCATGAACTTTTCTGTTTTTGAGTCAAGTTCATATGTGTCACTAAAAATTAGTGATGCCCCTCCCCTCACTCACTACCTTTCCATGTCTCTCTTAGTCCCTCTTACTCTTTGCCTCTGAGAAGAGACCACACTCTGTCTGTGGAGTGTTGCCCCTTTTCTAATAAACTTTCCTTTTGACTAAAATAAAATAAAATAAATAAAAATTAGTAATGGGTAGAAAACAAGTAAAACAGCTTTTATTATCACTATGGAAACAGTGACCATGACTAATTAAAAAATAAATATGTTTAAATGCACAAAAAATTTTTCAGGGAAAATAACTTAGGGAGGAAAAAACTTGTCAAGCTTCAGCAAAACTGTGCTGGTCTTATAATGTAAATTCCTCCAGAACAGGTTGTTTTGTCTCTGTAGCTCTGTAGCGTAGAGCATTACTTGATACATAGTAGGTGCTTAATAAGTATTTATTGAACAAATGATTAATGGAACAAGTATACTAACATCTTAGCATATTTCCATACCTTTATCTCATCGTATACAAGAATAAGCTCTGCAAAAAAAATATATCTCTTCTAGTCTTGGTTGGTGGTATTTGCCAGTGAATGAAAAACATTGTGCATTTTCCAGCATGTTTTGTATTTACATCTGTTTACATAAGCTACAATGCTTATTGTCTCAAATTAGTTATTGTTTCACAGTCTGTAGCAGTATGAAATGGAAGATGATCTCTTTTACAAATTTCTGGATGTGTTCCAAGAAAACACTTAGAAAATTACAGCAGACAAATTAACAAGCTCATAATAGGAGGTAATTCCGATCATCTTCATCGCATTGCTTTTTATGACAACAGAATGAAAATGAAATACCTACAATCTTGAAAACCGACAGCTTTGGGAAATTGCCATTTTGAGTTAATTAGAAAAATCCACTTCTCTGACATTCTACATTGACAAGAAGCAGTCAGGCCTTGCTTTTGAATTAAATCTAGGGCTGCAGAGATAGGTTATTGAGGAGCAATTTGTACCTCGATCAGAAAACTGCTTGTCAGATTTTTCACCTGAAAGGCTTAGGTCTAGAATACATAGTTTTACAAGATACATCATTAATAAAATGTAGGTATTCTTATTTCCATTTTTAAGATGAAGAAACTGAGTCTCAGAGAGATAAATTCTCTAAGACCACACAACTAATAAGTGGTAGATCTGAAATTCAAAACAGGTCTACTGCCTCTAAAGTCCATGCACCTAACCTTATACTATTCTCCCTCCTATTTCAGAATCTAATAAAATGTAGTTTTACTTTTCCATATCCTGATTGCTGTAACTCCAGCCCATCTTATCTAAGTGCTTTCTATGAGCATTTCCATAAAGCAGTGGGAAATCCCACTCCTTAGGAAAGTACAGCTTCCATTCCATTATACTTTTCCAGGAAATAATTACTAATTATCTAATTAGAGAGCTTGTGAGAAAAAAGCTGAATGTTACCAGCCAGCCTTGATTTCTTATTTGGAGCATCCTGCCCTCGACATATTTGTAGTCTCTACTTACCTGTGGAATGGTTTGGTAATTGGCCAACATTAGGATGGGTAAGTTTTATTTAGAAGATATTCATTAGGAAGCTAAATTTGATGAACAATCGAGTGAGGTTTCCTAACACTGCTTTTTTATCATTAAAACCACCCTGCTTTTTGATATAGCATAGTTATAAAAACACAGACTCTGAAGCCATATTGCCTAGGGACAAATCTGATTTCACCATTTATACACAGAAAAATTACTTAACATTTCTGTGCCTCAGTTTTCTCATTCGAAAAATCGTGATGATAACACCCACAGCACCATTACCTATTGCCAGGTCAAACATGCTTAACACTACTTCATAGGAGCTACTAAACCCAGATGCTCTGTTTTGTTATGTAAAAAAGGTCTCCTCACTCCTCAGCCTCATGACTTACTCCCTTCAATCTACAGAACATGCTGTGATGAACTCCTCCAAGAATCTTAGCTCCAAATTGGGTAGGAAGAGTCACATGCTTGTTATACATATTTTTTGGCCTAATATTTCTTCCCCATACAATTTTTGTTCTTAATATGGTATGTTAGTTTTAATTTTCTTCTTCTTCCACAAGATTCTTCCATTATGGTTTTCATCTTAGATTACTTTCTAATTCTCTCTAGGATCCTCTAGTGAGAAATATAACCCTGGCTACTGAGAGGTATCAAGTCTGACTATTGAGAGGTATAACCTTTCTGAAAAAAGAGACCTTGGATTTCATGTGTGCATAAGCTATACACTCTGTGAAAAAGGACAACCCTGATAGAGGAGGACTGTTCTTCAATCAAGGGTATACAAGTAGCTACTCTTCCTTACTAGAGCCTCCAATGAGCTCACATTTGTAGTTAATAGTTCATTCCTATAAATTCCTGGAAGACTTTCCACAAGTTTCATTACTCACATGTGAGGTTTAGGACTTTGCTCTACAACTTCCATTGATTAGTCCTTTCAGTAAACACCTGCAACAACACAATGGTGCCTATTAACTGGGTTTTGCTGGTGGCCATAGCACCACACTTATAAGCAATTCTAGGCCCACATTTGTACATAGGCTCCCAGTCTCTTCCAACATTATCCACTTATGAGCAATAAGAGCTACTACTTGCCTAATAACTCTAATGCCAGTTAACTATCATTCAAGAATTGCAAATATCCAGAGCACCACTTGAAATTTTCAAATCATTCACCATCTTTCTTGGAGAAATACAAATAAGTATTTATTCAACAACTATTATGTATTGGACATCTTTTCTGGGTACTAAAAATGTAGAGGTAAATAAGATACCTTTCCTGTGCTCTCAAAAGAGAGATAGCTAAATAAACTAGTAACTAAAACTTTCCAGTAAGGCCAGAAATAGTATTGTGTGCCAAGCACAGTGAGAATACAGAAAAGGAATTAGAGTCAGGGCTGAAAATGAGGCTAAATGATTGGAGCTGAGCCTTGAAGGATAACTAGGGGATTGCCTAGTAGGCAAGGAGACAAAAGGTGTATCAGTGTCATAGCTTCACTAACCAACAAAGCAGAAATACTACCAGTGAATGTGACAGTCTCCATTACAAAGCCAGACTGTGAGGGTATACAATCAACGTTCAGCTAGAACAGGCTGACTTTGTAGCAATTTGTCTGCCAGGAATAATAAAATGTACAGAATAATTAGCTTGAGTCTCTAATTAATCTGTGAATAATTTTAATTTTAAATTATTTAGCATTAAACATTTTTTATTAGATTTCAGAACCTGAAGCCCCAGGCATACATGTATAATTTTAAAAGTATCATTTATCTCAAGTCTTAAAAAGGACTTAATACTAAATAAATTAAATGGTAATTTTGCTAGTAATTTTTACAGAATATATTATATCTAAATGTGGAAAGTATCTCAGAATACAGAAGATCACTTTCTAATTTTCTGTCATAATTTGGAATTGATTGTTAAATAGATCATATTTAAACAATACCCAAAATTACAGATAAGAAGTATATTAGTTGATTGTGTGTTGTTTTTGTTTTTGTTTTTCTTTGCTATATAAAGCCAGGAGACAGTGTTTTAATTCATCTTTGTTTCCTTAGGAGACCCTGACAGTATTATCAATAAATGTCTATCACATAGATGGTTTTATTATTAGTTATTTGTTAAATGGAATCAATTACATATCAAGCCTTCAACATCATGGATGCTACAGTCTTATGTTGACCTTTTTTTCTAATACTTCAGTAGGTGGATCTTCTATAAATTAGAAGAAAAATAAATTATCTAAAAGTAAGAAAAAAAAATTCAATTTGAAAGTTATTTACAAAATATGTCACTGAATTTGAGGACAAGATTTTATGTTCCATCAGTATGGATTAGAACTAGAGTTTAGGAGAGCTCATTTATATTTGTCAAAAATCAAGTTTAAATTTATTGATTAAAATACATGTCTAGGATCTAAAAATAACCATGAAGCAGTTTCTCAAAAATAAAATCAAAGTACAATTGACTACAACACTGACAAACATCCTTGTCATCAATGGTTCAATTTGTCTTTTAAAATATTTTCCTATTCTTAACTGCCATCAAAGTTCAGAATCTTATCGCTAAATTAATATTTCATGATACACTAGACTGATTGAAAGTATTTTTATTTTGCAACTGGTATCAATCACAGATGTCAAGATAAATGCAACATAGACAGATGATAGATGATAGATAGATAGATAGATAGATAGATAGATAGATAGATAGATGATAGAGACAGACAGATAAAGTGGCTCATGGTAACTGAGATAAATATATAATAACAACACATTGAATTCATGACAAGTGAATTTGAATGTAGAAAAAATATAGATAATTAAGACAATTTCATCTTTATTGTCAAAAAATTGGGGCCAAATCATTTCTCTTTGAAATATAGGTACACATACACTAACACATAAAAGATGTTTTTCAAAGATTACCTCATGAAATTCAAGAAAATTTAGAATATTAATGTATACTATTTTTAGTCCAGGTCTACCAAAAGTGTCTTTCTAATCTTAATTTTTCCATTTCCTATTAAAGGTAACATAGTTCCTAATAAACTATTGATAAAGGGGAGAACCGTTAATTGCACTGCCATTGAGGGCTCCTATGGATTAAAATACTACCTCTGTAGTGGGCTTTTAAAGGATTTGGGCTTAGCTAAGTCCTTAATGAAGAACTCTGAGCACCCAGTAGCTATTTTTGTGGTTAGTATAGGGCTAAGAGTCAGAAAGAGGATAATGACACTCAAAAAAGTAGAGACACAAAGAAAATCAATATGCCCCTTCACGATTCTTTCTGATACCAACCCTAGCAAGACTGTGGCAAGGGTTGTTACAGTATCGATATGGAAATTACTCATCCTCTTCAACTCATTTTGAATAAAAAAATTAAAATAGTATCCAAATCAACTTTTATTACAATTATGTAGTTAATAAAGAGACTAGTTTGTAAATTTTGGCACATATTTATCCTAGCGTTCAATGCCAATGCAGCTATGGCAATTCATTGTGATCTTAAAAAAATAAACTAGACTTTGATGGTTAACTATTATTGCATGTGCAAAATACTTCTCAAGTTGTCCTCACCCATGAAAATGTGATTTTTTTGGTTATTATTTAATTTCCTCTGTGTCCTAAATGTTAGTGTCAGTTCAGAATGCATAAAAGAGAGCCCACAGAGAATAAACCCATCCATTGTTATTATAGAAATAGAACTGCAGCTGTTTTGCACCTGTTACTAAAATCTTTTCAGATATTCTCAATTGAGACTGTAATAGTTCTGTCTATATGCAATTCTGGACCCTTGTGTGAACAGAACTATGTAAATATTATATACAGTTTTTTAACTAAAATTTTACACTGAAATTCTCATACTAAAATCAAATGTTTTATTATTCTTCAATGGTTTATGTGTCTAAAACCAGAAACATTTAGAAATGAGAGTTAGAAAATTAGTTGTTTATGTCTCCTGCCATGATGGATGAGGTAATATTACCCATGATCTTCATAATAATCACTAACATTTACTGAATAAATGGGCACATGGTGATCAGGAATCTCATCTCACGAGTACCTAAACTGAGGCTTTAGAAAAGTCAAGTCACTTGATAAAGGTCACAGAGCTATAAAGCTCATGTTTTTAGTCATTATGCATATTTCCTCCTTTTGTGATAACAGAGATTGATTACCACCCTATTTTCTACAAGAGGCACATGTGTGAAGACTCCTGTAAGATGCAAAGCATAAATTTAAGTAAACCAGTTACATCTTTCAAAAGCAACAACTCAACTCAGAACAAACCATTTTAAAATCACAGTGTATGGTTTTCTATTTTTAGGACAATAAATAAATGAAGGTTAATATACATTTTTTAGAATTACCTCTATCTATATCCTGTCCAGCATTTTCAATCAAGTCATTTCTTGGTTAATATGTATGACATCTTCAAAAGAGATTTTTAAGTGTATTCAACAAAAATATTTAATGGAACTGTGTCTGAGACTGAATACAAAGAGACACACAACTTCAGGAAGCTGTGTTTTCTAGTCTCTTTAAAGTCCTGACAGAAATGTTGTCAATTCAATTATCTTAGAAAAAACATTGCTTAAGGGAAATATTTTAAAGTATTTATAAAATATCATTCTATGAATGACCTGTTATAGATATAAGCTTCTGAGTTCACCAGTTAGATCTCCTGAAAATCCTTATATTAGGAATAAAAACTCCCTTTAAGTTTTGGCATTCTATTTTAGAAATATTTAGGTAAAATCTCTTATTTATTTTAACCCACAGAATTGCAAACATACTAATATTAATAAACTGTTCCTTAGCAACAAATAGTTCATGCAGAATGCCCTATTTCCTCTTCATTAGATGTTCTTAAAGCACTGTTCAAGCATTCCTAAATGATATAATATGATCATCATAATTTAGATTTAAAATACAGCATAGCTGATAAACACTGACTCAGAAACCATATAACCTCAGCAAGATTGTTAAATAGTAAAAATCTGCCAGTTGTTTTTTATTGAGCTCAGTTGTTGTTTTTTAAAATTAATATTTGAGGCTGAACTTGTCGGGGCAGGGTGGGGTTAGGTGAGGCGACGCAGGAGGGCTTAGGAGTCTCTGGGGCCGGCCCTAAGTGACAGGTCCCAGCATGGGCGGCCTGGCACGGCGCTCCAACTGTAGCTGAGTCAGTGTGTTATGATGCCGTCTCCTACCAACCTGGCTACTGGAATCCCCAGTATTAAGTAAAATGCTCAAGGCTCCCCAACACAGATGATGGCTACACTGACCTTTAGTTTAAGAAAAGCCCTCTTAAGATCCCATATAAGGCCCATATTGCGCTTGCTACAGTGCCATTTTTGATTGATGCCTTTCATGTGGTAGGCCTCCTCCCGCTAGCAGGCTATGTCAGCAAAAGAGGAGCAGGCCAGGCCGTTCCCATCCTGATCTTTGGCATCCTGGTGTTTCTGCCAAGATTTTACCACCTGAGCAACACCTACTAGCTAGACTTTCCAGACTAGCACCCTCCGGAAGAGTCAGAGGGGAGTGAGCCCAGCTTTAAAACATCTAGCAGAAATTATGGCTAAGGGCTAAGGAATTCCACAATTTGTAGATGTTTAACAAAAAAAAAATGGCCAGGTTTTATGGGTCTATCCTTAAAGATGTTAACTGAGCTTACAATTAGTTAATGAGGACAAGCTCTATTTTTCATCTCCTGGCTCTGGCAAAAGCTCCTGACAAGTTTTTCCCCATGAACCTGTATCATGGAAGAATAGCAATGTTAATTGTATGGAAAAGCAGGAGGAGGCTATCCTGTAGTGGGAAGTGTTCTTGCCACCACCCTTTTCAGAGTGGAGTGCTTCTCTAAAATAGTCTTCATGTCAGTTTGTTCTTGTGGCAAATGGAAGAATGCAGTATATCAAATTTCTTATTACTAGGTAATTTATTTTGAAAATATCTAATCTTATTTCCTATAGTTCGTATTCTAGTGGAAGACTTTGGCAAAATCAAATATCAGTTTAGGTGCATGTCTGATATTTTTTTTTTTACTTATTTTCTTATTAATAGCAACTAGGAATTTTTTAAACCTCAGATCAAGCTTTCAAAATGTAACTATTTTCTCTGTTCATCATTCCTAGGACAGCTCTGATCTGGTTCACCAACAGGTAGGCCAGTATATAATTTAAGTCAAGATATTCTGTATGTCATGCTGTTAAGGACCAGACTTTTGCCTGTTTCCTAAGGAAAAATGTAGATAACTCATTGTTATTTAGAGTTTATAACGCCGTTGTTAACACATTGTGTTATGTCATTCTGCTGAATATTCTAAGAATTGGCTCGTATCCCTAGAGGAGTAAACTGCCATAGTTTGATTCTGCTACCTAGCTTGCCAAAAGTGACCTATGTTCAAAAGAAATTCAAATGTCAAAATCTAAAAATAAATAAATAAATAAAATCGATATTTGAGTCATTTAACGTAAACTCAACCTCTAACCCTCTTGACATTTTGGTCTTGTCATACTGTCATCCTATGTTACAGCATGCATCACTGCCCTAAATTCACTATAAGGGTAATATGGTATTTGGGGGGAAAGCATGTGTTCCAGAGTGGAAAAGCTCGTATTCCAACCCCACTATTGTCATATATTAGTTAATCTGATCTCACTCTATGTTCTTTTTTCCTCAATCATAATAGAAGAATACGACAACCTCACAAGCTTATTGGGGGGATTTAAATTATATACATAATCTTAATTATGCAATTTAAATGTATTAGATATGTTTAATTATATATAATATATATTTACATATTGAATATATGTATTTACATTGCATGTTCATGTATCATTGTAGATCCTCTATAAAAATTAACGAGTAAGTGAAATAATATAGTGAATATATAAATTTTTTATAAAAGTGCTTTATTTCCTCTTGTGCCTTGGTCATGAATTGATATTTTATAAACAATGGAAAACCTTACTGATTCAGAGTAATTTGGGGGAAAAAGAACCATCTAAATCAGTGAAAGATTTAGACTATAATTTTTATAGAATCTTGTCGAAATTGCTATTTCTCCCAGTGTTTCCAAATAGAGAGTACTACTTAAAAAATAGGTTAGTTTACCTAAAATAATGCTATCTACTTACATATAAATAATAAATAATAACAAATACTATTGAGTGCTCACTATGTGCCAGGTGCTAGTCTAAGCACTTTTAAATATAATAAAAGAATTATAATCCTCTCAGGTAATTACTTTTTACTGATTAGGAAAGAAAGATCTTCCAATGTGACCTGCCCAAGGCCACAGCACAGACTAAGTGGCAGAATGGTCTAACTACAGGGTTCATGCTCTAATCCACTACTCCTCTATAATGTGAAAAGCAAGTTTTCTCTTACATAGGTAAAGCACTTAATCTTCCAATGTTGATTACACTATTATGTTATTAGTCAAAATTAATTCTTGATCAAATCCATGCTGTGCCACTTGTAATTAGCCAATTGTAAATACTATGGTCTAAATTCATCTCTGTTGATTGTTCTAACCAAGAAGATAATATTAAAAACAAATTTTGCCAACTGAATTTGTATTTTAAAGTGTACATTTTCATATAAGAGCAATCATTTCTACACTTGGAACTATACATTAGTTGTAAAACTTACTTAAGAAAGTATAATTGTGATAACCAAATTTTGTCTATTTTTCCATTCACACTTGAAAAGAGGAGTTGAAATAAATAGGAATACAATATTCTTCTTCAGTGAGTAAAATATAAAACTTCTTTTAATTCAACAACATTTACAATAAAATAAATATTTGATTATACCCTTAATATTTAAATTTTTCAGTAATCCCAATAGAGAAGTTTGATGATCTCAAAAATAAATTTAGAAATTAGAGAGTAGCAAATGACAATTGATTTAAATTATAGCAGAAATACTTTCCTGAGAGTAAGGCTCATGACCAAAAAAAAGTTTTCAAAGCCTGTACAATTCAATCTGATTTTAAGACTTTTTTCAAAACATACCTACAATATTTCTGTACTACTTTATTTTGCTTAGAAGCAGAGGACAGGACTAAATGAACTCAAGATTCCTTTCTCACTAGGGTATAAGTTCAAGAATCTACAACTCAGTATATGTTAGGGTATCCATGATAGAAGAGTTAACTATTCTGCCTTTGCAATTCATTTTATGTTCTCAGTTCCCTGGTCAATACCCCTTTTAAGAATACCTTTAATGGGAATGGTAAAAAAAAAAAAAAAAAATTAAATCTTATATTATACCAAGAATAGACAAAATTCGGAGAGAAGGGATCTGTTGATAATTGCAATGAGTGAAAATACATTTTAAAATTTCTAGCTACAAATGTTTTCCATGGAAGTACTTGATCTTGAGAAACACTTAAAATTGTTTTAATTTTGATCAAACTAATTAAAGTGTTTGTAAATATTTGGTTGTTGAGTTCAGAAAATACAAAAATGATTCATGGGCCACTGACATCTTTTTAAAATAAAGAAAGAAAATTAGCCCTCTAAAACTTCAACCCTTCAGCAGTTTTAAATTTTTTCAAGAAAGCAAAAATTCAGCATCACATTACAAAATTCATTTGAATTGATTGGCAAAACACTAAGATTAGTAGGATTAATTGCTTAGAATGTAATGTGATATAAAATTTTAATATGTTTATGAAAATATAATCATTGTATTGTTTCTTTTAGATTCAGAGACTCTTATCATATAGAAACTCTTAACCCTTTCATTCAGTTCAGAAAATGCAATGTATTTGATGCTGTGTTACACAGGGTTAATTCATTCTCCACAGTGAAGTGCACAAATTTCAGTAATAACATATTCTGTTCCACTGTCACCCGTATAAAATATTGTTTACACTCCGGGACTATTGCTTCAGGAAATTATTGATGAGAGCAGCTGCTTCTTCAGAAGAAAAGTAGAAAAGTCCTTTCTGTCCAACCAGGGGCACTTTCAGTCTCTTACTTTATCTCTATGGCACAGAAGCATGCAAGATTGGATTTCAGACTTTGAAATAAAAAAAAAAATAATAATAAAATAAAATAAGAATCTTTAGGAAAAAACTCTTTAAAACTTCACTGGGTAACTTTTGTCAAGCTCTGAGCCATCTCCCTTTACTCAGAATCCTTTGTGAAAAATGAAATGAAAAGCAGAGCCTAAGCTATACAGTGTAATCGACGTCCAACTTCAAATGTAAGTCATTGCTACTGAAGGGAACATTGTAATTGCAATTATAACTCTACACTAGTTCATGCATAAATTATTCAAATTTGGGCTATAGATTATTCAAACATTATCTGCAAGAAACCCTTCTGAAAGCTCACTAACAATTATGCTACAACCCTTTACTAGCAAATGCCATACAATTAAAAGCTTAATATATTTTTAGACCCTAAAATGGTCAATAAAATTGTTTTAACACAAATCTATTTGTAGATAATTCCTTATTTAAAATTTCTCTCTTGTCAAACCTCAAAAAATTTAACATTCTTTCTCTGAAAAGAAAAGGTTGAGAGTTCATCTACATTGTTCGAATTGAGTATCTATACTTCACAGGACTAATGTCTTTCATAAAAATATGGAAATCTGAATATTACTGGGAAAAAAAGGAGAGTCTTGATTTCTATTAAAATGTCGGTACAATGCTAACTCATATGACCTAACCAGCTATCCCCACCAAGCTGCAAAAACTGTATTTTCCCATAAAAATATTGAATAGAGCATTAGAATAAGTTTTATCTGAGTTCTAAAATTAATCATTTGGACCTGGCCTTTCTACAGGTCATAAAATTAACAAATTTTAGGGCACATTGTTTATGTTGTAGACCATGTAAATTGCTTCTTTAAAGATTATATGATCTGTGATTTACATGGATACACCTGAGGTCCCTCACTGCCTTTCTGCAGTTGTGCACAAAGTCAGGACTACAGAATGCTTTACCAAGTTGTTGTCTAAGCCATCTTGAAGATCATTGATAGTGACCTTGATTTGGTGCATTTTTTTTTTAAATTGGAGACTCAATAAATGTTTACTGCTTAACCTCTGGACAAGGAATTTATTACTCATTTTATTGAAATGTCCAGAAGTGCGTCTTGCTTCTTTCATAACTGGGTCTCCTATACCGATTGCTTCTCATTGGTTCTGAATAAGTCATATACCTATTCCTGAGCCAAGCACAATGGCAGCTGAAATGTAATTCTTGAATTGGCTAGGCCTGGGCCACGTGACCAGGAATAACTTGTGTAAACTTACAATTACACTCTCATCTTTTCTTCTTAGTTGTGTTTTGAATATAAATACATCCTTGTTTTGGCTATACATAGATGACAAAATATTAGGAAGTTACCTTGTTATTCGCTATCTATATTGCTTAGCCTTTGGATGATATTTTCTCTGCCACACCTGAATAATACATATTACCTATATGTGAAAAGTACACTATTGTGCTTTGTCTTACTCTCAACTTACATTATTCTCCTATTGAATGAAAACATTTACAAGAGGGCTCCAATAGCTGTCATTCTGCCACCATAGCAGAGGTGCTCAATATGCCCTATGTATAAATTTCTGTCTAGGTATATATCTTTATTTATACTCTATGTTATTCCATAAAAGATTTTGACACAGTTTACAGGAAATTATGCCATATGACAGTATAAAACTAAATGGACTTTGGCATCATAGCTAAAGAAAAACAAGAGCAGTAAGACAGTAGCAATAAGATTATTTAAAAAATCATAACTGCCATTAATTTGTGTACTATTAGTAGAGAAACACTGTAAATTTGCTTTTAAGCTTCAGACAAGGAAGACCAAGGTGAACATGATCAGCTTCCTAAACAGTTTCTATAAGACTTTAAATACACACACACACATACACACACACACACACACACACACACTGATTTATATAGTTGAAACCATCATTAATATTTGATTCTTCTTCCTTGATAAAGAGAGTCAGAACACAAAAAGGTAGCACTGGCCAGAAGGTAACCTTGAAAATTGTGCTCTGAGATGGTAGCCATGATTCCACAGTAATAAGTGGAGACCTGCAGCCTTATTTTTATTCTGCTTATGAAGCCCTGGGGCAAAGAAGGAGAGGAGATGAAGGTTAAGGATATACCATAAAATACTCAATGTACAAGTATGTAATGAATATAAAGCTATTAGAAGAATTTTTGCTGCCAGAAAAGAGAAATTCATGTATACAGCAGATGCAGTTTATCAGTTAGAACTGTCTAAGAAGTAAAAGAAGTAAAAGCAAAATCCTGTCCTCATCTTTCTTTTGTTATTCAGAAAATTAAATTACTACAGAAACCTGGCATATCCAAATTATATTTATCATAATTCAAACACATTAAGACTAAAAGAACCAAAGAGTGTGTTTTAAAGAAATAAATAGCATTAATTTTCTTTCAACTTTGGTGGGGAATAAAGTGATTATATTTTTGGATTTGCATTAATGAATAATTTAGGAGTTATGAAGAAGACACTAATTGTTGATGGAGAAACCTTTGCTGAAGAATACTCTATTAAAATAAGCAGAAAGCCTCAGGGTATGTTTATCAGTCTAAAGAAAGCCATTTTATTTCATTCCAGAAGCTTCTACAGTCCAATGTTGCATTAACTGAAAGAAATAGTTGTAAGCAACACAGTCACTTATGCATACCAATGGAAAATCTCAATAGAGATATTATTTCTGATTTTTGGATGAAAAATAAAAGGGTAACAGAACACACGAGACAAAGTTATAAACAAAAATCAGGAAAACCATAAAGAATTTCACAATAGAGCCATAGCCACAACAGTATTACATCTTCAGCTGATCTGTAGTATAGTCTGTGGTTAAATCAATTGGTAATGAACTCATGGCCTAAAAAAAGACATCAACAATCACATAATCTAAAAAGGAGATGCGGTCAATTCATTTTACCAAGTGCCTACTATATATGAGGTGCTTTTCTAGACACAGAAGTCAGAGAAATCTCTGGGTATCTGTGAATCATAAAAGCTTACCAATATTAGATGTACTACAAGACATAAGCATCAAACCAAAGAGAAAGGAACATGCAATATTATATTTCTAGGATTCTTTCCATTTCTAGGATTTAGGTTTTGTAATGCTACATTCATTTTTAATCAAGAAAAATAGATGTGATGTTAGAACAAAACAGAATACGTATAATAATTTTTGAGGCAGATTTATTTGGATGAAGGATTTGAACTTGGATTAAGGAATGAGGGAAAATGGATGATTAAGGAACCAGTCTGCTATGAAGCAAAACACATCCCTCGCATTATGTGGACTAGAGCTTAAAGTAGAAAAATGAAATTTTGAATAGTTTTGTCTCCATTCTACTCTGGTCAGATCAACCATGTTTTCTCATTGAAAAAAGACCATAAGAAATACTGTAGAATTTTTGGATCATGAGACTGTGGTTATTTGCATCTAATACTTTTCTTTACTTACCAATTTTTCTGCAATAAATACTAATTACTTCTAAAACCATAAAAAAATCAAAATTATATATTTTAATTAATATAATATAGTTAAAACTAATTCAGTAAATCTGTATTTGCTTTCACATATTCCAAAATACATTAAAATATTTCATATTTATGTAATTATGTATATACTTGAATGCACACTTAACATACATATATTACCCATATATTATATCCTTAGAACAGACTAATTGGTTTCTACTTCACTGTGCAAGTCAAGGTTCCATTAGCATGGGATCATGCTGTGAAAACTACCAACTGTTAAAGATGATGAAGACATTGATTTTCACATGCTTGGTCAATGTAGAATGCTTAAAATAATCACATATTTCCATATATAATACTGCAACATACATTCAAACTTTTTATTAACTCTGAAGGTTTGTGTATTTTCAATATATAGATATGGAGACAGGTTAAGGTGCCTTCTGTGGTCACTAAATGCTAAGTAAAATCTTTGTTCATTTGGTATCCTGAAGAAACATCCATTTATTTTTGTATATTGAAGAAACTCCAAATACCTACAGGTTTTCAACTCAGCAGGATTTTCAAGGGGAAATATACTAAAATATATATTGGACTGGAGTGAGAGTGTATATTTAGGAAAGATGTAAAGCTATTTTCCAACTTAGAGAAAAAATGACCTATGCACCCAATTAAGTATATGATTCCAAAATTTTCTACTATTTTTTTAGGGAGTATGGTAGCCTAAAGTGGATGTCAGAAAATATAAGACCCCCTTCTTTCAGACTATGTGGACTGAGAGGGCTTAGATCCAAGGCGAGGTGGATTCCAATCAGTGCAAGGCAGTGGCCCTGTGCTGCCAGGTGTCAGGTGGATCTCTAAATGAGGACTCAGGGCAACACCCACCACTGAAAAAAGGGAGCCGACCAGATAAGAGCCCCACCCCCACCTGGAAGGCCTGTGAGGTGACTACCCCAACCTCCTCTGTGGAGAGCTGAGAGGACGGCCTTTCTGCACATGCATGAGTGTGCGGGCTGTGGTGGAGTAAGAGCCTTGGCCCTGCCAGTCATCATGAAAATAACCCTGAGCAAAGACTGAGAAACCACCCACTCCACATAGTAGTGGCATCCCTAAGCCTGGACCTGTCAGGCCTGAGAGGCCTATGATGTGACTATCCCACACTTCCTCTTTGGAGAGCTGAGGGAAGGGACTTTCTGCTCATGCATGCGGATGCAGGTGGGGATTGGGACAAAAAAAAAAATATGTAAGACCTCATCTAGTTCAACCAATAATTCTATTTAATTGACAAACATTTATTGAGAATTTACTGCCAGTCACCAAATAAGCACCAGAATTCATAGTCAAACAAGTTATATGTATGTGGAATAAAAATTAACCTTTGTCTTTCTATTATAACCATATTTATACTTTAAACAGGTTCTCATTCTACAATGACAGATATATAATTTGGCTTCACATCTCTCCACCTCTTGCATTACATGCACACATATGCATCACACACACACACATATACACATGCACATACAATTTGTTATACTTGAATGCAAGCTAAAAAAATACATAAATACAGCCAAGGTGCCAGAGATGAGGAACTCTCACCTGGTCCTCAATCATTATCTATCCTTGAAGACCTAAAATCTTGTCTCAGTGATACTTTGTCATTAGCACAGAACTATTGCCACTAACTCATTTCTTTTTGCAATTCAGAATTCCCTTTCAGGCCCTAGATCTTCATGGTTAATTACTTGCCACTCTGAACCATACAGTAATTTATTCTCTTACTTCAAACCAAGCTGAGCTACAGATAACTAGATGAAATTTAGATCCTTATCTGCCTAGACACACCACATAGTTATTTATTCTTTGGAGTTCCCCCTGTTGGAAGATCTCTTCCAAAGAAGTAAGCCATGGGTATGTCTACTCTCATATTCTGGAAACCTACTTAGGGTATAATATCACTATGTGAAGAACATGGGTCAAGAAAATGAGCACACAGCCCCTTCTACAGGATAATTTGATGACATTCTTTTTACTTCTTTTCCTCCCAAATTTGATAGCCTTCTTTTGCTTCTTTTCTTTCCAAATTTTTCCTTCTCCATAGCCTAAGCAACCTTTTGAGGTTCAAGTATCTTGAGGAAACTTGTTCTTTTAGAGTATACTGTTTTTATATACTTTGTGTATGTGTGTTTGTGTGTGGTGTGTGATCTCGTATTAAACACTTAAAACTTCCACTTGCTCCTGCAATGTCTTGCCAGATTCTTTTGCTTTGACCTAATACTCGATGATATTCTTGATGTCTCTTAAAAGAAATGCACCTTCCTTATTTTGTTATGCAAGTCTCCTGAGAAATCTGAATTCATCATAACTTTTCTCCAACTATCACCTATAAAAGATTTATCATTCTAGTGAGACAGCTCTCATCATTGCTCTCAATATATATCACCATAGTGTCAATCTTGTTAATGTTGCTCACTGTGCTTTACATGTACTTTATTCCCAACCAAATAGGGAAACTTTCATGATTCGGCTCTAGACATCTCTCCTCCACAAAGTTTTTCTCCAATACTTAGCTTGTCTTGATCACTCTTTGATTGGGCAACTATTAACAATGTATATATCACCTTTTGTTATTTGCAGTGCTTCCTACTCTTATTATAGCATATTTATTTTACATGCTTATTTATTATTGGATTGGGAGCTTCACACAAACAGTTCATGGCAGGCAGCATACACATGAACAAAATGAAATAAATAAATAGCAAAATAAATTAAATGTGTATATAGAGTCTTAAAGAGAGAAAGTATGGCTGTTTCAGACATTTGTCTCTCTATTTTATAATGTTCCAAGTAAATACAAAATATAGCAGTAAGTAAATGTTGAATTTCTTTCTGTCATGTAGACATTCTAGAGTATTTCAATATTACAAAAACTATATATGTTAATATAAAACTAATGCTCTGCCATATCACTTTATTTTAATATCTTGATAACTCTTGACCAATCTGCCTTCACTGGTGCAATGCTCAAATCTGATATCTTGAGAAGACTTGTTTATATTCCTCAGTCTTTTAGAAATAAAAATCTGTTTGCTCTGGCTGTTTCTTCATAAGTGCTTTCCACTCTAATGCATTATTTAGAGTAAAACCGTGTAAGAGCCTATTTCTATTGGATATTTTATGTTCATTTGTTTACAGAAATAGAAAGACAAGAACACAATCATCACCTTTGTATATTTAAATAATTCACATTGCCAGAGGTCCTTCATGCTTACTAAAACAGGTGTATTTTCCAATAATCTGTGAGACATTGTATTAAATGATATACCTCTAGCTATGATTCTTTTCCCTCAATTTTATTATGCTTTTCTTTCTGATATTAGATATTTAAAGCATTGATGAAAATGAAACTTTGGTGTTGCATTATTTTATTGAGAAGTTTTTATTTCCCATGGGGTAATATCCTTTCTGGAAGCACATTCAAGATCATTCCTAAGTGTTGTCTTCATTCATTACCTGGGGAGAGCTCAATTGGGAATTAACCTCTAGGGACATTTGCTCTTTGAAGCTGAATCTACAGCACCTGGAAGAGTCCCTGGCATTTGATAAATATTTGTTAAAGAAATAAATTACTAAATCAGAAAGAGAAAAGTTATTTTTCCCCATGTACTTTCTCTTTTCTTTCTTATGCCTATCTTAAAAGTACCTAATCCCACTTTTTTCCCCTGGGCTGCAAATCTGATATCTTCAGGAATTAATTGACAGAAATAGTTTTAAGCTGTACTTAGTGATATTTAAATACCAATTAATGTGTACGGGGCAAATATTTATGGCTATCATGTGAATATTTATAAGTATTATGTTAATTTACCCCCTCCCTCCAGAAATTTTGCTTGATTTTCTCAAGCTTTAGCAAGTTTGCATAAGCATAATAGAAATTAAGTTTTTAAGGCTATTTTCCTATAGGAACCTATGAAAAAAGTAAACAATACCTCTCCTCAGTCTATGTTACACAGCAATTAATGATCGAATTAAAGGAGAGATACAAAGTCAAATATTCATTCACTGTATCAAAATATGAAACTTATTGAAAAAAAATCAGCTGTTTTAGATCAGAGAGATTTAAATGACTAATTAGCTTACAGATATAAATACTCCACTTTAAACAGAATTTCACTATCAATATTTCATTTATTCAGGACTGTCATCACATAAAGATTATAGCCTCTCAGTAAATCTCTAAGAAAAGCTTGAGCTCTTAAAAGCTCTGACTTCTTTAATTATACTATACATTACTAAATTATTTTTACATATGATTGAATTATTAATATTTAAGAAGGAAAGCCGATTCATATTTAACTTTTATTGCAGGGCTCACCATGTGGCAGTAATTCCTTTATAAGAACAAGAAATCCATGCACCTCCAGCTGTGATAGAAATAGGACTGAAGAAGAGTTCCTCTCTCAGCTCACCTTTTCATTGTTAGCATGTCATTTACTATAATAAATCATTTGAAGAGGCATGTTTTACTCTATCACTTCTGCTTACCTTACTTGATCTTCAATTTTGGATGCATGTTGATATGTTGAGATATATTTTGCATTGTTATAGATAGCTTTAAAGTTAAACTTGTTTTTAATATTGAATCACAGAACTTAAATTCTATCTATAAGTATTAAAATTGTTTATATTTTGAATCTTAAGAAATAGAGGCATCAAATAGTAATATAAAAAGTTTTATAATTTTACTATCTAATTATTATTCTAAAGACCAGGGCCCTTCAGGTTTTGTTCTTGTTTTCTTTGTTTTTACCTTTTAAGAGTGTTTAATTACAAGTATATAGACACATTAAAAGCTACTGTTTGTTTTCAGATAAAATAGTTGAATTTTGTACCCACATGGAAAGAAAGCATTATATTTGGATACATAAGAAAAATAATATTTATAGAAAAAGTATTTCAAGTTATTTTTCATAGATTATCAAGAAGATGTATAAAATAGAAGATACAATTTGTGCACATAACCATACACAAATTTTCTATTCCTTTTGTCATAATTGAGATTACATTTACCACCTTTCTGTATCTTGTTCTTCTCACTCCAAAATGCATCATAGAAATCTCTCCAGGTTAACTAGTAGAAAACTAATTCACTATTTTTAATAACAGCATAATATTACATGGTGTAGATACCTCATAGGTTATTAAAGCCATTCAACTATTGATGGGCATTCTCCATTTCCACCATTTTCTATCCTTTTCTTTTTCTCAAGATATTTTCAGGTATTTATTAAGTAATGATACTCTCGCTTATCTATTTGATAGATTCCTGAGACTGAAATTGTTAAACAAAGACATATATCTTTATTTTAATAAATATTTCCAGACTACTTTCTCAAACAGCAGTGTAACACTTTTTTCTAGTGTGTGAAAGAGCTAATTTTTCTCCATATCACTACAAGTGATAGGAAATACAATTCTTTTTATTTTTTGACAGGTCTATTAATATAATGCAATATGTTGTTTTCTGTGTTTGTGTGTGTGAGCACATTCTTCTGACTATCAAATTTAAAGATTTTTTTCTTATATTTGTTGACCATTCACGCCAAGATCTTTACCATTTTTCTAGAGACTTGATAATATTTTTCTTGTTAGTCTAAAAGCTCTTTGGTAAGATATATAACATGCTACACAAGGAATTAGCAAGTACAATCCAGTAATAAATCAGAATGAAAATATATGAATAATGGCTTATTCCAGGAATGTAAAAGAATGTATTATCAAGAAGTCTATCAGGAAGTCCATTACTTCTACATATTAACAAAATAAAAATAAATGAGCATATCGATGGATGATTAAAAGATCTTTGATAAAATTCAGCAGTTATTTCCAATAAAAGCATTAAACAAAAGATTAACAGAAACAAAATATGCGGCTATTGTCTTACCATAACCCAATTGTACATATTATAATAGAGAAAGAAACACCAAAATCTTTCTAGTTAAAGACAGGGATGAATGCTATTACTATTAATATTAAATACTGCCTTGAAAGTTTTAACAAAAGCAAATATCCAAAAACATTAAATAATTAGCATAAGTAACACAAAAGAAGAAACAAATTTAGCCTATTTGGATGACAGGCAATCCAAGATATGAAATGTTCAAAAATAAAATAATAAAAGACATTGTTAAGGTAGAAAGACACAACATAAATATGCAACATCCAATAACTGTCAATATTCTAGCAATAAACATCAATAAATGAAAAGGGAGTGAGAATCTCCTTTTGATAATGAGAAAACCAAAATGATACTCAGTAATAAATATATCAAGAAAGAAAAATATAAAGAAAACTATAAAACGTTATTAAAAGAAATAAAACAAGATCTGAACAAATAGAAAATCTTACCATATTCCTGGTCAAAAAAGAGATGCCTGGGAGCTGACCTGGCCATCATGTGTTCTCCTGTTGAAGATATACAGAATAACTATCAGACAAGGCTACTCTATCACCGTTATGAATAAATTAATACATAAATTAAAATAAAATATAAAACTACCACCTAATCATGTCTGAACACAGAAAAAAAAACAAAATATTGTCCAAATAATAAACTGATCAAGTATCTTCTATCCTGGCTAACATGAGTGCCAGCTTCTTCTTTACCTGTTACAGATCTAGCTTCACTTCATTCCTTTTGCCTTACAAATGAGATCTATTATTACCCTCAATTGCAGAATTGCCCTGCTTCCTCACAACATTTAATCCAGGGCAAAGTCCTATTTCCCAGAATCCTCTTCAAAATCGAAACACAAGCCTAAAGCTTATAATAGATCCATTAAAAACTTAGACACCTATGGTTTCCCACGGTGTGTTGCAAGGAACAATAAATTCAACTTGCTCGACTACAGGCTGTTCCTGGTTGTTTTTTAACTGGCCGGCATTGACACTGGGTGAAAAGATTAAGAACACAAAACTATCAATTCACCTAAAATTTATACTTATTTTAATGTTTAAAGAAATTACAGCTCCACTTTGTGTGTACTGTGGGTTGGGATTTGCTCAAAATGATCTTCAACTTCACCTAGATGTATAAATGCCTAAGAATAGTTTAAATCTATGCAAATAAAACTAGGGAAAATGAATAAGATTGGTGGAGTGTATCAACGTTATTATCTTGGGTGATAGTCTATAATTTAGGAAAATGTTACCATTGGGAAAATTTGGCAAAGTGCATGGGGGACTTCCATATATTATTTCTTATAACTATATGTGAAACTATAATTATCTCAAATTTTTCAATTAAAAAAATAGCAAGGTTTGTAGGGGAAAGAAAATTACATTATCAGGATGTATATTTTACTCTAAAATTAGTGAACACAAACAGTAAGTATTAGTATGAAAACAGTCAAAAGACCAGAGTATAATATCTAGAAATATATTCATATATTCATATATTCATTACTATATATATGTGTGTGTGTGTGTGTGTGTGTGTGTGTGTGTGTGTGTGTATATTCCCAATTTAGATATTATTGTTCAGATCAGATAAGTCTTTCAAACTTCTGGGAAGCAATTTATAACACTATAGGTTATTATTATCATATATTTTAATCAAGTTATTTAATATATTGAATGTACCCAATTATTCAAGGAATAGTAAATAACACTGTTGCTCTATTAGAATAATGTAAATTCTGTTTTTTGAAGTTGCAAATTATATTTCAATTATGCTTTTTACATAAGGAATTATAATTCAGGTGTATTTAGTAGAGGTATTATAAATGTTTTGAGTTAAACACTGAAAATAGTGTCTGGCATGAAAATAGATATATTTACTGTTATTGTACAAAGCAAAAAAGAATCTCTCAATCCAAGTAGCACGTAAGCCTCCCAAAAAAGAGTTCATCTGTGGAAGTTTCTCTATAAGGCCAAAGCATCATTCTTCTAATCTCCATTACAGAATTTTTTAAATTTTATTTTATTTTTTTACAGTTTTGAAAGTGATAGCAAAAATACTTCAAAGCATATTCTCATTCTCAATCATTCAGCTTTAGAAAAATGCATCTTTTAGGCTGAAGTTTATACAGTACTACTAATCTTTTGGGGTGGAATTCAAGGACACAGTCTGGGGGTAGATTTTTGTTTTGCATTTTTTTGGGAGGGAGGAGATATGTGGATGGTTGCCACTATGTGTTAAGTGCTTCAAAATGGGTAGAACTTATGGAGTATTCTTTTCTACTTCTATTTCAACAGTGTGGAAACAATAAGTAAGAAACTACAGGATATGCCCATTTGAAACAGACTGAGCCACCATTCCTGTGCTCTCACTTGGCTACCTGGAAGGGTCCTTTGGAGCCCTAAAAGTCAAGTCCAATTTATTGCAAAAGTGGTAAGGGTGCACGTCCTTTGTGCATTTGCTTTTTCTGGTACACTCTTCTTACCGTGGGCCACGGGACTGGCTGGCTGTTTTATTGTCTTAGGACATGAATGCTTAGGAGTTATATAATGTGACGTGATAGTATTTGGCTTTGGGCTTAAGAAAACTCCTCCTTAGACCTCTGGTCTAAACTCCTTGCTTTGAGGAGATGGGGGAAGGGATTACCAGAGAGCTTGAAAACCAGAGAGAAAGATCTGCATCATTGAAATATTCATTGGCAATTTAAAATTAACATTCAAAGTATTGTAAGCTTTAAAACAGAGGCAGTGAAGCACTGATCCTTAAAGCGTATTGGAGTTCCTTTTTTCCCTGTGTATGAGGGACTTCTCTGATGAGAAATATCGCTTACGAAAAATACTTTGTCCATTACAGATTTTCAAATCAATCTGATACCTAACGCCTCTTTCCTAAAACTGCCTTATCTCCGGAAAATAAGTTTCTTGTTCCTGCTCTGTTATAATTTATCTTGACTTCTTTAATCTTTTTTTTCAGCTGGTCTCCTTAATCCTCTTAATTACAGCTTCCTTAAAACTCACAGTTAGGTACTCTCTTTCACTATTATCAGATCATTTCATTATCAATTATCTGTAAAATTAGTTCTTAAATTATTCTTGGTTTTTAATAACTTATTGTTCTCACCCATCAACCTTTCCAATTCTAAGGTAGTATTTTTAGATATGTTTCTTATTCTCTTTCACAGGGTGATTAATCAAAGACTACACTGATTTTCTTTTCTCACAAATCACACAAAGTGCCATACTGCTCCTCAGCATCCAGGACTAAAAACAGTGTTTTTCAAAGTTAGTGGGCTAAGAATCACTTGAGGTGCTTGTGAAGTTGTAAATTTCTACCTCCACTTTCAGAAATTCTGACTAGATGGTCTGTGGTAGGACCTAAGAATCTATTTTTTATTATTTTTTTTTCTGAAACTTATTTCATTTTTTCTTTATTTTCCCCCAGTTTTATTGAGATACCATTGACATGTAATAAGGAATCTGTATTTTAAACAAGCACCATACATGATTCTGATATGGGAAATGTAAAGACAATTTATAAGAAAAGAAAGAAGTGTAAATGTTTCCCATATCAGAGTCCTTCTTAAGTCTACCTTCTGACAGATTCTAGAATATCACCATCATCATCCGAAATGTGTGCTGCTCCTGGTAAATCATGAATAGGATTTCAGCATCCAAGTTGAAATACAAGCAAGTCATTGAGATAACACACTTAGTGATAAGTGGGTAGGGCAGAGGCCAAATGAGCTCCAACAACTTTTTTTATATCTCTGAGCCTCAGTTTCTTCCTCTGTAATAAGAGGATTACCTCTGTCCCATAAGGTAATTGTGAAGATTAAGTAAAATCATATGTAAAGTGTTTATATCAGCGTCTAACACAGTACAAGTGCTAAGTAAATATTAGCTTCTATTTTTTTTCTGAGAACTTACCATACTTTTCTTAGATGCTTTTATTCTTAATAACTGTTTACATTTCTAAAAGAACATAGCCTGAGTGAAACATTTTACACTGTGCTAAGATCCTGCAGGTACTTAAATGAATATTAGATCAGAAACTCAACTACAAAAGAAATACTTTATATTCCTCATGTATTTAATTTTCCTTTGTTCGAGGATGAAAATTCTCAGAAAGCTGAGAGAAGAATATCATAAGTATAGTGTCTTTTGAGGAAGAAGAACTTCCCCTCATATCACCATCTTATACTGACCCTTCCCCATATCCTTATATAGTGCCTCAGTCTCAGAGAAAAACATTTTCCTCTATTACAAATATAATAGGATCACAAATTATAGCCATGGATCTGTTTGTTCTATGAACAATATAAATATTTCACATTTTCTATCAAGTTTGAAAAGGGAAACAAACAAAAAGACTTATGAATGTTACCTCATGGAAGTCTTATCAGAGAAGATTGCCCCCGTAAGCTCAACAAGGTCCTGGAAAAAATCGCTGATTGTCTGTGCCCCGAAAAAGGAAAAGGACAGGCAGGCCACCCTCTTGGTTTCATATAGCATTCTAATCAAGGAACTTTATAATTCACTTTCTAATTAGAGAGCTATGAGTGCATAGAGAGAACACATCTGGGAAATCCTAGAATGTTTTCTCTCCAGCCCCAGGACCAGTGTGCTGGTCATTTTTCAGTACACACTGCCAGACACATGCCTGCCACCTTCAGGGAGCTGCTTTCCTGACATCAGGCAGTCTCTGACCAACACCGCCTCCTTCTCCTGGGTGGGACATTTCTCATCAGGCATCAGTATCTTCATGCCACTGTGGTTCTCCTAGAACCATGCTGTTTTGTCTGTATATTTTCTTTTTCTTTTATTTTTACTTTTACTTACTCTATCAAAGCTGCCCTATTAGCTCAGATGGTTGAAAATATGTTATGATTAACTTCTTCTGGCAAAGATAAGATATTATAAAGACCAAATATAGTTACCTAAATCTTTTTTTTTTTTAACAAGTACTTCTCTTCAAGGAAGAGATCTTTTAAGACAAGCAAAGATTATTGGTGTCTTTAAATCATAGTGTAGGTGCAGCCATGAAGTCTGCATTCCACTATCCAACTTCCAAAGACATAGTCATTCACTAAAATGAAAATCGAATACCTAATATGTTCTAGGTACTTAAAATTTTAGCTAACATAATTGAGTGTTGATGCCATGCCAAGTTTTTTATGCCCTTTACATAGATTCACTCACAATAACTCTATGAGTAAGACAATTACTTCCATTTTATATATAAAAAGTTATATATATGAGAAACAGAAAAGTTTAATATACTTGCCAAGGTCACACGGCAAGTAAGCATTAGAGCCATGAATGAAACCCAGGCAGCTTGGCTCCCAAGCTCATGTGCTTAAGCATTATGAGCTTTACACTTTGAGAAATCTTGCATGAGATTGAGAGCCCTCAGTCTTATGAGACAACAGATGTGAAAAGAAATAACAATACTAAAACATATGAACTGTATAGTGGAAGCTGTACCCTGAAGGATGCATACTTCTAACTGCTGGGATTTCTGTCATTAAACCTCTTTGTAATTGCTCTAGATGAAAAGAATCACCTTGCCCAAGGTCAGCCCCTTCCCAGGGCAGCTCACATTCTATGGCTGACTGATATGGAGGACTATGCTGAGAGCCACTCAAGCTTCACATCTTTCCATAGGGCTCATTGGAATCTTCTTTGAAACTACATCACAGCCCACTATCTCCTTCTGCTCAATTATGCCTTCTTTCCTTTCTTTCCTAATAAACATTCTGCATGCTAATTTCCATCTTAGAGTCTGATTTCTGGGAATTCTAAAAGATGCTATAATATGAGCAAGATTTGAATGAGGTGAGAGAGGTAAGAAAGGAATTCATTAACTTCCAGAGGAAGTTCTATTGGCAGTGGGTAAGGTTGAAGAAAGAGTACATATTCTAATCCTAGTTGTAAACAAGGACTCCAATGTGGCTAGTTTCCATTCAAAAAACAACAACAACAACAACAAAAACAACTTTATTAAGAGACATTAAGCAACTCAAAGAATCTCTGAGAAAGTTGGTGAACACAGCTCTGAAATTATCCCTATAGATATGCATGCACACACATACACGACCTCTCTGCCTGAAACATCCCTGTCTCAGTTAGAAGTCCTCACATCTGGGATTGTATTCCAAAATATCTGCCACTGCCACCCAGGGAACTGTGTACCTTCAATATCGTGCTTGTCAGAACACCACCTCCTCATGCAAGGCTCCCTCTTAATGCTGCTACTTTCTGAGTCCACGTCTGATTTGTAAAACCCAGACTAGATGACTACATCCTAGTAGTAAGGGTATCTGAAGATGAACATTTTTAGAAGGGGGACTCATATGAGAAACAAAGGAGATAGAGAACGTTCAAAGATGGTGGCTGGCTGCAAACAATCATCCACAATAAGAGGATTACTTGGATTTTCCTCTTTATAGAGCAGGGGAAGTCTGTGTAGGCTTTCTGTGCTGTGTAGCACGTGGAATAGGAAATTAATAGCCAACCTCCCTTTCTTAATCAAATACTTATTGCTTTTCCTCCTTTATATGCCCACATAAGTAGTATGAGGTCAATTTGTATACTTAAGATGTTTTGAAAACACTATGTCATTCCTCTAAACTTGTTCTCTGTCCATTTTTAAACGATTTCAATTAATCTTTACATTTTAAATTCATTGTAGATTTTGTACCTCACAACACAGACCAAAAGTAATTGTTGAATAAAACATGGTATTCCTAGAAGTAACCATTCAAATAGTTTCTGCTGCCTGAAAGTAATTGTAGAATTGTTACACTTTTCATATTTTACTCATTATAATGATACAATTCTTTCCTTCTTTCATAAGATTAGGTCCATTCTTTTTTATTTCTGATTTAAATCAAACTACCTAGTTGAAAGGACCATTTATGATAATTATTATTAAATAAGTTTATAATAAACTAATCTCTGCTGCTGTTTTATAATACAAATTATACTTTAGTCTTGTACACTCAAATTACTTTTCTGAACTTACTAGTTAGAATCTTCAAATTTTTAAATTCTATTAATATTGTTCTGGTTTAGACAAAAGTAGAGGTGATTTGTAAAGCTATGATCTCAGGTACAGTATCGGTAACAGGGGTTAATATCTCATTAAGTCAGCTAGATGTTCACCTTTTGCCTATGAACTGTTGTCAGGCAAATAAGAGGTTCAAAGAAAGTAGGAGAATCTGGATTAATCACTTTACATTCTGCAAAAAAATTTTCTACATCAAAGTAAAACACACATACACACACGGGTTAATTTGAAAGGTCTTTTAATAGCATATTTTATTGAACAGTTAACTGTTCAAAGCTATCATGCATTAAGTTTGCACCAATGTTTAGCAACTCTTTGCCACTTGATCTTTTTTAGGCCCATTCTAAAGCAAAATTACATATGCTATAGCAATAACAGTAACAGAATTTAACCTATGAGAATTAAAAGAAAAACAAGACTTTCTATGACTTTCCAAAATTCTACTTATGAAATTATTTTAATGTGTAAGATATTTGCTTAAATCCACGAGACAAAATCTTTGCAGCTGTCTTCTAAGTCTGAACTTTTCCTTATAATGTAAAATACTGATGTGCTTGTTAGGACTCAAAGGTATTAAATGTAATTTGCATCTGATAGCTTTGTTTCTCCTGGTAATGATGTAGCTACAAAAATGAAAGAATGCAGTTTCTGACAAACTAGATATTGGCTCCAAAAAGAAAGAATAATTTTTTAATTAATGAGTGCTGTGAAAAGGAAAATAATATTTGACTATTGAACAGGCTATATGAAAAGAAAAAAAAACAGGTTAATTGAAAATGTTATTCCAATCTAGTTTTGGGACCTAGTTTGAAGAAAAAAAAGAACAATATAATTGACAGTTTAACTTTTGGTTAATTGCTTTAGCACTGTATTCACACAAACATGGCTTCATAGTTTTTCTGGCACTCGAGAAATTATTCACTGCCATGTTACCCAGGTGGAAAAATACAGTAAAAGAAACTAAGAAATAATGAAAAAATCTCTTCATATCATTATAATAAATGTATAAGTATACTTGATGTCAGGATTGTTAATGTTCAGATCCTCTAAAATTACTGAGGAATTGACAATTGCAACCAAAACAAATTGAAAAATTCAAAGCTTAATGGAAATAGGAGTAGACAGAAGCAAGATCAGATGACAACAAAGATTAAGTGCAAAACAAAGATCTGATATGTTTACTGTGCTAGAGAAAAATTAATAGCTAATTCTTTATTTGAAATGATGCAAGAAGACTTAAACAAAAAAAATTCTAATTATTAGTAGACAACATGGCATAGAAATAGATAAATCTAGCTTAAATCCTATCTCTACCACTTCCAAGGTAGGTGACTTTGAAGAAGTTGCACTCATTTAGGTTCAGCTTCTTCATCAATAAAATGAGGCAAATGTTAACATCTACCTCATAAATAAGTGTTAGGTTAAATTTCCTTCAATAGAAAATATTCAACTTTTTTTTTGTCCAAGACAAGCATAATTTAACCTAATACCGAATTCATGGCAAAAACAAAAATGAAGCTAAAGAGTAAAAGCACAATAAACTAATTAAATGAACTTGAATGTGTAAATAACAATATGGGGCACACCCTGACAGAAATAGTCTATTTAAAAGAGATTTATAAGGGCCCCCATTTTCTCTGATTTTATCCACTCTGGGCATGCCAGTTAGTACCTAATGTAATCGCCAAATCATATTCACCAAGTCCAAGGACCCATATGCTGTGAGACCTGGAGTGGTTGCCAACTGTATTATTTTAAAGAGAATACGGTTTCTCCTTCTACTTTAAAAAAGTTAAATAATAATAATAATATTATAATAAGTATAGTATACTATTTTACTGTATATGATGATAGAATATATTTAAAACTATTAGAGATACAGAAAGTTCTAATAGCTAACATTCCAATTGAAATGCTGTCCAATAATCTTAAATTAAAGCATAGTTTAATATAAGCCCTGAATTTCTGGCATTAAATAATATTGAAATAGGCTTATTTGCCATTCATCCCACAGGTAGCCAGCCATCTTCCTGGTAATGATTTGGAAACAGTCTAGCATTTATTCCCATCATCTTATTTTTTGCTTAAGGACTCAGATTTTAAGGCAGTTTGGCAACCAGCTGAAACCTGGCCCAGATTTAATAAGACAATAGGGCAGCGTATGTTATACAAAAAAAAAAAAAAAAACAGATATATACCAGCTCATCCTTCCCTCTACATCTTCTTCGTGTCTAGTTTTCCCCTAGTAACTTTGCTCCAAGTTCTTGAGATAAGATGATTTCAGTGCCTGTATTGCAATTTACAGAAAATTATTAATTTGGAGTGAACATCCATCTTAGACAAGTAGAGGGCTCAGAAATTTGACCATAGATAGGTATCTGGTAGCCCCAGGCAGATAAACATCTGGCAAATGGAAACACAATAACACGCAGAGTAAAGGGCAGGATGAGAACGGAGAAAAATTCCAGCCCAAGAAGTGAAAACCATATTCCAGGCAAAAGCCCTGACATCAAAATGGAAAATGGATGATCACCTGAAACATCATTTCATCTAAGAAAAGATCTTAAAGAATTCTGTGTGAGCTCTGTTGGGTGAATGCTAAGATAATTCAGTTCAGCAAATCTTGGCATTTGCAACTACATAAAGTCTTTCTCTTCCATATAGTCCTAAAAATGGTCACTGTTATCTTCACTTGTAACCTTCAGGTTTTTTGTACTCTGCTGAACTCTGTTTAACTGGGTAATTATTTGTATGCTCTCCGACACAGTGGAGTGATTGGAATGGCAATATTCTATTCCTTTTATCTGAAAAAATCCCTATCAGTTTGGAACATGAGCAAAAAAATAGATTCACAATTGGACGTATATATTTTTGTCATGTTTCTTGGCAACATCATTAAATATCAGCTCCTGTGATAGCACTCTCAGGTATTCCCATTTTAACATTTCAAACCCAATGTAGAAAAGACTTTACAAACTCATGGGAGGAGAGGAGGTCAGAGTGTTTACATAGGAAAATACCAATATTCTGCATTTCTAAATGATTAATACTTTTCTTTGCCAACAAAACAAAACAATTCATGCTTCTATTGTAAATAATATTTATTTCTGATATGTGATTATTCATAATAATAAATAACTATGTTATTTAGAAACATAGAAAAAAGATATTTTTCCAGATGCCAAATATAAGCTCTGTTGTTTAGACTTGATAGTCCTAAAATTTTCCAGAGAATTTAGCATAATATCTAAAGTTTAATAGAATTACTTCCACTATCACCACTATATGAATAACTACATGACCAGCTATATGTCTAGCTCCATTTTCTTGAGCTTCAGTCTGCCTCCCCAATTTCTTAATTAAGTATCTCCTCCTTTGTGTCACCAAGCAACACCTCAAAGATGTCCAAAACTGATATTACCTCCTCCACAAAATCTATTCCTTCTCTGTTCCCTGTTCCAGCTAATTTAAATGATTATTAACTTAGTCTCCTTGTTCAAAATTGTAATTCATTATTTTGCAAATACTTCTATTTCCCTATTGAATGGATAGTCAGTCAAGTTCCATAGATTTTTACTCACTAATATCTCTTATACTGGTTCCCTTTTTTCTTTTTTTAACGTACTCTTCCATTATCTCACAGATAGGTTAGAGCAAAGTCCTTTAAAAGGCCATTGCTTTCAGTTTCCTTCTCTTTCTAATATATCTTAACACAATTGCCTCATCTATCTTCCTACCGGTGATATCGTCATTCACTCTACTCAAAAACTTTTCATAGCTTCCTGTTGCCAATCTGATGAAGTTCAAACACCTTGCTTAACCTGCAAATCATAGTCCTCTATGTTCAAACCATAATCTATCTTCCTAATTTTTTCAATATATACACACTTAACGTCAACCTATGAGAATTATTTACTGGACTGGTTTTCACTGTTTTAGCTGTCTGAACATTGTTGAGGACATTATTTAGATCTTTTATACAAAGGTGCACGTAAAAGTAATTTTTGACTTTGTGTGAAAGTATTGCTTCCTCTGGTAAGTTTCTTTTTTTGTTTTTGTTTTTTTTTTTTTAAAAAAAGCATTTTTTCACATTTTTTAACAGTAAAGCTCACACACACACACACACACACACACACACACACACACACACTGTGTGCTCACCTCCCATAGTTAGATTTCTTTCTGTTACCACATATTTGACACCCTTCACCCTTCTACCTCCCCCCTCCTTGAGTTTTATTTTTAATAGAAAAGTTATACAAGTGGCTACATCCATTTTATTATTATCATGACTGTTACAAATGCTCAAACAAACTTGTGGCTAAATTATATCAATAACAGTTTTCCCTATGGTCTAGATATTTCTTTTTCCTGGTCTTTTTAAAATTCCTATTTATACTCTAGATGGTATTTTAGGCAGGGTAAACAAAGTTCTCTCATAAACCCTTAATATTCCATTCAAACTAAACTTATTTTGTTGTCCCCATGGAATAAATGCACACTATTCTTTCGGTGATATGTCCGTCCTGTCTCAGCATCCTTAACCAGACCTGATCTCTTTATGTTAATAAGTCTCCAGAACATCTCTGAGTTCTTACCTCTTGTTTAGGCTTCCCTACTTACTATTCCCAGCTATGATCTTTTACCTGGCTTCCCTGATGCATTCCTCAGGGATTTGCTCTGAGGCCGCTCTGGCTTAACCTCACAAGACTTCCCCTTAGTCTTGGAACAGATGCCCTTCCTCCACCCAGGTATCCTTGCCACAGCTAAGAACACTAGGAACCTGAGCCACCTAGTCCAGACATACCAGCTTCTGCCAGTAGGAAAGCAAAATCAGCTACATACATCATCCCTGAAAGGCTTTAACTCTAATTTACACATTTCTAAATCTCAGTCAGTCTTCAACTCCTCGATTCACCTCCTCCACGTAGTCTTTCTTAACCCTATTCCTTCTGTAACCAACCAGCCTTCTTCTAAAATATGTAACACTTAACTGCTTTTCAAATAAAGTCTTATTTCTTTTATTTTCACAAATAAAAACTAGAAGGTTTAATTCTCTCTTTTGAAAATAAAGAAAGCAAATTTTCTTCCCTTCTTTTTTCTTTGAGCATTCACTTTTAAAAACTTGTCATTTTAAATTCTTTGTTCTCTCTCCTTATATAAATCCGTTTAAAGACTAAATAGGCCTTTTGTCAGCTATAAGACCCAGGAATGTCTTCCCCAAGGACCTGAGAGGCATCTCTCTGAAATGCAAACATCAAGGGGAATAGCTTCCAATCTCCCAATTTCTGTGGAAGGGTAAGAGCCTAACTTCTATGGGTACCTCGCTCCAAGGGGCAAAATGCCCTCCTGTCATAAGAAATGTTTGTTTTTCCTCTCAATAAAGCTAACTAACCAAGGCAGCTGATTATACCAATTACCAGGTAAAGTTAGGATGAACTATGTGTGACAAATGGTGTCATGAAGTCTTTCTACTTGAAGATTATTTACTGTTTCTTGAGAAGATAGATGTAATAGGCCAAATCTAATTGGCTACAGGAAAGGGTGAGATTATTTTTTTTGTCTTAGCTGATTGCCTGAGATGAGTGTCACTTTCTGGTTGAATGCTTATTTAATAATAGAAGTATCTTCTTTCCCTACTCTCTTTGTAGATGAGATTTCTGGGTTGGGAAAGATTTTGTTTTTATTTCCCTAAGTCTATGCACCATAGATATTTTGGGTGTTTTGTTCCCCTTATAAACTACTATAATAGATTTTAATCACTCTATCACACTAGATGTTCAAGTAACATCATTGTACAAATTAATCTACAATAATTAAATACTGTTACCATAATTAGTAAGTTATTTTGATAGATATTGGTATAGTTAAAGATGGTTGAGGACACATGTGCATGCAAACACACACACACACACACACACACACACACACACACACACACACACACACTTCTTGCTACTGGGTTGTATACTATAATGAAAGCCAGTTTCTGGCCACAGTCAGTATCTGACTACATTCTACCACCTATACAAATATTTGTTATCAAGCAAGACAAAATGTTAGATAGTACATTCAATAACTTGATGAAGTCTCAGTTCCGTGTCCTTTTAAATACTTTAAAAGGTATCTACATGAAAATTCAGTCAAGACAGTTGCACCAATAATTCTAGCAGCAATATTCAGCTAACCTACTAGGCAAATGTCAGATGACAGAACCCTCCGTAAGTCTTTGAACACAGTCTTAAGCCTAGGATATATTTCTGAAGAGTACAGGCTATTGGACTCATTGCATTATTTTTTCCAATCATAAAGAGTGTAATTTTTTGTATATTTCTAGTGAACACACATACTTTGAACCACACTCATTTTACTAATGAAACTTCAGTAATGGAAAACCAGTTCTCCATTAGGTACATGGCACAACCTGCTGGGCTGAGGAAAAATTCAGACAGCTGAACCACTTCTATAGCTCAAGCTTTTCGTGAGTCTTTCAAATACTGATTCCCCTAAAGTGTATATCCCTGATCACTGTACTTCAAAAGTAACTAACCACTCTTGTGTGTAGATCAAAACTACATAACAGATGCATACTTTACCAGGTTTCTGCTAACATATTTTAAATAATAGACAATAAAAAACATGTTTTAACTTTAATTACATTTGTCTTGTGACCTTGGCAAGAAGTCTCTTTCCTAGAACCATGAAAAAATTTTATATCCTGACACTCTAGAGCTCAGGCCAAGATGCATTTTTTTTCTTTGTAGTCTAGACTTTCTCCCTTGATGAGCTCATCAGATCTCAAGGCTTTAAATGTCATCTGTAAGCCAACACTTCTAAATTTATGTCTCCAGCCTCTCACATAACCTCTGGGCTTATTCATCTCACTCCCTATTTGACATCTTCCATCTAAACTTGGACGTTTAATGTACATCTTAATACTTGTTATGCCAATAACTGGGCTCATGTGTTGTCTTATTTATTCCAGTGTTTAGCTTAGTGTGTAACATATAATAAAGGGCCATTTAACATTTTTTTACTGATGGAATCTATAAATTTTCAACTTCACATAAAAGCAAACATTCTTTAAAAACTAAGTAATTTTATCCCAATTCCATTTAGTGTCAAATGTTATTATGTACACATCCTGAAGGTATAAACATTATGGTTAATAATACCATTGAAATTTTGGCTTATATTCACTTTATCAAAATGAAAAGTGAAGCCAGTATGCAAAGGTATCTGGCATTAATTTCACTAACAGGACATTACCACAGGTTGTGGGAAACTATCTGTCACCAGCATTAAAATCATCATTATACGATCACAAACCATGTAATTACATCTAGTCAAAGGAAAATAGTTAGAAATTTGTTATGTCTATTTCTAAGATAGATTTAGAAAAGTTTAAAAATGCAGCTTAATACAAAAAACACATGCTGAGTACCTACAGGGCACCAGGTGTTGCTGCTAGCACTCCAGCAAGCATGGTGACATTGTTTTCTTTCTCTTGTGTCTCTTAGAAAGAGATGAGAAGAAAGATGATACAACCACCAGCTGCAGAGACTGATAGCAGGTCACTCAAGCAAATGGGGGTGTTTTTTTGCCAGCTTCCTTAAGGTTGGGCTGTTTGTAAAGTTGACCCACAAGGAAATAAATAAGCAACACATTCTAACGCTAATCAATCTAGTATGGGAGAAAATGGCATATTCAGTGGACTGTTATCGTAACTAGAAGATCTGAGGATCTAAACAGATAAGCATCAATGACAGACAAGACCTCCTATGTAGATGCAGGAGAGAAACACAGAGCCTAAGACTGTGGGTGAGGCAATGAACAACTGGATAACAATAATTACTGCTATAATTACTACAAGCATTGTACATGATAGACACTGCTCGAAGTTCTTCAAATACAATATTAATTACTATAAGAACTTTAAGTGTAGTTAATATACTTAGGTACTAAGTAGATATTATGACAGATTTAAGATTGATACCATTATCCAATTTTACTAAGACAAATAAACTAAGTCAGAGAGAGGTTAAGCAACTTGAACAAGGTCATAATTCTTTGTATTCATATGCAACACATGCATATTATATAACCCCTGTTTTCAGAAATATCAATGGCAGCCTTAAATTCAGAGAAAAAGAATCAGATACAAAGTTTATTTTTCTAAAAGATACAGAAATAAGTCATCATAACAGAGATATAAAAATGAGATATCAGCAACACTTTCTAGAAAAGGCAGAGATGCAGGCATTTGTGCTCCAAAAGGCTCATTAAGGAGCACACAGCTAAGAATGAAACATGGGAGTAAGTGAGCGAGGGTTGTATCATAATCTACAATAACTGGATATTGCAGTTCACACTGGACTGTCCTGGTTTACACATATATCCCTGCAGAATTGTTGCTACTACCCCTTGTTCTTCAAAAGTGTCCTGTTTGATCAATGCATTACATGATCACTCTAAAAACCAGGCTTCTGAAAACTGAACTGTTCTCCTGAGTTGTACGGACAGATAGTAAGACCAAATGCATGTGTGCTATCTGAGTATGTGTGTATGTCATCTGGGCTGAGTAGTCCTGACAAATCTTGAGGTTGTATATACACAGCACAACACACGGGAATAGAAAATGTGCAACACTCAGAAACGAGCACATTCCTTCATTAGACTTTCTTTGCCAACAAAGCTTGGTCTAAGGATCTTTCTGCAGTCAATGATGAGACCAGAGGGAGAAGAAAAAAAAGGTCAGTTACCTAGACATCTTTGAGAATCAGGCTGAGAGTCCTTGGCCAGTTTTAAGGACTATTCTGAAATATCACTCATATGTTTCTTTGTTAATTACCTTCTTAATATAACTTTCTGCCAAAGTGCTTTTTAAAAATGGCCCTTGGAGGATAAGTGATAGTGTAAAGCAAATTATGCATGCATATACACATACATCAGCACATAAATAGTGTTGAAAGCAACATGTACCAATCAAAGATATAGTCCTTAAAATTCATAATCAAACCATTACAGGGTAGTGATAAGTAAAAAAGAAGCTGTATGTCTGCTAGATCTGGAGTTTCCTGCTAGAAGCTCAAAAACTAAGACAAGTATTATTAAAGTTAAGTTGTATAAAAATAAGTGTTAAAATATGCAAATAAAATATTATATTTAAATAAAAGGATACATGCTTGCTTCAGGAAGTGAGAAATGGAAGCCTGGTAGCACTTATATGTTTTAATAAAGCATGGCTCAATTATATCTCCCTCTTAAATTTATGGATTTCAAGGCAAATTCATTTGATTGAACTGTGGACAATACTCAGACATCAAAAGAAATAGCCAATTTAAAATGTTTTCTTGAAGCCTATGTATGCAATGTATTATTTTGATGGTGTCAGATTCAATTGCAAACATCTTAATTGGAATCTTTTCATATTTCAGTTTTCTTTCATAAAATGTCATATGATTTAGTGTTATAAGTAAATGCAATACTTTGAGAGAGGCAAAGACAAAGAGGTTTTGGAAAGGGGAAAAAATGAAGATTGCATGAATCCAAGCTTTTGACTTTCAAATCTCTTCTCCTGTTTACAGGACTCCTCCATATTCCAACTCTTATCGTCTTTCTCCCCTTACGCTGCCTGCCTTCCGGCCACCACCACCATCCTAGGGAGTTAAGCTTTACTTGCCCTTTGACCCTGCTCCCAAAGTACCTTGCTGAAATCTCTAAACAGTTACACAAGATACAATTTGTATGCAATTCGAAGACAGAGAATTTGCCTCCTCATCTCTATCTAGTCTCAGCACAGAGCATATTACCAAGCTCATTGCGGTTGCTTAATGATTATTTCCAACATGAATAAGTGAAAAGTTATGCTCAATGTTTTCATTTAAAATGCAGTATTTGGTCATCTTTATAGAGTCAGATAAGTCTGAAGAATTTTTTTAAACCTCAGTTCTGAATTCCTAACAATACCATGTTTCTCCCATAACAACTGCAGTTTTGTACGTTAGAAACAAAACATTTTTAAACTATTAAATAATTCAAAAAGATCAGAGAAAAGTCCAGACACAGATAATCTCATAATCTTTTACTAACAGAGTCCATTCCTTATTTTCCAGAACTATCCTTTGAATCTTGTAACAAGAAATATTACAAACGCAAAGCATGCAGAAGTGCTGTGCACGTGCGCGCGTGCGCACGCACGCGCACACACACACACACACACACACACACACACACACACACACAGAGGCACACTTACATTTTCATCTTTTTTCATTATTCTCCTCCCTACAGAGTAAGATGTGGCTACAGAGTAAGACGTGGCTATTAGTCAGTCAATCAGTCAACATGTGAAATGCAAATAACAGCTCACGGTGATTTTTTTTTCCAAGCTTCTTAGTCCAGACCACAAAAATAAAATATATTTCTCAGAGAAAATCAAATGAACCTCATGTGAATAAATTGTTTTCTTTACCATTTTCATTTTTTAGAAGAAGCAGAAATGCTTTTACCTGGAAAGTACTTTCTTTGACTAAGTTAGTATCATGCCGACTGACCTTTGCTTTATTGTTCCACCAGCTCTCTGGCATTTTAATGTTTTGGTCTGTAATAATAGTCTTGAAGAATGGAATGGGCTTTGGGAAGCAATTTTCTCCCTAAGGATTTAAAAATTGGTCTTTATTTTTCACATACTCAAAACAAAGCACTTAAAAAATAAAGTGGAAAGGCAGTTAGTGCAAAGAAGTAGGCTCATTTGTGCTTTAATATCTTTAAATGATAGATGAAAAAGAAGACTGCATATAGATTTTTAAAATCTCTTTTCAAGCTTGAGTGATTTCTAGGTTCAGGATCAAATGCAATATATTATAAGACTATGATCTTTCCTTTGCAGAGCTTTTTGGAATGAAGAATCCTAGGACAGCCCAGTGAGGGACAGAATTTTCCATGTGTGCACACAGTTTGCTCTGTTGGAAATGGCCTGTGCCTTGCTACAAACTGGTTGTGTTTCTAGTCTACCTATAAAAACTTGACTTTCTCTAGTTCCACAATTTCTGCTACTATAGCCTATCAGCTGTTTTCCAAATAAAAAATAAATAAAAAAGAAAATCAAAGGCTTTTCAAGTTGCAAAACAAACTTCCCCTGCTGAGCTAACAGATTTTTCTTCCCTTTGTCTCAGAGAGGAAACAGAATATACTCTTAAACTCTCCCTCCATCCATTTGCAGCTGTTTTCTTCTCAAAGATTTATGACTAACAGAGCAAAAAAAAAAAAAATTCTTCTCAAAAATGTTAAAAACATTTCAAATAAAACTTACTGATATGAAATCTAAAACTGTTTTTATCAGTTATTTAACTTAGCAACGTGTACTAATTGTTAGATAACCTGAGAAAGATTTTGTTTAATTAGCATCACTGTAAAAATAATTTACATTTGTTAAAAAAAAAGAATATGTCAGTATTCCTAAGTATTTTATCATAAATATTTTTTCTAAATAATCGAGAAAGTACTACTCAAAAGTAAAACCATTTTAAGCTTTTGTGGTGAATAAAATATTCAAAAATATGGTCTTTAATAAACTAGTCAACTAATAATTAAGGAAAACCAGTGATCAAGACACTGTCTTAGGCATATACTTAGAGATTTAAAAAATCATAGTATACAAATTTCCCATCCACATAAAAGACATAATTTTTTGAACATTTCAAACTAAAATTCTCCATCTTAATCTCCACCAAATCCCCTGATGGCCACAATCCAGAACTTATTATCACTCAGAATTGCTCTGGTAAATACATAACCCTATAATACTTCTCTCTGTTATCATTGTCTTCTATCTCAGTTCCTCATTTACATATACCCTGACTCCATCCAGACCAATCTCTTACCCCCATTCCTCTTCACACAACCTATTTTCTTCCATTTTTTTAGTGCCCTCTGTTCTCACTTCTTTCCCTAGCCAATCTGATCCCCATGGCTGTTGAGGTAAACAAATTTTCCATTAATACCTTCAATTGCCAACAGCCTCACCCTTTTTTCCTATCTTCCCTACAAATCATCATCTCTTCATTCACAAGTACAATATTTCAATACCTAAGTGCTATTACAGAAAAACCTCAAATCTTATGTATTATTGATACTAAAAATGTAGTTTAATGAAATAAGATAGGTTATAAAGAAGAGAATAAGACACTGTTCATTCAGGGCCTTGGATGCAAGGCCATGAGATCGGTGTACTAGTTAAAGTACACCAGACCATAGTTCAACTGTGACTTTACAGAACATATTCAGTGAAGTAATTGTTGTCAAATCAGGGTAGATAAAGGGATGATTTTGAGGTGATAAAAAGATGAATCTGAGGTGACAAATAGGTGTTGATAACACAGTATATCTTTTCAAGAAGATTGGCACTAGAGGAAATGAAAGATAAAATGATAGCTAAAAAGAGAGTTGGAGTCTGCAAAATTTTTTTTTATTTTGGGTAATATTTGACCACTTTTATAGGCTACTGAGAAGAAGCTAATATGAAGGAAAATGCTGACAATAAAGAATAGAAAAATTAATTGGTGGATCAAAGTATCAGAAAAGAAGGTGAGGAATGAGATCAAAGGTCTGATAAAGGAAGAACCCCTCTTATTCTAGAGAATAGAAGAAAATAGAATATAATAAAAGATTTAGATGAGCTTTCAGGTAAGAGACAGAGTAGAATAAATTCCTCATTAAGAGTCTGTTTTGTTTGTTAGTGTGTGTGAAGTCTGGAGAAATTCTTCCCCTGATAAAAAGATTGAAAACCAAGAATGGGGTGGGGGTTTGAAGAGAATGGTAGTTTTACAATAGTTGTTCAAGCAGCTGCCCAAGAGAGACATAGAAGAATTGTCAAGCACAGTTCACTGTACGGGTAAATTTAAAAAACCGTACATATGTGATATCAAGAATACACATAACTTGTTTTTCTTCAACAGCTTTCTATCACATATAAAGTGCTATTATCAGTTCTTATGTTCAGATCACTTCACTTCAACCTGCTTATACTTTATGCTCCCTATTTTTTCTGTTTCTGCTTTGTTTCCTGTGAAAAGATTTACTATGTCCTTCTTATCTAATGCTTTGTAGCACTTCTATAATAATGATTGCTGGCTTGATTCATGTGCACCCTCTGATTGCTTTGCTTCAATTCTGTCTTTTTAACCACCACTTATAACAGCTCAGTTCCTTGAGTCTTATGTGATATAAGTTCACCAGTCTCTATATCCCTGTGAAAAGGAAACAGCTGAGCAATAGACACTCTCAGACTTTGTTGACTGTCTGCAGCATTGGATGTCCTAATATAGTCTAATTCTAGGTTCCATCCATCTATCTATAGTGTCCCCCTAATGCTAGTGAGTCCCAAGATTTCATCCTCATTACTAGAGAACTAGATAGAAGGAAACCAGACAGGTATCCTTGGAAATTGTCAGCCAGGATTTTCTCTGAAAAGCCTGATTTGTCTTTCTTCAGTAGTAAATCAGAATAACATTAGTAAAATTAAGAAAATTTGTAAAGAAATGATTTGGGGGAAAAAATCAGTTGGGTTTTAGATTTCAGACTGATTATTCTCCATTTGTGCCTCCACACCTACCTCTACCTTAGTCTGTGCTTCAGGAGGAGACTGGTCTGCATCATTTATGTTCCTTTGTCCTCTGGATTCCTGTTAGGTTTGGCCAACAAGAGGCCCAGGAAATGAGGCGGTGGGAGAAAATAGGGACCAGGTGTTTTTTCTCCCCCTGTTCCTTCCAAGTTCCTCTACCCACGGCCACACCATTTCTCAGTATTTTCTTCTTTTATAGTTTCAGCTCTCTCCAGTTTCTGGTAACCACTCTCTTCTCTAGATGTTCATGCCAAAGGGTGGTAAGGTTTTTTGATATTGCTCGACCTTGGATGTGTCATCATGTTTTGTTGATTCCCTTAATCCTGTCCACACCTCTGTAAATAGATTATTCATTAAATATCTTTAATTAGTCCTTTGAGTATGTCATCTCTTTCCTGCCTGGACCCTTACTGATACTGAAGTGTTTTGTTTGACTAAATATAAATCATGGGATATACCATATTTAGCACAAATGGAAAAAAAAGAATGAAAAAGAAAAAAAGTAGAAAAATATTAAAGTATCAAAGAGGTCATAAGGTTTGCTGGACCCCAGGTATACTTAACATTTTTGTTGTATAATAACATAATAAATTTAAGAAAATTTGGGGACTCTGTCCTCCCAGAACTATTAAATTTTATTGTTCTATCATCTAAATGTAGAGTGTTCATATTTGAGTACTTATGAGTGTATATGTAATTATATTTTCCAAAAATATTTCAACAAATTGTTGGAATCTGTCCTCAGAGACTTGGATATCCGTATATATGTATTGATATAACTTTACATTATATAGCTTAGCATGTTCTTAAATACAAAGATCAAATAGTCTCATATAATGTGATAGCTTGTCTAAGCATAAAATTTATAACATTACCCATAATCAACTCTTGATTTTTGTTCATGTGCGTGTGCATGTGTACTTACAATTTTCATTGGTTTTGAAAAGAAACAGGCCTTGATATTTCAAATAACATTTACCAGCTTAAAGAAATTTTGTTGCGTGGGAGGTGGTTTAAGCATTGTTTTGTCCTGTTCTTTTGTTTTAAGCTAGAGACTAGAGTTAAAGATTGGAAAGATGCCTGCAGAAAGGAATAGAGACCAAATTCTCAAGCCAATATTTTAGGCCAGTTGTTAGTTATTTCCAAAATTTTCCTTCCTAATGAAGTGGAAATTGTTCAGTGTATTCGATGATACAGTTCAAATACAGAATAGAACCAATTTTAGCATGTGAGGAAAACTGCAGTCATCTCATCTCAACTATCCCTATGTTGAATCTTCAGCAGCATTCAGTATCAATCCTGGGTATTTTTTGCCCTCTCTTACTCTGTTTTTATGAGAACTGATCCTTACAGTTTGCATGTACCAAGCTCCTTTTCAGAAGACTTTCATCTCAGTTTGGCCAATTGAAAGCAATGATGAGAGACTGGAGGTCAAGAAAAACAGAGAAGCCAGATGTTCACCTTCTTCCTCTATGCCGCAGGTATCTCTGACAGCTGCTGTATCTTTTCCATGATTTTAGCCTCTGCCAGACAGGCTACCTATGATTCCATTTTCCACTCAGTGATTCAATGGCCTGTGTCTCTGGGCTCGAGTAACACTGCTTCTCACTTTTGTTTTTCCAGTCCAGGGCTGGTAGCACCTTCTGTTTTTGCTGATCTCTTAGTTGCTTCACTGTCTTTGGTTGGCCTCTTACTCTCTTTTAGTAACCGAATAATCAATTCCCTGCATTAAATTCCCTCTGTCTTAAGTACATTGACTGTTTTCTATTTTACTCATTGGTCCTTAAACAATTAACACTCTATGTTCTTCTTTGTGCTATGCTGGTTTTCATATTTGTTTCATTCTTTCCATTACTCTTTGAGCTTATTGCCTGTAACACCTTACACAGTGACTGGCACAAAGTAATTGTTTCACAAATATGTGGAATAATATGTATTTCTAAAGGGAGTTGTGTGAGGTTTAATATTTAATGGAAAATTAGAATAGATTCAAGAACCTTAATTAGAGATATAGTCATTCACAGTAAACTTAAAAGCAGCTATTGAAACTATCTGGTAATAACTTATCTCATCATGACACTGATTGATGGGGATGACCACAGCATTCCTGACCTACTCCCACACCAAACTACCACAAATCCTCTTAGAATTAACAGCAGTCATAACCCTTTTCATAGGTGAAAATGCAGCACTCTTACCAGAAAAGTAACATAACAATTGTAATGGCCTATAATTTATACCACGATTTGTAAAACACAGGCCTTCTGTGATGGTTTCCATGGCTACGTGCATAGAGAGAGGAGCAAGATTACAGATGAAAATAAGCTATGACTGAACTGTAAAACTGTATAAAAAGAGTAACTTTGAGAATGAGAAAATGTTTTTAAAAAATAAAGTGTTACGATTGAGGCCACATAACAAACTATGTAGCTGTTATTATAACCTGACAGTGATGTGATTAAACAAGAAACATATCAAAGTAAAAAAAAAAATGAGTTACTGTAATGCAAGTGAAAGATAACCACCTACATTATCCTACATTATATAGAAGGCCACCAGAGCCAGAATCTCATAGCACTCCCAGGTGGAAAGGCAAGCCTCTCTGCTCTCAGGACCACACAGAAGCACTCAGATACTAATACTGCTCCTCTCAACTATTCTGGAGACTTGACTCAGCAAGTAACAACCCCAGCACATTCTGTGGTGATTGTTGTAAATCTGGGAGAATTAAAGGTTAATTTCACTAGGTCAGTTTTCCAGGATTTATTTCTACCAAATAACATTTTTCTCATAATAAGCCTAGACCTCAGGGCTCCTGAAGTATACCTGTATGGATGGTGAATGGTAAGAGCCATATTCTCACTCTTAGGGTGGGAATTTGGAGATAAACAAGTGGAGGAGGCAAGAATGATCTGTGTAACAATGCACTAGAGTTGAATATATCAATATGAATTCATGTTTAACTTAACAGATAATTACATATATAAATATAGTATATTGCACATATATTACATATATAAATATTTATATATACACACATAATACATGAGCATTATACATACATTTATTTCCTTGCTCTTTCAACTTAGAAGGTCTAAAAAAAATAACACACCAATAGAAACAAGCACACCAAGTGTCTAGATCTTGATTTCTGCTATCATTCTTCAAAAAAAAGAATTAAGGCTTCTTGGAGAAATAACTGATTCTAAGACTGGGATAGGAAATTCACAAGATGAATGTGGAGCAACTTGTAGTGCCAGAAAGTAAGGAGATGCTCAAAAAGCAAATATATAAACCAAAAAAACCACCATATTGATGAGAATAAATCAAAAAAAGAAAGAAAGAAAAAAAACACAGGTACCAATGAAAGAGCTCCCAATGGACAAAGCTGGAACAATTTTAGCAACAAATAAATATAGTATTGAGCTATATAACCCAAATAATAAAATAAATATTCATAAGTTCATATTGATATAAACTACTGAATAAATAACTAAATTAAAAAAAAAGATAAATCTGTGCAGAAGCATTTCAAATAATGTATGTAGATACTCCACTTTAAAGAAAGGAGCACATAACTCCCCACTCCTTAAATGTAGACTGTACATAGTAATTTCCTTCCTAAGAGTACAGTATGGAAAGTGTGTAGAGAGAGGAGGAGGGAAGATGAACTTCAAAGTGGAGTTACCTGGCAAACACTAGGTCAGCCAGGTGATCAAGGTCAACAGCAACAGTGATAAGTCATGCTGATATGTTGTGATGAAAATGGCACTTGATATTTGTTACCTTCCTCCCTAAAACCTATAACTCAGTCTAATCACGAGAAAAAACATCAGATAAATTTTAATAGATGGGCAACCTGCAATGTATCCTGACTAATTCTCTTTAAAACTGTCAAAACCATCAAAAACAAGGTAAGTCTGAGAAATTCTCATAGCAAAGAGGTGAGAGGTGCTTCAGGAAATATGGCGACTAAGTATAATGTGGTAACCTGATGTAATCTTGGAACTGAAAAAAATATTAGGTTAAAAACTAATAAGATCCAAATAAACTATGGACTTCAGTTAATAAGAATGTATTGATATTGGTTCATTTAACAAATGTACTATATTAATTTAAACATCAATAACATAGAATTCAGTGTGCAAGTGTATATGAGAACTCTCCATACTATCTTCTCAATTTTTCTATAAAATACTGAAACTATTCTAAAAAAGTAAAATCTACTTAAAAAGTGATAATTGCAAATACACCAAAATATGCTCATGTTTAAAAAGTACTACACAGGATGATTTTTTAAATTCTAAAAAATAATCATAAAAGCATTCGAATATCTTTAATCTATTACTCTAAAAATAATAGTTTTACGATGCCAGAAATTGAAGTTAGATCTTCAATATTATTGTCAATTCCTCAATTCAATAAAGGAGAAAATTCTAAGTCATGCAATGACCATAGAATGGTTTTATATCTAGACCTAACTGGTAGCCATGGCTTCCTTTCAAAACCATCATCAAAATCCATTTATATATTTTCATGGTCATACTATAGAGCTAAGAACAAGGCTCTGAAACCACCCTAAGTTTGAACTGAGTCCACTACTTACAAAATGGATGAGCTCGACCAAATTAACTCTTGTGTACTTCAGCTTTCCTCTGCATAAGGTTGTATTCACTGCATGGGATTGATGTGATGGTTAATTGAGTTAATACAGGTAGATCACTTAAAATAGTACCTTTTATATAGCAAATGTTCAATAAGTGTTAGTTGTTTCTTTAATTTTTACCAAACCTCCACTCTTAGATGTGAGTTCCATGAATTAAGAGATTTTTGTCTGTTAGAGTCACTGCTAGAGCTCACATGCCTAGAACGATGCTTGGCACATTACAGGTGCTCAATAAGCATTTTTTGAATTATTATTATTGTCATCATCATCATCATCATCATCAAAGATCTAAATCAATAGATACAATTATTCAACTGCATAAATAAACTAAGCTGATCAGTTTAGCCATAAAATTCCTGGAAAGAAATTCCACTGTAGTGATCAAGGAGACAGTCAAGAAATAAAAGCAAAGACAGTCCCAGTCACACCGAGCTTTCCCTGAGAGCCTATGTGAGTCACCACTGATTAATGCTTAGCCTTAAATTTTTGTGGTAGGAACTGCTAATTAAGCGATGTGCAATAAATTCATTTTAATTCTTCTTTCCTCCCTTGAAACTCACAAAAAAAGCACTTTTTTAAAAAATTAGAAATATCTTTATCTTCAACTCAATAAGCAAATGACTGTTAACTCTAAACAATGACCTAGTGATGATATTCAGAAATGAGTTGAGGATGGGAGAATTCACATTTTTATCAACAACCTACAGTTTATATAACAAAAAATTATATTTAGATCTAAATATTATCTTTGAAACACAATGAAGCTTTAAGAAAATTTCCTAGTTCACTCCCTTCCCATTTTCTAAGTAATTTGACACAAAATTTTGTTGCCTTAAAATGCAAAGCATATCTATTCAATCTTATTGCAAATGATATTAAATTTGATATTTTTCCTCAAGATATTATCAATAATAACATTCCAAGGTAAAGTGCCTGACCAACACCCAAAAAACTGTTACATGACTCCTAAATTTCTCATCCACGTCCAGGTTGTGTCAGGTTAAAAAAGAATAGTAAAAACAAAAAAAAACAAAAAAAAACAAAAAAAAAAACCTATAACCTACAAAAGGGTAAATTAAATCATAGAAAATATTAGATTAATTCAAAATAAGTTAAAAAGAAAGGGAAAAAACAACATGAGATGGACAGAAAATAAATAATAAAATGGCTAATGTAAACTCAAATATATGCTCCTTACAAAAGAAATACCTTAATTGTAATACAAAAAGATTGAAAATAAGAGTAGGGAAAAAGATATGCCATACAAATACTAAGCAAATAATACCTGCTATTCTTACATTAATGTAAAACAAAATAGACAAGAGATTCTATTAGAGATAAAAAATAAAAGGACATTTTATAATGATAAAGTTGTCAGTCCACAAGGAATAAAACCATTCCAAATCTGTACGCACATTATAATGTTATCTCAAAATATATTGACAAAAATACAAGGAAAAATGGAAAGAGCAATCATGTTAGGAGACCTTAACTCATTTCTCTCAGTCACTGCTGTAACAAGCAAAATATCAAGAGAACTATAGAAGATTTTAATAATATAATTAACAAAATTGACTATAGAACGCTAAAATAACACTGCAGAATATGTATTCCTCTCAGATACTCATGGAACATTTATAAAATGTGACAATACGTGAGGCCATAAAGAAGCCTCAACAAATTTCAAGGACTAAAAACACACTTTGCATGTCGACATCAAAACCTGACAAGGATATTAAAAGAAAGGATGATTACGAGATAATCTCTCTTATTATTAACTTGAATCAGTTTAACCCTGTCTTCAAATGTTTTGAAGGACAAGCCAGTATCTTCTCTTCTGTGCGCTATTTTTTTTTTGGGGGGGGGGGCACGTCTGAACCCTGTTGAAATTGAAGAGATCTCTGTTGCTTTACATTTAAGTCAATAACTTCCAATTTATGGTATATATCTCCTTTACAACTTGTTGTACAACCTTTTGTGTCACTGTTTTTCTCTTTGCTCCATATGCCTACCCCTGGTTTTCTTCATTTTGGGAGATCTCTCTCTGCTCTGCAGTCCTGCTTCTAGCCCTGGGAATATGGGAGACCCTGGCCCTTCAAGTAGAGTTTCTTTTATTTCTTCTTTCTTATTTTAGTCTTTTGTAGCTGAAATTCTGGAGCACTTCACATAGATATCTCTCAGCTCTCTTGACATGCCTACAGTCCAAGAGCCCAGAGTTCCTTGGATGAATTTTTCATTCCTACTATGCCCCTATCTTCAGAGGAAAGCTACTTTGGATTTCAAAACATCTCTGCATGGTTGAAAATAGATATCTCAGCTCTCCTGCTTTGTTCCCAGCCTTTGTCATATTACCTCCAAGTCTTTGGGAGAATTCACTGGAAAGAGTGGAAAGGTGGGTATAGATTTATTCTGTGACTAGAGCTCCCTAAAATTCTAATCTGTCACACAGTCTTCATGTGACCTTTAAAAATCCTTTCAAAATTGTGTGGTTTCCCTTTAACCCTGTCTATGACAGATTCTTCTTCATTCATCATTCCACTTAGAATGAGGACAGTGTGGATTTTTTCTCCCTCTGCAGTCTTACTATTTTCTGCAATTCTATTCGGTTAGATTTCTTTCTGTTTTCAACTCTCTAATGAATTTTTTTTTTTATAATTTTATATTTTATCTGGCATGTTCAGTTCTTAAGCTAAGAGCAACAGAATCTTGAGACTTTTAAAAATCCAATCAGAAGTAGAAGTTACTCTCATTGTTTTAGTGAAAATTAATTTTTATCTCTTCTTTGATGAAGTCAGTATTTAGAATATATTATTTAATTCCCAAACTGAGTAGGTTATGCAATATGAAAACATACATAATATGTATCTATTTCAAAAAGTGAAAGAAAGTTGACAGAAATAATGAAGAAAAAAACAGAATTTATAAAATAAGAAACAAACACAAAAGGAAAATAAAACCCCAAAAATTGGTTCTTTGAAAAAACTAATGAATTTGATAAACTATCAATTAAAATTGATAGGGGAAGGGGAGCAGGAATATCAGGAATGAGAAAGGAGACATTACTACAAAACCAAGAAACAGTAAAAAGATCATTATAACATATTTGAAGAACTTATACCAAAAATTAGAGAATCTAGGTAAACTGGACAATTTTTTGGAAAAAAAAAAAAAACCTATCATAACTGACACAAGAAAAAAAAATAGAAAATCTGAATAGTCATATATCTGTTAAAGGAATTAAATATATAATTATTTCTTTCATGAAATCACTGTAGATCCAGATGGTTTCGGTGGTAAATTTTTTTCAACTGAAGGAAAAATACCAATTTAAATAAAATATCCCAAAGGGAGAAAAAAACAAATATTACAAGTTGTTCTATGAATTCAGAATAACTTTAACATTTAAACTTAAAAAGAGCATTAGAAAAAAAAGAAAATATTACAGAATAATCTTTCCTACAAATATTAACGGGGGAAAAAACCTAAATAAAATATTAGCAAATAAGAAACAATAGACTCCAAGATCATGGTCTCAGAATATTGTCAGTCAGACATGCATAACAATCTCTTTTAACCCTCAGACTAGAGATCACAAAAGTCTTCTTTGGGAGAAAAAAAAAATTGCCAAGAGCTTACTATTTCTACAGCAGAATGCTTCATCACATAATCATGCAGTAAAATCCAGCTGCAGATAAACTTTGTCAAACACACACAAAAAAATTTTTTTATTCTATGTGAACAACAAAGAAATAATTAGGTAGAGAAGGAAAGCCATTCAGCAAATAAAGACAAAAAACAAAGAGAAATAAGAGAAAATGGCAAAATGCAGGGAACAGAATAAAACTTAATAAGGAACTACAATTAATATTCTTGAGAAAATAAGAATTGTGTTTATTAGATAAGAACAATTTACTACACAAAATGAAAAATTAGAAACAATAAAGAATTTGTAAACTAAAAATATGGAAATTAAAAATTTTAAATTACTAGCAAGTTTGATAAGAGTCAGGAAAATCTTCAAAAAATAAAAAGATTAAAAATAGGAAACAATTAAAAAGTTAAATAATACATACTAAAAGCCAAATATTTAATTAATAAGATTTATAAATCAAATTAGCAATAATTTACAAGTCATTTAATAAGACACAAAATAGAAAGCAGAAAATTATGTTAGAAAACAATAAGAAAAATAAAAATGTCTCCTAGATCAATTCTTATATAATAAATTTTTTAAAAATCTTAACCTAGAGAAAGACTTATAATTATGGAAATGCAGAGCACAAAGGATAAAGAAGATGTACTAAAAAGTTAGGCCAAAAATTTAGCTCCTTTTCATTTATTCTTAGGAAGTCTACTGAAATATATATTCCAACAACACAAATTTGTGAACAATTAAAAAGGGAGACATGAGGTCCTATAAATGCAGATGATGATGAAGAGGAGCCTTAGAATGATAAAAATATGTAACTGTATACATATGAGGATAGATAAGAGAAAATACTTCAAATTTCATTGTTACATTAAGGGAGTGGGAATGAATATATTTAGATACATAGAAATATAGATAGAATATAGAAAGATATCTAGTGTTCAAACTTTATATAAAATCTCTTATTATATATTGCTTCATTTAAAAAGATAATGAATAAAATTCTATAAATAAATCAATACATTTGTGAAATTTGTTACTGAAAAGAAATATTTAATTATTTAGTTCTTTATTAAAGTAGAGTTATCTACATTTGTTGTTTCATGTGGTAGTTTCAGATATGGCTTGGAAAATGTACATCTATCTCCATCTATCTATATACACCGATAAATATGAGAGATCATCTTGGATATATATGTGTACGTATGTATCTATATGTTCGTCCATCCATCTGTCCTTCTGGCCTTCCGTTCATCCATCCATCCATCCATCTATCCATTTATCTATCTATCTATCTATCTATCTATCTATCTATCTATCTACCTACCTATCTATGTAATATCATGGTAAATTAGAGAACAGTTAACCCAGGAAGGCAGGAAATCTATTTGACCTTTATCAACTGCAAGCTGTAAAATATCTCTCTGAATAAAGTCACTACCAAAAGTTCTCCCTTCACCAGGTAGCAAATTGCTATTCAACTATCAAGGTCAAACATAAAAAACATTTCCTTCCAAAGCATTCATGTACATTTCTCCCTCTTCCACCCAGGCGTGTTCTCTTTGTCCTTTATAATAAGCATAGAATGCAGTAGGCTGATAATCAGCACTTTTAAAACTTGCTTGATTTAAAAAAAAAAAAATACTTGAGAGATGTTTGTTTAAAATACAGATTCTGCTGCCCTGCCCTGGAGTATACAACTCAGTACCTCTGGTGTTGGGGCTATATAATTTGTACTTTTAAGAAATTTCTCAGCTGATTTGTTATGATCAGACAATTTTTATGAATACTACTTTAGTATAAAAACCAAATGCTTTAGAAGACGAGAAATTTGGGCCTTCACAGCTGGAATCACTGGATGTGTGACACTGAACTACCTCAACTATACAATGGAGATAAACCTGACTTCATGAATTAAATAACATATATTAGCACCTATCATAATAACCAGTGTTAAATAATACATGACAAATATTCTTGTCTTTCTTTTTAATCCCCTTCTCCCCCATTAAAGCACTTATACTCAGTTATTTATAACTGTGTTTTTTGCTGGATTATGAACTCCATAAGGACAGGCACCATATTTTTATTCTTTGGTCCTTAGTACCTATCATTGTACCTGGCACATGGCTGGTGCCCCAAAACTATTTATAGAATGAATTGACTCAGGACAACCTCCTAATCACCAGTTTCAGTTCTTTGCCCAGATTTACTCCCTTGTCCCATCTCTTCCACTTCCTCCCACTCTCTACAGATTGTGTGTAACAAAGTATATTCCTTATAATGAAAATAAAAATAGATAAAACAATACTCTTGATAAATAAATAAATAAAAATTGAATTGGTGGTTAGAATTAGATAAAAACTAGAAAAAAATTTTAAGGGAAGAAAGGAGTTTGAAATGGTTCTCTGTAATTGCTTCTTTGTACCATGCAAATGTGTAGATTTCATTGTTTTAATCTGTCATATTTCTGAGTAACAGGTATACTTAGGTAGGCATTTAGACTTTTCCTAGAATAGAAATTATCATTAGTGTGAGTCTAATTTAGTTTCCTGCTGAAGGTGATAAAGGTATCTCATTAATTCTTCCTAGTATAGCAGTCTCTTTCACTGTCTCAGTCTTCTCATGATCTGAAGGTGCAGCCAAATGATGAAACTCAAATGATAACCTCAAGACAGGTAAAATTTGATAGAAACTGTTTTTCAAGTAACACTCAATCCATTCTTTAGAGAAAAAAATATTTTTCAGTGAAGTAAAAATGAACTTGTTTATTACTTATTAGCAGCCAACAAATGTAGGAGGATTACTTGACAGCCTGATTTTTCATATCTGAAGATGAAAATTAAGTGTTTTGCTAATTATGATGTGCTTGCAAATGTATTTTCATAACCCTCTCTCATTCGAGACATTGTTATCTCTGGAAACTCTTAAAGCAAGAGATTTGAGAGGCAAAGACTGCAGCCCTACACTCAGAGAAACGGCACGCAAATGTTGTTCCTGTCATTTGCTAACTCATTTTATCCATCACCTTTTTGCTAAACCTCACTGATATCTCATTTTCCCTGGTACTTTTTTTTTTTATATTTGTAAGTTGCACAGAAAAATACTTAATTTCTAGATCTCTGAGAGTACATGCATTTTAAGCCCAAACTCACCATTTCACTTAGTGAGTGGGCAAGTATTTAGTGTCTCTCCAATTTTTAGTTATTTACTTGTGAAAGAAAAATACAATATCAGTGTCATAGAACCAATTTGAGATTTAAATTAGATAATGAATTTAGAGTACTCCCATGGTTATTTTCATTGATTATGTTAGGGTAAAACTTTCAGGAAATTAGGAAATTAATGCTTAGTTTTTAATGTGCATATCTGGTTGTCTAAATTTCCACATGCAAACTCTTATGTAGTGCTTACTATTTACTAAACACTGTACTAAATTTTTATATTTATTTTCACAACAAAGCCGTGAGGCAGATAAACCTCTATCACGTGAGGAAACTAAAGTTGAGAGAGGCAATGTACCTTGTCCAGAGATAGCAACTAGTAGGTAGCAAGTTGTGATTGGAACCGAGAGTCTGTGCCACAACTTTCTCCACACCCTGCTTAGTACAACTGGACTGTGAACATGTAGAACACCAACATAAACTGAATTCAACCCAATTTAGAATTAGAGAAAAAAAATCATACTGAGATGAAATAACTTCCATAAAGCTTCAAAGAAATGCTGCATCAAAGACTTGGTTAAACTCATGTATCAGCTGCCTGAGTTTTTTTCACTTCCTTGGAAAACTTGCCCTTGATATGTAACTAAGAAATATGAACTGACTACTCTAAAAACCCATATCACGTGGCTAGCTGAATTTCAGAAGACTTTTCCTTCATTTGTTTTTGCTTTTCCTGAAAATACCAATGCTAATAAAAAATATTTTGCTAAATATTTTTTTTAAAATAGACTTTCACAGCAGAATTCTTTTTCACGGCAGATTGAGGATTTTGCCTCAAAAATTGTCTAATTGTGATTATAATGAATAGCATCTCATGACTCAGAAGTTTCTGTTTCTTTGCTTTGACTTTGTGAATTATAGACATTTTTATCATTGTTTCACAGATAACAAAAGCAGTCTAATGAGGTTAAGTGACTTAATGAAACAGTTAATATTACAAGCCCTTACATTTCTGTACTCGAAAAAGGGATGACAAACTGTCCTTATGCTTCAGTTTTAGACATTCAGAAGGCCTTAAAAGATATTTGGGAATATCTGCTTAATCTGCCTTTACTCTGACATTAAAATCTGTCCTCTGTAATTAATAATTAGCAAAAATGTTATATATATTCTGGCCCCAAATATATTCTTAGAGCAGATGCCTTTTTTTTCTTCATTAAACAAAATATATTAATTTAGTGTTCTCAGTCACATACTTTTGCAATCAAAGGGTATATATTATACTTAAGTATATTGGAAAGTACTTTCTAAAAGTTTAAAAGTATGCCAAAAAAAGTTCACCTAAGACAAATTCTACTCCATAATCATACAAAATAAATCAATCAGCCTCAAATTTTAATACCACAGTGTAACTTTAATAAAAATACTACTATATACATTTAAAATTGGTACACAATTTGGTTGTATGCATAGCACTATCTGTGCTTATGATATTTTAGCCAACAATAAAATGTAGATTTTTTTGTTAATTAATCAGACAAACTTAACCAAACAAATAAACAAGAAATATCATTTATATAATAGTAGTGCATTTAAAATCATACTTAAATGTTGGGACAAATATTTCTATAACCATGAAAGCAACAGAAAACTGAGAAAACTCTAGAGCTAACCTAAGATATCCACTGGTAGATGTAGCAAACACAAGCTTTGAAAATGACAGGATTAAAAAGTACTTTAAAAGCCATTAATATTCAAACTTACATGCTCTTCTCTAAAATAGGTTTTATTCGTCCTTGTCTTTCAACCCAACAATCAAACCATCCTATAAATTCCATCGTAAAAGTATGTAACTTCCTTTTTGTTTTCTTCAGTTGTTAACACCCAACGTTATAATTTTTTGCCTAATTCCTGAATCTTGGAATATTCTCCAAATTGGTTCCTAGTTTCCATTTCCTCCCTGCAATAACCACACTGTTGCTTTCTGATCATATCACTGACTTGCTAAAAAATGCCATACCAATTTCTGGTTTGCAACCTCGAGAGTTCCCCTGGTGAAATTCAAAACTGGCCCTGGTTCAAGGAGAGCAAGGAGAGGCTGAAGAAAGAGGCAGACCACTCCAGATTGCTAGGTGGCAGGTTTAATAAGCAAGGGAATTTACATACAAGGTTTGTCTCTAGAGACTCCAACCTACATTTTTTTTACCTTATTGCTCACTACTTATATACTTGTACTTTATACTTCAAAATAATGGACTACTCCATATTGCCCAAACATCCTGTTCTCACTCTTCCTTCATACAATACAATCCCCTATGTCTGGAAGTATACCCACCATTGGTTTGCTTATTAAAACCTGACCTAGTTTTAATGACATCCACTATTTTTGCATACATTTTCCCTTCTAGTTGTACTTTGAGGAACTACTCCTTGCCCTCAGGACTAATTCTTGATAGGCTGTTGATCTCTGCCTTGCCTTCCCCAAGCTAGTCTGCAGCAATGCTCTGCTCCTGGAATTACACCAGGATTGAAATCTGTTAGATAGCTGATATCACTAAGAGGATTTCATGGGATCATGGTTAATTAATTCCCGACTTTCAGATAGGTAAAACTATTCTGCTTCTGTCTTTTGAAGGTTGGCTTTTCCCAATTTCCTTCATTTCTGTAAATCATCTATTTTTTATAACAAATATATTTTTTAGAAAATTAACAGAATCATGATGCCTAGCTTGAAGTCAAGGAATTCTAATCATTAAATTGCATTGTACCCTTCTCAAATAATACCTCCTCAGTAAAGATATTTATGACCCTGAAAACTAAATGTGACTTCTTACCTGTTTTCAAAATTTTGTCTATGGATCAACAATATCAGCATCACCTGAGAACTTGTTAAAAATGCAAATTCTTGGGTCCTACCTCAAGATTTACTAAATCAGAAACCATAAGAATCAGGATTAGGAATCTATATGCCCTACAGTACATGGTACATTATTTCTCTCTTATATTGTGCCTTCAATTATAATTACTTTTATGTTATATGTTCTTCCTTCGTTCTATTCCTCCACATTACTTATTCATCTTTGCATCTCCAATAACATCTAGTACAGCATCACACATACAATAGGAGCTCAACAAATATTTGTTACATTGAATTAAATATGTCTATTCAACAGCGGCAATAAAAGCAGCTGATTATCATCCACCTTATTTTCTCCTTTTATATTTTTGTGTATCAAAATATATAAAATGTTCATCTTTTAATCAAACACTAACCCTAAAACTATCTGGAGCATAAATTATTAGTTACTCATAGATGCATAAGAATGAAAAAGAAAGTGTTTTCAATGTAAATTCAACTTATATTTAACAGTTTCTCTATTAATATTCCTCTGACATAGAAAAAAAGTCATTTGTCTTTTACCCTAACTATGTTAATAAAGAATAGTTCTCTATGCTTCATTGAATTCTTTCTTTTTGTTGAATATAAATATAACATTTACCTATATGAAATGTACATCTGTGACAAATTATGCTTACCTGTGTTCTATGAATTCTCAAAACTAATAAGTAATAAATTCTTCCTATCTACTGTCTCATAAATCTCAAAGGCTTTGGCAGAGTGGGAAAAGAGGTATCACTGGTGAATAGATGATTAAGATGCCCAAGTATCCCACTCTAACATTGGCTAGCATTCTGGTTTTATCAGTTGTTTATGTTAAACTCAACCTAACCCTAACCCTAAAAATAATGTATAGCATAAGCAGTTTGCTGTTTTTAAAATAAGCTTTTTTCATAGTGTTTTAAAATATATTTTTTAGTTGAGTTTGAGATCCTGAGCTTGCTATCAGAGTGATAGCCAGTTTAGAACTTACTTCTGCTTTAACAGTGTAAGTCAAGCTTCTTACAGGTCCAGATTAAAACATTTTGTGCAGAGCAAAATTAAAGTAATGCAAACATGGTCTATGGCTATGCCACCCTGAACACACCTGATCTTATCTGATTTCAGAAGCTAAGCAGGGTCGGGCCTGGTTAGTACTTGAATGTAAGACCATCTAGGAAGACCAGGTGTTATAGGCTTTTTTAAAAAATGAAATAAAGTGATGCAAATGAGTTTCTTTAACTGACTGCTTACACTTAAGAACAAATTCATAACTATTCAGGATTTCAAATTTCATCAGACCCATTCTCATACTATCTTCACTCCTCAACAACTCACATTTCACAAAAATAAGCACCAAACACGTAATAAGACATTTCGTTGCCCAGTCTGATTTGTTATATAGTAAAATCTATTACTTTGGTTAAATAACATTACTGGTTATATCACAATTATTGTTTCTGGTAAATCAATTCCTTTTTTGTTGAACTTTTTTTTTAATTATTAATTGAGTCATTTTTTTTCTACTTAGTTTTATATGTACCTAGCAATAATTTAACCTCAAACTTTCCACAGAAGCATGTGTTATCTCAGCACTGTCAAATATATCAGGTAATCCATCTAGTAATCCATCTTTATTCCACCCTCATACTTACTTGAGAGCTTAGGGAAATATAGAATTCTAGGATGGAAATAATTTTTGCCCAGATATTTAAAAATATATACTTTTTGCTTTATAGCTTCCAGATATTTTTTTAATGAAGACCAGTGATATTCTAATTTTCAATCTATTCTGATTCCCAGAATAATCTTCTTGCATTATTTGTTAATAAATTTCTCCCCTATCCTTCATTGTTCTCCCATTATAGAATTTTCCTTTGGAAGATCTTAACTTCTACACTGTCCCTCTCACTTTCTTTTTATTTTCCTTTTCTATGTTCCTTTATTTCACTCTGGCTCAATTTTATCTTACAATCTATCAAAAGTTTTTTTAGGCATTCTCTATTTTTAATTTCTAAGGGCTCTTTGTTCTCATAATATTTTTTATACCAAACTACTCTTTTTTTATAGTTGCAATATTTATTTTTCTTTATGAATATTCAATACAGTATTTTTTAATTTTTCTTCTGCTTTCTGCACAATCTCTGTTTTCTCTGAATTCCCTTTCCATCTTTACTTCCCACATCCACTCCTCTGTCTTTCATTAAGAGTGAAATAATAAAAATCTGATGGGATAAAATTTCAAGGAGCCCTAAGCAGGCAAAACAATATTGAAAAATAAGAACAAAGTTGAAATACTCATGCATCTCAATCTCAAAATTTATAACAAAACTACAGTAACCAAAATTGTGTTACTGGCGTAAGAATCTTTATATACACACACATATTATATATATAGCAACAAAGAAAACCAATTGATTTCAGTGAGGATGAAAGATTATCCAATGAAGAAAGAAAATCCTCTTAAACAAATTGTTCTGGGGCAACTGAATATGCACATGAAAAAAAATAAAGTTGTATCCCTAGTTCACACCACATTCAGAAATTAACTCAAAAAAGATGATCTATATAAATATATGGAATATAAGAATTAAAAATATGATCGAAATATAAAAGCATAATAGTGTATATTAATAAGATACTATGCATGGATAATAAAATATATAAAGTAGTAAAAAATTTGAATTAAAATTATAAAACTTTTAATGGTAATAACTACGTATCTATCAACAAGTACCTCAAACTGAAAAGAATTAAGTGCTCCAACCAAAAGATAAGGGGCTAAATGGATAAGAAAACAAAACTCTTACATATGCTGCCTACAAGAGGCTCACTTTAGATCAAAAGATACACACAGACTAAAAGTAAGGAGATGGAAAAAGATATTGCCATGATATACCTAGAGGGTATTGTACTGAATGAAGTCAGAGAGAGAAAGACAAATGCCACATGATGCCATGTACATGTATAATCTAAGAACAAAATAAACAACAACAACAATGACAACAAAAAATTAAAACAAACTCATAGATACAGAGAATATTTTGAGGGTTACTAGATGGGAAGGGGGTTGGTGGGAGTCAGTGAAAAAAGGCAAAGGGATTAAGAAGTACAAATAGATAGTTATAAAATAGTCATGGAAATATAAAGTATAGCATAAGGAAAATAGTCAATAATGTAATACATATATAAAGGGGAAGATGGGTTCTAGATTTAGTGGAGTGATCACTTTGTGAGTTATATAGATCTTTAATCACTATGCTGTACAACGGAAACTAATATATTATTGTATGTCAACTATAATTGGAAAAAACTCATTGAACTGTACACTGTAAATGTGAGCAATTGTCTATTATATTTCTTTAAAGCTGTTAAAAAACAACAACAACAACAATAAAACTCCTAGAAGAAAACATAGGGGCAAATCTTCATGACCTTAAATTTGGCAATAGGTTCTTAGATTTGACATCAAAAGCATTAGCAATAAAAGAGAAAATAGATAAACTAGACTTCAACAAAATTTTAAAATTTTGTGTATCAAAAGATATAATCATCAATGTGAAAAGACAACCTATAGGATGGGAGAAAATATTTGCAAATCAGCTTATGGCCAGGTGATGTCAAGACACACACCTAAAAGGAAAGTTTATTTGGTTTTAATTTTATTGAATTTTTGGGAATGACATTGGTTAATAAAGTTATATAGGTTTCAAGTGTACAATTCTATAATATATCATTTGTATATTGCATTGTGTGTTCCCCACCCAAAGTCAAATCTCCATCAACATAAATTTGACCCCCTTTAACTTTTTCTACATCCCCCCCACACCCCTTTCCTTCTGGTAACCACCTACTGTTGTCTGTGTCTATGAGTTTTTTTTGTCTTGTTTGTCCATTTGTTGCTTTCAGTTTTATATTCTACATATGAGTGAAATCATATGGTTCTTGACTTTTTCCATCTGACTTATTTTGCCTAGCATGATATTCTCAAGATCCATCCATGTTGTCACAAATGAAAGTATTTTATCTTTTCTCATGGTTGGGTAATATTCCATTGTATGCTTGTATGACATCTTCTTTATCCAATCATCAAAGGACAGTATGGTTGTTCTCATGTCTTGGCCACCATGAATAATGCTGCAATGAACATAGGGGTACATATATCTTCAAATAAATGTTTTCAAATTTGGGGGTTAGATATTCAGAAAAGGGATTGCTATATCATATGGTAATTCTATTCTTATTATTTTGAGGAACCTCCATAATGTTTTCCATAGTCACTGTACCAATTTACATTCCTCCCAGTAGTATATTAAAATTGTATTTTCTCCACCTCTCCAACACTTGTTATTTCTTGTCTTGTTAATAATATATAGCCATTCTTCCAGATGTGAGGTGTTATCTCACGGTTTCGATTTGCATCTCCCTAATAGCTAGTGAAGTTAAGCATCTTTTCAGATATTTGTTGGCCATTTGTTTATCTTCTTGGAAGAAGTGTCTGTTCAGGTCCTCTACTCGTTTTTAATTGGATTGTTTGTTGTTTTGCTGTTGAATTATATGAATTCTTTACATATTTTGGATATTAACTCCTTATTGAAGGTGTTGTTTGCAAATATCTTCTCCCATTTGATTGATTGTCTTTTTGTTTTGTTTATGGTTTCTTTGCTGTGCAGAAGTTTTTAGTTTGATAGAGTCCCATTTATTTATTTTTGCTTTTACTTTCCTTGCCTTTGAGGTCAAATTCATAAAATCCTAATACCAAGGTCCATAAATTTAGTGCCTATATTTTCTTCTACACATTTTATTGTTTCAGGTCTTATATTTAGGTCTTTTATGCATTTCAAGTTAACTTTGGTGTACGATGACAGAGAGCAGTCTAGTTTTATTCTTTTGCATGTAGCTTTCTCATTTTCCCTGTACCATTTATTAAAGAGGCTTTCTTTTCTTTATTTTATGTTTTTGGCTCCTTCATCAAAAATTATTTGCTTATATGTATGTGGGTTTATTCCTGGACTCTCAATTCTATTCCATTGGTCTGTGTGTCTGTTTTTCTGCCAGTACCATGATGTTTTAATTATTGTTGCTTTGTTGTATAATTTGAAGTCAGGGAGTATGCTACCTCTGGAAGGGGAATCTTTAACCATCATTCGAAGAAAGAAGAGAAGAGGCCAAGTTCAGTCATCACTAAAACCTTAGAAGCAAAATGTGAGTCTGAGCACTCAGTACTTTCTTTGCATTGCTAACAGCATTGAGTTCCTACAAAATATTATCCCATCAAATTAAGGTGGTTTATTGGATTTCATTGACTTTGAAGTTTTGTTAGCATTTAATTTGCAAAAAATAATTTTGTAATTTGTTAAGAATAATAAACATAAAATTGATATTAATCTTACATGTATATATTTTTATGTCAACATTGTAATAAAAATAATTGTTGGTTCACATAGTGCTATTTGTGAGACTGTTTCTCTATGCCATCTAATTTAATAATAAGAAAAAAGTTTAAAGAGAAATTTTGACTAAAGAAGGATTTTTATTTTATGGGTAATATAAGAATAATAAGTGAATAGATGTGCACACAATATTTACAAAAGTGTTACAGAAAAAGAGCTGCATTATATTTATAAGGAATTCAGCATAGTTGATTTATTATGTTGAGAATTGGTTTATTATCTAGATTACTAATATAAGAATACAAGTAGTAAATTTCTGAAAGGCAAAAGAATTTGTAAACTGACAGTTTGGAAGATCTAAAAGATTTCATATTTGGTATTTGAGGTGATTTTGTAAAATTAATTACATGTGCAGTGTAAATTTTAGTAAGAAATTGTTTAGCTTCCAACTCTCCTAAATGGATTTTAATTATCTTATTCTTTTATATTTTATTTGTAAAATGTATTGAGGAAAATATAATGTGAAATTAAGTGAGAAAGGCACTAACTTTTTAAAGTCACAAATGATGAATGTGATGCTTACTTTTGGCACATCCTATGGAAAACACAGATAGAAATATTGTCACGGCAGTTTATCTTCTTGTAGAACATTTGATGACACTATACTTCATGCTTACATAATAATCTGCTCTGCCGTTATATTTTATATACTTAGCATCATATTTTCTTCTCTTTCATTTTGTGTAATATGTAGCTAATGGCCATTGTTTGGTGTTTCTAATTTCATTATTTTATTATTATGATTATTTTACAATATCAAGGCACATAATAGCTTTTCATATTAGCTATACCTCACATTGTATTTGTAAGATGAGACAATAGTATTATTCAGGTGGGTCTTCTTATACATGCTACACACAGACATATACTAAGTGAAGCAGTGTCTTTTACTTGCAAATATAATGCTGTTTACCCATGTCGATGTGTTTTAAACTGTTTTTCCAGAAATGGGGCAATAACAGGTTTTTGCAGTTAAGGTATTTCATTAGATTCTAATTGTGATTAAGGAGTATATTTCCAGCCCACCTTGTGGGTATAGTTTAAAGATGTGAAGTAGCCCACAGGGGATCTCATTAGCATGGTGATTACAAGTTAATCAGTAATACCTAGAAAAGAGAAATAATGAAACAGGAAAACACATTTTTGATGCATTTGTTATTAGATTTCTTTGGCTTTTAAAGGTTTAAAAATTATCAGGCTAATGTTTGGTACTTTCGCTCTTCTAAATTGCACTATCCTGAGGGAATAGTTTTGTGTTTTTGGGTAAAATCACCGAGGGAGAGGCATCATTGTGTCATTTATTTTGTTGCAGTTTTTTCAACTTAATAAACATTTAGAAAACGAGTACTAGGAACAAGGCACACTTCTAGGCACTGTGATGAATACAAATGCAAGCAAGAATAAAGCTTGCATATACAAAACACATGCAACAAAGCAAAGTAGAAGTTCCATGTGGAGAAGGAGAGAAAATGTATGATGAAATCAGAGAAGGATATGAAAATACTAGGATTCAATCTAAATCCTGAAGAAAAGGACAGATGCTAGAAGGCAGAAACAGGAAAATAGCATTCACAGAAGACAAAGTATAAGCAAAGGTAGAGAGTAAAAATTGTTTAGTTGCATTTGAAAAACATTAGAATAGAATCAAATTTTTTAAAAAGCAAGGTAAGGATAAAAGAATGAGGAGATAAAGTTGACAAAGAAATTTGGGCCCAGTGAAATCAAGCGTCTTGACAACTTTGAATAAATTTGGTTTTAAACCCTAATTCTAGAAATCATATCCCTCTCTCTGTATTCCCCTCAGAGATCCAGGCTTTCCCCAGATAATCAGCAACCCCTGAGGTAGCCAGGACCTGATTAATGGTCACACTGTCCAGACCTCTGGCAGGTTAAAGATAATATCTTTATGCTTCAGCTTATGAAGCTGATGCTTCAGTGCCTGAATCCTAAGATGGAACAATCCCCTAGCTATTTTTCCACGAGACTGGACTTCAGAATGCTGGAAAATACCTCTGAACTGTCTTCAAGACCTGAAGAAATGATTCATTACCCTTACCTCACCTCTAACTAATTGGCTCCCAGCATGACCCGGAATCCCTAACCCACTGTGTCTTGTGATTTTGCCTTATATAGTCTGTAACCTACATGCCATGGGAGAGTTCAGGTTTTTGAGCATTAGCTTCCTGTTCTCCTGGGTAGGTGCCATTCATCAATAAAACAGCCAATTTTTCTCCACTGCAATTCTCGGTGTTTAGTGTTTGACTCTGCTAGCACCAGGTGGATGAGCTATTTCTGTTCTATAACACAAGATGACAGAGGCCCCAGTGAATACAGCATTGAGGAGTTTGAGTTTTTCTCTCTAGGCAACAGTGGTCCATTGGAGGATGTTGTTTTTAAATAAAAAAGTTTTATAGTATTTTTATTTCTTAAAAATCATATGCTCATTTTTAAAAACTGGTAAAATAGAACAAAATAAGGTATGTCTTATTTTTGTACCACCTCAAGTCATTTAAGAGTTTTTGTTCGTGGAAATGATGGATGAGCTGAGATGTAAATGAACCACACTAGAGTTTTGAGAATAAGATATGAGCAAGCAAATGTGAAGAATCTAAGTATGCTGCAGCTTTTTTTTCTTTTTTTTCTTTGAATGTGAAAAGCGGGCCTGTGAATTTTCTATCATTTGCATTGCACATTTTATTTTCCAAGGTACTTTCCCATCCACTATTTTATCTTATTCCTGTGAAACATATAGCAGAGCTTTTATTTTTATAATTATTAACATCTTGTCTTAGTGAAAAAATTAAGCGACTCTACTAAGGTCAAACAACTAAGACAGAGTCATATTAGAATTCAGGTTTCCCTGCACATGTTTTAATGTTTTTATCAATATATTTGTTCAAAGCACCAGAATAAAGCCATTGAATGCCAGTATTCTGCATAGTATTTCTTCACATATTCACCATCACTTCCATCACCACTATTAGTGCCAGGTGCCAAAGGCATAGTATAGATCTCAAGGTGTTTAGCCTTTCATGGAACACTTACAGTAAATATCATAGTGAACATTCATTGAACAACTCCTCTGTTATGCATGGTACTAGGCCCTGTTTTAAAAACAGCTTCCTTTCTTCTGGAGGACTTCAGTCAGAGTAGAGCATTACTTATTCTCCTTTGCATCACTCATTCATGCCAAAGAAGAGAAACAACTTCTCCAATTGGTGAGTTTTAAAGAAACAAGGCTAAATTCCATCTGGCCTTGTTTTGGAGCCAATCTGCCAAGCAGATGGGTACAGTCTGGTCTACCCTGTGCTATGTAGTGCCCCTGCAGAGGAAGCCAATGGTTATTCAGTTGTGCCAGTGACTAGGTTAGTAACTCTGACTCAGGGGTGAAATATTGGTAAACACACCTGGCTGTGGATCTAAAGTCATGTCCTCCAATTAACTTTCCTTGTAGTACAGCTGACAATTTTATTTGCTTATGTTTTATTATATCAGTTGGATTTACACTCAGTATGTGATCAAAACCATTATTTAATAGCTACCTAAACATTGCATATATCGTCTCATTATCAGCAGTCATAGAAAATAGAAAATAATATTATTATCATTATCCTAATAAGAAAATTGAGGTTTAAAGGTTAAGTAATTTGCCTACCACCACACAGCTAGTTGGTGACAGAGAAGAGTTATGAGCTAAATCTTTATGCTTGACCAGATTCTAGAATGTAAGACAAGGTAAACAAAAGCCTTAAAAAAGACACACAATCTTATTATGTGTTCGATTCCATAAACAAATAGCTTATTTTCCAGTAATGAAAAGTCTTAAACAAAGAATAAAACATCTTTTGAAAACGATGGCACCTAGCTAACCAACTTTTAAAAATGTGGGAAAAAAATCCTCTGATCTTATTTATAAATTGGATATCGTAATTTACCCAATTCTACTCTACATAATATGACTCTTAGCTCCTATTCCACTTCCTATCTATAGCATTAAACATGAATTTCAGTTAAATTAAAAACAAAAACAAAAACAAAAAACATAGTTTCCCATAGGATGTCAACAATACCTAAAATTGCACCCCAACAAGAAGAACCCAATTGCTCAACCCAACCCAAGACTCAGCCTAGTCAACCTCAGTGGATTCTGTATTTTACTTGGAGTTTGATAATACACAGAGATTCTCTGTGAGAATCAGTTAAGTACTACAGCACCATGCAGGGAGCTCTGCTATGAATTTATTATGTACTTGTTTTAGAGAAGACATCCTATATCTTAATCATAGGATGGCGAACACAAATATATAAAAGGGCTAGAGATCCTACTTTGCAAGTTAGCTTCTGTGCCAAGGACTCCTTAGGACCACTTCCCAGGTCCAATAATTTGCTAGGAGGATTCACAGGAGCTGGCATATGGTCATAATACTTATTACAGCAAAATAATATAAAATAAAATTTTCGAAGGAAAAGACATGTGGGATAAAGTCCACGGAAAACCAGGTGCAGGCTTCCAAGGGTCCTTATCCAGTGGAGTCATATCAGAAGTCCTTAATTCCCCAGAAAGGGGTACTGTCATGTATGAAATGTTTATAACCAGAGAAACGCATTAGAGACTCGGTGCCCAGGATCTTTATTGGGGATTGTCAAGTAGGTAGCCTCTGCCTGGCACAAACCAAAATTCCAGGCACACAGAAATAAATCATGTGTTCAAAATAAACCATATTGTTTAAACAAACATTTTAGGCAGAGTAAGCCCTGCTATAAGTTAATGGTGGGAAATTTAAGTTCCCAGATGTTGGCCAAGGGCCAACCTCATAAGCAGGCCTTTTTAAGGATAAGCAGGCTCAGATCTATTATGTTAACTTCTGTACAGCTTACAATAAAAAAGTTACATAAAAAATAGAGCTGAGTAGCACTTTATTAAGGAATCATAGTGTTAGGTAGCTAGTCGAACATGAGCGACAAGAGGAACAAAGGAATAGGGGCCCAGCTAGAGACCGCCCAAAGAACACCCCAATGGTAGTGGAATTCAAGGTACACACATGTGCACTAGGTAGACTTATATAGCAGCCAAGTGTCAATCAAAATGACCTCACTTGCCAATCACCTAGGAATACCTTTGGAATCACTCATCACAGACCAAACATAAGACAGACATTCCCGCTTCTGGGCCCTTTTGCCTTTCTGAGTTTTCTCTCATTTTAATGGCCTTTTGTGGTCTTTTTTGCCCTTTTGTAGCCATTTCAGCTCCTCTGTGTTGGTTGCAGCACTGGGACCATGTGTCTCCTTGGGGGCATACTTTGTCTTTCTAAAACACACTTTTAATAAAACTATTAAATCTCAATAACCTGTGATTTCACTGCCATCATTTGAAGAAGAACTGAGTAAAAATGCTAACTACATATCTGTGCCATCGTTAACTCTGGTCCCTACCCGTGATGTTGGAGTGACACCAAACTCTGATCAACCCCAATGGTGATAGCAGATAAAATACCAGTAGGCGTTTTTAATTTTTAAAGAAAATAAATTTAAAAGTTTCATTTACTTTTGAACTCTACTTACACTATAATATATTATGTCATCAAGGAGTTACACATATTAATTCTTATATCTTTAGGAGTTCAAAATAGTTCTCTTGACCTATGCGTTGGTTGGTTTTCAAAAATAGAATGTTAACTCTTTGGTGTGTATATTTCAGAGCTTCTGTATGCATAAGTCACTCATTTTTTTCCTTTATCAATAGAAATCATGCTTTCATGATGTAACAATATATCATTTTATTAAACATTTTCCTATTACTGTACATTCCCTTGTAAAGAAGTACTATAGTGTATTTAGCCAAACATCAATTTCCACATGTCAGACACTGATCTAAGTAAAATAGGCAGAGAGTGAACCTGCTCTCAAGGTGTTGACATTCTAGTGGGGAGAGGAATTATAAAAAGAAAAAAAATGAAAGAAACAAGGTAATTATAAGTACCAAGTAATGTGAAAAAAATACACAATGTGATGGAGTAGGGAGGAGAAGCTGCTTTAGTTCAAATGGTAACCAAAGATCTCTTAAGGAGAAAACATGTGGTTTGAGATCTGAATTATAAGAATTAATCAAAGGAAGTTCTGGAGGGAGAGTATTCTAAGCAGAAGCAATAATCATTGCAAAAGCCTTGGGCGAGAAATAATAGTGGTCTTGGGAAGGGGTTTAGTTTTTTGTTCTGGGTTTGTTTGTTTTGTTTTGTTTTTTACATACAAGGAAAAAAAAAAACCTATTTCTGTACATGAAAATAATGAGTTAAACATTTAAAATTTAACTCTGGGTGCTTAGAGCATCAACTTTAGGAAGGGAAGAGTGAGACCACTGAGACTGTTTTAAGAATTCAAATAAGAGGGAATGAATAGAAGCTTGGCCCAGAGCCACAGTAGCGAAGATGAAATAAACTGGTCACAGTTGGGAAGTACTCTGGAGACAGACTGGTGATATACTTGTTGATGCACTAGATGTGAAGTGTTAAGATGAGATATGAAGTTTGTTCCCTAGATGCTTGCCTTGATCATTCATCTGAACAAGCATTTTTATGAATTTAGAATAGCTCTTTGTCATATGTAATGAAAATTATTTTTCCCTCTTGTAGTTTGTCATATAATTTTGTTTGTATTTTTTTTGAAATGTGGAGCTATTTAATTTTATGAAGTTAAATAAATTAACCTTTTTATTTAAATTTATTTGTTGAGTAATAGGCTTATAAAGTAATTCTCTACTTCTAAAATTAAGTAAATATTCACCTGTTGCTTTCTATTGAATTTATGGTTTCATTTTTACATGTTTATAATACATCTGAAATATATTTATGAAATATATTTGTGAGTAAGATGTGGCTGCCTAGTTATCGCAACACTGTTTATTAGATAATTCATTTTTACCTGCTGACTGAGATGCTGCTTTTATAATACAGTTAGTCTTATTTAATTTAGATTTATTTCTGGAATTTCCATTTTTGTCCCAATTATTTGCCTGAATTTTTTCCAGTACCAAATTATTTTCTCAATTATTGGACTTTTATTATATACTTTAATATCTAATAATGAAAATCTGTCCTGATTACTCATATTTTTCTTAATAATCTAGGTTATTCTCTCATTCTTTCTTCCAGATGAACTAAAAATCATGTTATCATTCAAAAAAAGTTTAATACTTGGAAAATTGCCAAGATTTCAGCTTTATATATGATTGTAGTTAATGTAAATTTTTGGAATACAGTATATTGAATGTTAAGTGGTTTATGTGCATAATGAGAAGAGAAAGTATCATTACTTCTTTATCTTTGACTATGTCTGTGGTAAGTTCATTGCCTTGTCTTTAAAAAAATTCTTCAAATATCTGTCATGTTTGTAATAAATGATACTGCAATGTTTTTTTTTAAATTATAAACATTTATATTTTACAATACCAAGTGTTTGTGATACAGCACCTATACATAATTAGCCCATTATTTTAAACTTCCAATTTACATTTCTGCTTTCTTCAAAGGAAGAAACTAATCTAGAGATAGTGTCCTTTATCTTGTATTTTAAGCCTGGTCCAGAACTTTTAAACACTTCTTCATTGCCAGGTATCTCGTATATGCTCTTTGAATTTTCTACATAAGGTTCTTTTTGAAAATGCAGTTGTATGACTTATTTATGTATTCACATCTTAATATTCATTATTGTATAATGCAAACTCCCTATTCTTCTCAAGAAAACTTTGAATTCTTTACTACTTTCTACATGTGACAGATACTATTTAGGAAAAAGTAATGAATTTCAAAAATCTTAGAGTCAATGGAGGAAATTGTAACATCATATTTATTTGCTTAATTTTAATTGTGAATGAGAATTTGGTCACCCTGAAGTGGTAAACCTGAAAGTCCAATTGTCAATGTCAAGGCATGCATAGAAAACTTGGGTTCAGTTCAGACTTAACAATATCTGAGGAGCTGCAATGTGCTAGTGATGCTTATAATGAATCAGGTGTTATCTTCATGAGTTTTGTTCATCTTTATGCTTTGTTTTCATAACAGTCCACCAATCCTATACACTCACATGCCTAGAATCTACTTATTAAAGCAAGTCAAAGGTAAGAAATAGCGTTCAGAGCAATTGTCCAAGATACCTGCCCCTTTCCCTGCTTTAGTCCATGTTCTCTTCTACCAAACTCCTGATTTCATTTCTATTTATTCATTTAAAAATCCAGCTTCTCCTTTTTGAAATTAGCTTTAGCGTGGAGTTCCTAGAGCTTCTAATTTCTGTCTTCCAAATTCTCACTCACTTCAGGTAATCTCAAGGATTCTTCATCTTGGCTGGCTCCTCAGAACTTCCAGATTACTGGCTTCAAATTATTCACCAAATGGTTATTATGAAGATTAAATTATATAACAGTAATAAATATGAAGCATTTACCAACCTATAAAGCACATCACAAGTGCTCAATTAATGGCAGCTATTATTATCTATAGTGTCTTGCAGCACTACTAAAGTAGAAACAAACCGAATTAAATAATTGCTTTTCTACCAATAGCTAAAACAAAGTATCACAAATAGAATCAAGGTAGGAATACGTCAGCTGACCGTTATTAATGTTCATTATGTTCTGATATAGAAACAATTTTTGCATCTACAGACAAAAAAGAAGGAGCCAGTACAAAGTTAAAGATATGTCATAGTTTGTTGGTGACAGCGCCAGTTTATACCTGCTATTATAGCATTATTATTAATAGTATTCAGCTTCACTCTCCACCATGACACTATTCAATTGAACTTTCTATAATGATGTAAAAGTTCTGTATCCAGTCTATCCTATATGGTAGCGGCCAGCCAATGTGACTCTTGAGGACTTGAATGTGACTGGTATAACTCAATTTCATTTAACTTAAATTTAAACTTAATTAGTGGCATCTGGCTAGTGGCTACTGTGCCAAACTGCACAGGTTTAAAGCATCAGTTTGCGCAGCAGGAGAGAATCAAGGCTTCAAGTGGGATCTAAATTTTTCCAACTGTGATAATGGGACTTCTTGTTCTTCTCATGTTTCTGATTCTATCTATGTTTTTTTATCATTTCTTATCTACCACAGTTAAAAATTCTATCACTTCACAAGCTGTTCCTGGTGTTCTTTATTAGCATACAACTGGTAAGGAAAAAGAGTGACCTTTTCTTGACTAATTTTACTTCTTCAAGAGCCCATGAAGTACTGCGCAATTAATAAAAATGTAGAGAAAAGTAAAGGTCTTATTTTATGGTTTAAAAAAAAAGAATTAATTTCACAAAGCACAAGCTAGTTGTAATTCTAATAGTAGTTAGTACTCATCCTTTAGCATAGTTCCTAATTGAGCCATTTTCTACGTTTTACAAGAATAAAAGAACAAGCAATTGTGTTTTTTTTCTTTTTTGCATTATGTTTGAATAAAGTTATTATCAAATCATAATTAGGAGTGACATACAGACCTAATTCATTACCATCACACCTTGACTTGTTTTTATTTATTCTTATTTAAAAGCAAACAGAATTATTCCATTTCAAATATGAAAAGTTATTTTTAAATGCTTCAATAAACTGAGGTTACTCTATTTTGACTTAAATTTATTTTCTTGCAGCTAAGTTAAGTGTTCATAGAACTTTAATCTAGTATGACTCACAGATTATAATATTAATTTCATTTTGTTGTCTGTATGGGATTCCCCTGAGAATTAGTGATATTTATTATTGTCTCTAGAAAATATTATTTTGCAGCAAAGTGATGGAAACCTTATTTGTTTGTTTGTTTGTTTGTTTTTGCCTTTTTGAATTTCCAGACTGGCTAGCAAAAATGACATTGCTTTCTGTGTCTTTTATTGGAAAAAAAAAAAAAAGAAAAAAGAAAGAAAAGAGAAGAAAGAAAAAGAAAAAGAATACTGGACCTAAAAGCCACACAGCTGGTCTTTTCAATTTTCTTAACTACTGAATTGGATTAACTGCATGATCCGAGTCAATTGATTGTGCAGAAATCAATGGCCGAGAAGGCCAGATCTTCTCTCCTGGTTGGCTTCTTTCCTGAGCTTCTGAGTATGTGATGTTCATTCAGCGCACCATCAACTTTTGAAATAAATGACTTTTTAAATGCTCAAGTTATAAACTTTGATGGATGATATGTTTCAAAAATATCCAGTAAATGAGTAGCAAAATATAATTTAGAGGCTTGCATTAAAAATAGCATTTCTTAGACTTTTTTCAACTATATTTATGATAAAAAAACTCAATCATTGAAATATAAAGAAAAAATAAAACACCATAATTCAGCCACCTACTATTAATGTTATGACATATATCTTTAAAATCTTTCTCTTTGAGTATAGTATATATATGTGTGTATATGTGTATATGTTTGTGTATGCATGTGCATGTGTGTGGTAGGCAGAATAATGGCCCCCCAAAGATTTCTACATTCTAATCCTTGGAACCAATGAATGCGATATATTGCAAGGCAAAGGGAAATTAGATTGCAGATGGAATTAGGTTGCTAGTCAGCTGACCTTAAAATAGGGAGATTTCTCTAGATTACCCAGGTGGGCCCAATGTAATGGCAAGTCCTTAAAAATGAGAGATGAAGGCAGAAAAGGAGGAAGGAGTGCTGTGATATAAGAAAGACTCAACACATCATTGTGACCTATAAAGTTGAAAGTAAGGGAGCCACAAACCACTCCAAGCAGGTGGCCTCTCAAAATTAGAAAAAAAAAAAAAAAAAACAAGAAGACAGATTCTTCCCTAGAGCTTCCAGAAAGGAACACAAGCCAACTGACACTTTGATTTTAGTCCAGTGAGATGGTGCTGAACTGCTAACCTGCAGAACTATAAGATAACAAATTTGTGTTATTTCAAGCCACTAAGATTGTGGTAATTTGTTAGATCAGAAGTAGAAAAGTAATACAGGATGTATATGTGTATGTATGTATGTGTGTATGCATGTGTGTGTGTGTGCGCACGTGCGCACGTAGGAACATCATCTATATGCTATTTAACTTTTCTCTTCTAAAAACTATCATGAGCATTTTTCATGTTATTAAATACTTGAAAGCAGTTATAATAGTAGCAAAATATTCCGTTGTGTTGATGTGACTTTTTTTCACTGTTTTACTATTGTTGGAGACCAAGATTGTTTTTCCCTTTTTTATAATTATAAATGAGATTGCATTAAATGTTGTGAATCAATATATGACCATTTTTCTTAGAATTTGAGAATTTTTAAAATTATTTTTATACTATTATCTTTACATTTAACAATATCACCATTCAGATTCATTATAGAAAACTAAAAAATAGTCATTGAAGTAAAATTTGTTTTTTATTTATGAAGCCTTGAATGTCACAATAAGATCCAATTCTACCTGTCGACACCTAGCATAGTCATTTTTGGTTGGGACCTCATGGCTCTATGAAGGACATCCATGTGAAATGTCACTCCATCCATATTCTTTACCTTATGGGAGAAGTAAGCTTATTGGGAATAAACATCTAATACATCACATTAACCAAAGGCAAAACTTCCATAGAAAAATTTTATCTGATCATCTGTTCTCTGTCTGGCTCTTCTGAGGCTCCCTCTGCCATGCGGTAAGCACACAGGGTCCAGTACTTCCTTATGAAGTTGGAAAACATGACATTCCAGGATGTGACATTCTTGTGCTTATATGTACAATCTTTCTAGATAGATTAGCTTCTGGAGGAAAGGAAGTTACAATTAGCAGAGTCAGTGCATTCAATAAATAGCCATTCTTTTATTATTAAGAGTATGCTGTGAAGCACTAAAATTTGTCACTTCTCCTGGTGCATTTGGGGGAGGTTTTGGTTTAGACTACTCCTCTTCCTTCTTATTCTTATAGTTCAGTAGTTCTCAAACCTAGCTGCAAAACAGAATCATTTGTAGAGCTTAAAAAAATTGTGATGTCATAATTTTTCTGATTTTATCTGTCTAAAGTAGGCTCTAATTGTTTATTTAAAGCACCCCTAAGAGAGTCTAAGATGGACCCAATATAACACCCTATTAACTGGCTAGCTGATGTATATTAATGTCAAAAGCACAGAGAGGAAAACCATGCAATATCTGAACATCTTTGCAAGGCAGCCTTAGTCTTTCACTGTGGTAGAAATTAGCAGCATTGTTTCCAACACATGTGATTTTCCTCACATAGAATTATTGCTGCATATTTATGAAGATTCGAGTCATTATGTTAGAGCCCATTAAATTAGGAAGAACATTATCTTTCTCTTTTGTGCCATTCTTCCATAAAGGAAATAGTAGTCAATGGCTATCTCTACTTTTGCTGTGGAAATGACTCCCTTCTATTACCTTGTCTCTGATCTGTCTTTCTTTTCACCTTGCCCCAAAATCTCAACAAAAGGATATTAAATGAGTAAAGTGAGAGAAGAAAAGAGCCAAAAGAAAACAATTTATAATGGAAAAAAAGACAAACAAGTGGTGGAGAGAAAAAACAGGAGAGAGTGAAGAAAAAATGGAGGTACTGTGCTATAATCTTGTTTTACCCTGTGCTTCAAGTGTGTTAAAATACCAAAAGTAATTTACTCTCCTTATGTGTCTTCCTCCAATAGGAGAAAGATGTGATAGGATGGGTTAAACAATATAAAACTACATGGAACCAAAAACTAATTTTTCATTCCTCATTTGTTCCTCTAAATCATACCTAGTAGTTAAGATGAACTATGTTAAAAATCCAGCTTCCCATAAAAAAGTGTTACCTTCATCTATATCTAACTCTCATTGAGAGAGCGAGAGAGAGAGAGAGAGTGAGAGAGAGAGAGAGAGAGAGAGAGAGAGGAGAGAGACGGAGAGGGAGAAGGAGAGAAAGGTTTCATATTACTAGTCACTATTCCATAGATTTTCTATTATATTTTTAAATGTATTGTTCTCTATTGGAAACCCTAATATAGTCAAAAATCTTTATACTTTGCATGCTTTATTGATGGCTAGTTTGATCTGATTTTACAAATAATGAAAGTCAGAACACAAATTTACCAAGGTCAAATCACTATTTCATAACAATCTTATGACTAAGATTTTGATGTGTAACAAGTCTTGCTTTATAAAATGGTATGGTGAAGAATGAAATGGAGTAAGCAAGCAATATGATAAATTGCTTTGAAACATTTAGATGAGGGAATTCTAATTTTAGCAGTTCTCAGGCATAATAAACAGCTAAGGAATATAACATAGTTATTTTACCTCATATATAGATGGATTAAGTGTCTGGTAGCCTAGGTGGTATGATCTAAAATGTGTAGGCTCACCTTTTCACCTCCACTCTCACCCAGAATTAGCTTCTGTAACCAGACAAGTGCTTGAAACATTGCCTGAAATCCATATCCTACAGAGGAAATTATTCCATTATTGCCAATTATGTATGTGTCTTTATATTTCTATAATTAAACCTATTTGTGTATTTATAATAAAATATGTGTCTTCATTTGGCCATTAGTAGGTAGAGATGTGTTTGTTAACTTTAAGTGTTCTTTTAAAAATTCATGAAAACTAAATTTCACAGTCAGAGAAAGATTCAGTCAGTATATTCTTGTGCAAACATAAAGCTCAAACACTTAAAAATTAGGAGTAGAAAAATAAATAGCATCATTAGTAACTGTAAAAATTGAGTAATCATAGTTACACTAAAGTATGTTAGTGCATCCTTGTGCTGTTTAAACACAATCCAAAAATATCCAAAACTTTCAGATTTTTTTTTTTGATATTGGAAAGCTGGGTGGACAAATTGTTAAGATTGTCTTAATATAAAGAGAGAAAGAGCTCCAGGAATAGTATATTTTTTTCATGTATACTTGCAGGAATATTTATATAGAATATATATTACATAAGCCCTTAAATATGTAAGTATATATATGAAGATATGTATGTGTTTCATGTCAAGACAATGGATGTATAAAAATAACTATATGAGAATTTGATGATTAAATCTATAATATATAAAACATTTAATAAACCTTAAATGAGATTTATCCTATTGCAACTAACATGCCATTCCTGCCAACTACTTGAGACTCTTATATCTCGAAAGCTTAATGGCTAAACCTGTAGAGATTTAATATGCCACCACGTCTTGAGAAATGATCACGACATGCTTGATTAGTTCAAAAGTGAAGTATGCATTTCTATGAGACTATTTGGCAGGCTATGGCTTATGTGTGTAAAATGTCAGGATTCTTAAGTCTGATGTGAAGCCAGTGTCTTGAGATCAATTAATTTAAAATTTATTAAGACAAGAAGAAATATATCATTAGGCATATTTTGAAACACTCAAAAAAGTACTCAATGAAGATGACAACATGCTTAATTCAATATGAACTGCCATAGTTACTATCAAATGACTCTAAAATGTTTGATGCTTCATTGTTCCTAGAGGTGTGCTTACCAGCTCTGGATATCACCTCTTTTACCATATTGTGACAATTCAGTACTTGTGTTCTCTGATTGCCTTGAAGTTTAATGTACTTCTGTTCTGAGGCATTTACTGAATCATATTAAGAACCATGGTGCTTGGGTTATAGAAGCAGTATCATTTTTCTTTATTCCATTAAAAGAAGTCTCTCATCTTCTTCCTATACATTTTCCCTAGCTAGAAAAGAAAATATTGCTGTCACTTTCACTGGGGTTTGCCTTTCATCTCTCAGTGGCATTTCAGGTCCCTAAGTGGTATCCAATTTATTTGTATTCCAATGCCACTTCAGTGAAGCGTGCCTCTCTGTCAGTTGAATGCAAGCTTCAGGTGCTCAGTACTTGGTAGCCCTGCCATGAACAAATTGACAATATCAACTGCAGCCAGCCTTCTTACAGGTAATTTCCACCTACCTGCTAGAGCAGAGTTCTCAAAATTATTCAGCAGCACTATCTATAATATTTTTGAGACTAATCTGAGATTTCTTTCCTTGACTTTCTCAAACTATGACATTTATTTGTCAGCTCCCTTTTATCATATTGAAGATTCATGTTAGCATAATTTTAATTTTGTTTCTGATAAAATGGTTATATTTAATATTAGATGTGTGATTGTTTCAAAGTCTTTAATCTGCTATTAAAATCAAACTTTAATCCTTTTTATAATTTAGAATCTCATAAAGGCTGAAATCTGAGGGATATCTCAAAATTAGAACATACCTAGCATAACATAGTATGCAACATAATAGCAACATATTTTTCCTATCCTATTTTTATTTTTCTCTTTTTTACTCATCTACTTTCAAAGATTCAATAATTATAGAATATTATGTGACTAGTGTATTATGTTTTAATATGTTCCTTCTAGTTTATGGTATATTAACTACAAAAATGGCCCCAATTTTCCATTCTTTCTCTATAATCTGGCTTTGCAGCTCCTCCTATCATCATGATCCAGAATCTGCTTCACTACTCCTTTGAATCTGGGCTGGCTTTGTGACTGGCTTTGTCCAATAGAATACAATGAAAATGACAGAGTACCAGTTTCAAGAGTAGATTATAAGAGTACTTGTGCACCTCTACCCTTTCTTGGGGCCCTGCCTTCTGCCATGAGATCAAGATCAAGCCAGATGAGACACAACTAGAAGTAGAACCAATTTATTCAGTAGAATCACCTACATCAACCTGTCTATACCCAACCCCAAGTAACAACAGAAGATGAGTAAGGTCAGCCAAAATCACCTGAGCCCAGCACAGGCAACCCATAGACTTAGAATAAATAATAAATCATTGAAATTTGTGTCTAGATAAAATGCAAAACAAAATACCTCCTTACATTTAGCTAAAACACATCAAAGAGGCAGGTTAAAGAGTTGGCATGACTTTTGAAAATCCTTATGAAAGATAAATCTATTCCTGTCATAGTCATTTTCTTCAAATAGACTGATTTAATTTCCTAAATTAATATCCTGTGTACAGGCACCACCGAGAAGTTACAAAATACAATATGGAGAAACCAATATTTGAGCTGGGCTTTGAAGGAGGGAAGGATTTGTAAGACAGAGAAGAAACAAAGTCTCAATGCAAAGCAAATCACATGTGCAAGATGAATTAGTAAATTTAGCTGGAATAAAGTTGCATATAGAGGCTAGTGGATGAGGAGAGTAAAAACTGGGTTGGGACTATATCATAAAAAGCTTTCTCAAGCAAGTTAAGGAATTTGGATCTAAATCTGTGGGCATTTAAGAGACCAAAGAGAATTTTTGATAAAGAAATGACAATAACTTAAGAGACAGAATGGAGAATGACATAAATGAGGATATAATTAGATACAAGAAAACCAGATAAGGTGACTTATCCAAAGAAAAAATGATGAAGGCTTCAATGACAATATCAGAAAGGATAAAAAAGAACTAAATTCAGTAATTTTTCAAAGTTAGAATTTAATATTTTTTCAGAGTTAGAAACAATGAAAGTAGGTTAAGAGATAGGGGAGGAGAAAGAAAAGCACAAAAGCCTAGAGTTTCCCAGTTTCCCAATTTCCTGATTAAGAGATGGGGTAGATTATAATATTAAAATAGAAACCTGCTGCTGTAAGAGGAGAAATTAAAAATTTTACTTTATCATATTAATTTTGATGTAGCTTTGGGGCATACAAGTTAACCTGGCAACTGAAAATAAAAGATAAAACTAAAGATAATAAAATTGCAGTTGCTTATCTTAGCATTATGATGACAATTAATGACATGGAAGTCTGAAGATACCCAGGGATAATCTTAGAGTAAAGTAAGAAAAGTTAGAGTAAGCAAAGGAGAGAATCAAAGAATGGAACTCGGGAATACAAAAATCTAAAAGACAACAAGCAAAGAAGCAGCAGCTCCTAAAGGATAATTAAAAGTAGATAAAAATTGAAGAAAAAAGTAACCTAGAAAATAATGATGCAAATTTCTCAAGGAGGGCACGGTCAACATTGTCGCGGGCAAAAAATTAGTAAGTTGAAGTTCAAAAGAATGGCTCTATTGGCAATTAAGAAGTGACTGCAAGAACAGCTTCATGAGGTAGTAAACATTCTCTGCTTGTTAAGAGTAAGTAATAAATGGATGAAAATTTAAAAATTTGAAAAACCTTGCCTAGGCTATACTGCCATACATTTTGGTGAAGAATTGAAGGTGGAAAGTAGGGCTTGAAGGAAAGTTAATTAAAAGATAAAGATATTTGAGCTTCTTTGTAGGCTAAAAGTGATACTTGGAGAAAAAGACTAGCAGGGTTTCAGAGAGCAGGAAATTGTTTCTAGGGTGCAGACGAAGCAGCCGTCTTTGAAGATAAGAGGGGTCATCTCTGCCTCTGGGTCATAAGGGAGAATGGACATCACAACAGGAGTGTTTAGAAGAGGGAATGCAAAATCATGGGATATCCCATCTGATGTTCTTGGCTTTCCCTATGAGGTAAGAATTCTATTGAGTGTGAGGGCATTACAAGTACAATAGAATTCAGAATAAAGGTTTTGGTATAGATATTATGGAAATCTAAAAGGAAGATGAAAAGAGAAAAGAAAAATGATTCTAATCAGTTCTGAAGGCTCAGTAGAGATTGAAAAACCCTAAATTTATGGTCGTAAAATTGTGCATTCATCTGTGTGAAGTCCAGGGGTAGCAGTGGAGGAAGTAGATGGTTGGATTCATTTAAGTGAGAATCAAAAAAAAAAAAAAAAAAAAAAAAAAAGAACCTGGTAAAAGCATTGAAAGTCATAATGACACAGTTTTGAACAGACTATAGTCAAATAGGAGCCTGGAGTGAAGCAAGAGTACAGCTTATATTTATAGAGAGGATTAAAAAATGTAAGGTAAATCCTCTCCAATTCAACTCTACTATGGTGCAAAATAGCATTTACAGTGGCTTTTTCATATATGAAATTTTAGATTTAACTGACTTACACCTGTTCTACTTAAACACTAAGTACAATTTTTCTTTTCTGAATATTTTATTACTACAGCTCTCTTAGTGAGCATTCACTAAGTTAAAACTTACATAAAACATGATTTCCTCTATTAATAAGGCACTATTTTATTTGCCTTTCCCAAATTAAAAATAGTTCAACAAAATAAATCTTTAATTCTTACTAGACACAAATGCATATTTTATTAATGTCAATTCTAACTCTGAGTTAAAATCATATGGGATTGACATTGTGTACATATTTCAGATAAACTAATTTTGTTTTTTAATATTAAATACATAAGGAGAATAATCAAAGCATTTGTTGCCCTTCTCTGCTGGCTCCATATGCATGGACTTAGAAGATAATAATTAAAATAAATTTGTTCAACTCAAAAAGACAACATAAAAATATGATGGTAGATAGACAGATGGCAAATAAATGGATAAACAGATGGCCATATCACTTTAGAAAAATAAAGTAAAAACTTGTTTGCCATTCTAATTAACAGTGAACATCATGCTTTAAACTTGCACCTTGGATCAAAGATAACAGTATACGCACTAAACCATAGTATTATAACATGCAGTCCTTAAACCAAAAACAAATACAGTCTATTTTAAAATTTTCACTTATGATCTTGAACAATTTGAAAGACTGTTGATATGAATAACTTCCATTTTTATAGCAGGAAACTGATAAAATTTTATCATTAATATATTTATAAACCAAAGAAATCTAGCAATTATTTTACCTTCAGTATTCAAGATTGAGGTTCAAGAGAGAATATTATTTTTAATGGGTCTGAATTAACCAGGCAGAAATGAAGAACGAAGTTTAAATATAAGTTCAATTCTAGGGAGAGGCCAATATGTCCATGTAAAGGGAGAATGTTGAAGGTAACTTTGGGGAAAATTTAGGTTATTCTCAGGTTTGATTAGCCTCAGAGAAGAGTCGGGAAAGAGCCACTGGAGGTGAACAGTTAGGGCCACCAGATCCATATTCGATGGGTTATTTCAAGCTGAAAGGAGAGGCCATTGACACAACTTCTTCCTGAAATTCATCAAAACTGATTCAATAACTAGACAGGTCTAAGATGCGGATAGAGAAAGAGTAGGCACTATAACAAGGAGAGAAAAGCTTGAGGCAAAATAAATGAATCTGATTTTTATTTTTTAAAAATAAAATAAATATGTTAATGCTTGTTTGACTTTACACTAGATCTATACATTGGTTTCAAAATATAGTTCAACAGAGTATAAAGGCCAACACAAATAACACTGTCATTAATATAGAAATGTCCTTGCTTCTGTTGTCCATTGCTGAGTAATAGAACTCCCTAACAAAGACTTAGCAATGACTATCAATGAAGTCACAATTGGTCACATGTAGCTATTCTAAGCTTATATTTCAAACAAAATAGGCCAATATATCCAGGAGCAGAGAAAAATAAACCTTACTGATTTTTCAAGAACAAAGTCTATCTTATAATATTTGTGTTCTTGTCAACATTAGGTAGTATTTATAACATAATAAATGATCAAATGAGTGAAATGAGAAATATAGCTTGCTTATATTTTCATTTTAATTTAAATATGATTTTATTATATATTAATAATAAAAAAATGTAATCAAGTTTGGCTATGTTTGTGAGCTATGAAGTAATATACCTGAGAAATCCACTGATAGCCAATGAGACCAAAATAATTTTTAAAAAAACTTTAGTTCAAAGAAATTAAATGTAAGCTTTAAAAATATAAATAAATGAATGGTGATTAAGGGGTAGACTCTGGAATCAAAAAGACCTGGATTTGAATCCCATATGCCCACATAACCGACTCAGATTGTCAGGTCTGTGGTTTAATTTTACTCTTTTTATTTACAAGCCAAGTTAGCCTGACACAGTGTCATGGATACCAGTAGAAGACATGAGATTCCTGAATTAGAGACAACGGTCTTTATTAAACACAGCATGAAATGAAGCGTAAGTGTCAATATACTTACATTGGTTCTTCTTGACCTCAAGTCCCACAGGACCAAAATGGTAAACCAAGATTAATGCTACACAAGCCACAGGTTTGCATTACAGCTGAGGAACACTGAGTTTGGGAAATCCACTGCTTTTATAGCAACCAGTAGCAAGCCTGCTCTTTGTCCAAGAGAAAGGAAAGACATTACCTCATTTCACAATCCTGAGAAACAAACCTGAGAAATAGCCTAGTGGTCAAAGAATTTCAGTCTGGCATATTTAGCAAGATTTGTAAAAGTGCAAAAGACTCAGAGTACTTTCTCTCCAAACACTATCTTACATAAATCATTTTCATTTATTTATTAATTCATTCATTGTTTTTCTCCTTTTTTAATTCATTTTATTTTTTAATGACCACTTTTATCAACATTTTAATTCTCTATCTCTCCTACTAGAATAGAAGTTCAAAGCAGATTTTGTTTTATTCACTATTATATCCCTATAATTATACCTTGCAACATTTGTTTAATAAAATATTTATGGTAGAATTTAAATATCTATCAATTTACTAAATGCTGGGTGCTTTTCTAGATGCCAGAGATATAGCAACTAATAAGATAGAGAAGGTCTCTAATCCTAAAAATCTTTATCGGAAGAAAAATAAATTATACCAGTGCCTACATCATATGGGTATCGAGAGGATTTAATAAATAATACAAGTAAAATATTTAGTAAAATCCTGTCATATAAGCACTCATGAATTTCAGCAATTATGTATTAATATATAAAACTCCTAATATTGATAGTTCTTACATTGTACATACTGTTTAGTTTGAAAATTTTAACAACAATATTTAAAATTTTTATTTTTAAAATAAAATGTTCAAACACATAGACTTGTATAGAAAATAATAAAGCAAGATTAACTGATGTAAATATATTACTATTTTCCCAAATATTGTTAAAGAAAAAAGTCACAAACACAGCTAGCACACAATCCTATCCCTTTCTCTAGAGTTAATATCATTTTCATTCATCTTGAACAGTCTGGAATTTTTTTTTCTTTTTACATAAATGTCATGATACTTTATGTAGTGCTTTACATCTCATAAAAACTTAAATCCAAAAGCATTTCCTTTAAGACATCTGTCAGATCTCCTTAATCCTTCCCAAATTATCCCAATGGCATATTTGTGAGGTGTGAAAAAAGTGTGGAATCGTACCTGAATATGTTACAATAAAATTACCAAATTCTGTGCTCTGTGCTTTTAATGTCTTTTACTTACACACAGAAGGAGTTTCACTGATATGCTCACCTTGCATTCAGAAGTGATCCTGAATACTATGACTTTAAGACCTTGACCTTTTAAGAAAATTTTACTTGGAACATTTTTCTTCTTATCGCTAATTCACATTTCAGGGACTTTTAAAATGTTCTTGCTAATTTCACTTGCAAACTATATTGCTATTACTGGTATTTACAGCACTTAACCTTCACCTTTATAAAAGTAACATTAAGGTGTTATTTGCATAAGTTAAAATCATTACATTTGAATCCTGCCCTGACTATATTTTTAAAAATTTATTTTTCCATAAATTACAATAGAAAACCTTATTGAGGAAAAGTCATTTTGAAAGGCTATTTAAGAAATATTTTTTCATGAAATAAACTGATTTTGATTTTCACTTTTTAGATAGATCTTTGGCCAGTTTAAATTCATGGTAAATGCTGGCATGCTAGTCTTCCCACTACTCAGACATGAATTTCTCTCATTTATTGTGCTTTTTATTTCATATCCAACTACTACGGTTACCTGCCCGCTTCAATAAAAGAAGCACGCTGAGTTTCAAGAAACTAATTCTTAAGGAGAAGAATGGGAAAATAAATGTTAATTTCAATAATTTTTTGTTTCCTGAAATTAGGTAGTCTCATGATAGTTTATGAAAAAGAAAACATAATCTACCTTCTATTTTCTTTTCAAGAATTGTAAGAAAGAGAAGCTTAATTTTATAAACACACTTATTCTGAACTAGAATTTTTACTTATGCTTAATACATAAACATGATATAAAATTCTATGAAACATTACTGATAGATTTTCAAACAAAATGTTGATCAACACCATTCTATGCAGGGTTTTGGCAGTTTATTGTAGTATCAAAAGTAACATTAAAGACATTACCAAAGAAATATATTTTTAACATGAAGAAAAATAGCTCTAATCTAAAAATCCTCGCAGAAAACTATAAGTAGACTCTTTGCAGCTCAGAACCAGACAGTATTCAGGCTGTCTGTTCCTCAAAGTTTGGTAACTACTATTCAGAACCTAGAAAGTGAGACACTCGTTGGCACTGGATTTCTTTTAGGTTTTACCATGAGTTTTCCAAACTTGAGTTAAGGGTACAGTTCTCTAGAAAATTGCCCTCAATTCAGACACCAACCCTCACTTCTAATTAGCTGGCTACAAATTCAATGATTCTCGTGACTAACCTCACATTCAGTTATTCACTAGAATGACTCATACAACTCAGGAAAGCATTATACTTATAATTATAGTTTTATTACAGCAAAAGGATACAAATCGAAAGAGAGAAAGGAAGAGACACACAGGGTAAATTCCACCAGTAAGTGGAATTCCAAATGCAAAGCTTCTGTTGTCCTTAGACACATATTACTCTCATGGCGTCAAAGTGTGACAATACTCAGAGTATTGCAAACTAGGAAAACTCATTGAAGCTTTAGAATACAGAGGTTTTTTTTTTTTTTTAATCAGGGTTTCATTATATAGGCACGATTGACTGAATTATTGCCTGCATGATTCACTCTCCAGTTTCCCTTCCTTCCCTGGATGTCAGACTGAAATCATGTAGCTCAAGGCCCCAAACCTCTAATCAAGTGAGAGGTATTCCTGGTTTGGCCAGCCCTGGTCTTGAGTCATCTTGGTTTCTTAAACTATCTAGGGGACAGCCATAACACCTCATTTGCATAAACTACCAGGTGTAGTCTAAGGGGCCTACTATAAGTAACAAACGCCCTCATCACTAGGGAAAGTGCAAGGGTTTAGATGTTACATATCACCAACAGAAACAAAAGTTGGCGAAATTCTTTGTTACAAAGAATCTTTGCTATGAACAACATCTAATTATAAATTTCAAATCATTACAACATTAAAAATATGAAAATGGTCAAGATCACAGTAGCAAATTAAGTTTGTGCTAGAAATCTAGAGCTCTCCGCTGATGCCTGCTCCTGAGAAGCAGTCACAAGTAAAGACCTGGTTCAGGCGAGAGCTACATAGCTTCTGGGAGCCCAAGAGGGACTAAGGGAACCAGAAAAGCACAAAACTTCAAGAAAAAAATACAGAACAAAATGATAATAATGTCAAGGCAAAAGTAAATTAAAGCCCCCCAAATTGACCATTTTCTTTTCTTTAATAGGAAAGAATCTACTGGTTCACAAATCAGCATAAATTGGACTTAGCCTCCCTTGGTAGCCCAACAATCTTTTTTAATGTATCTTAAATGTGACCCAGGGTTTGAAAAATAAAACTTGTATTTTACATGTATTCCATTTGGGATAGCACAATGTCAGACAAAGGCTTGTAAGCTTACTTTGAGAATAGGTGGTCTAAATGACAAAACTTATACTATACAAAGAGGATTACTTGTTCTTATTCTGGTAGCTTGTACACTACTGTTTTTGCTAAATCTCAGAATGATGGTCTCTCAGCCACATATAATTTAACTCTGCTACCAAAGAATGGGAATGTATTGATTTGAGATGATAATTTATCAATCTTCCTTTAGAAAGATGGTTACCCCATTGCTCTAGACTGGGGTTGGTAGCACATCTTAGCTCTAGACAGTATAAAGTCTTATAAAAGCCCTTGAATTGCCTGAAGCTGGCTGATATTCAAAAACTATTATGTATACAATATAGAGAATGAAAGCTAACTTGGTTGTGTATAGCTCTATGGGGGCAAAAAAAGAAGTTTGTCTAATTGGATTTTATAAAAATTATACTACGAGCAACAAAACATTAATAAAGGTGTGAAATATGTGTCAAAGAGAAGCCTAACTTATTTTAAATCCTCTCCTTTTGTTTTTCTCAAAATGAAGTCATAAAATTATATTCTTGACAGTGGAATCATTCAGAATTTTGTGGCTTATAATTCTGTATTGGTATGAAAATTATAAAATTGGAAAAAAAAAAAAAGCTTTGAAAGCAATTTTATGTATTACAGTGAAGAGGAGTTAGAACTCCCAAAGAGAGGAAGGCAAATAAATCATATTCCTCAGAGAAATCTTCAAATCCTAACCCTAGTTGCTTAACCTTAATTACAACTTCTTAATAATAATAAAAAAGTTTCTCTCTGGAATCTCAGTATTTATAAAAATGCCAATTATTTTGCAAATGATAAAGAAAACATGGTATTTCTATTTAATGTGCAGAGCAGATTCCATGACCTACTTGGAAATACAGTGAATTATTTTCTAAGTCTCTATTCCAAAGAAAAAGTCTAGAGAAACCAAAGTGGAGTATTAGTATGTAGAAATAACCATCATTTAGTACCTTTTTAACAGTTTTATTGAGATATAATGGACAAATAAAATCATACTATATTTAAAGTGTATAATATGACTTCATATATGTATATATTGTAAAAGAATTTCCACAATTAAGACATCCATCTTCTCACATATTTACTTTTTTTTTTTTTTTTTTAGTGAGAATGCTTCAGATCTCATCAGCAAATTTCTGCTATACAATACAGTATTATCAACTATAAAACTATAGTCACCAGGCCATACATTAGATTCTCACACCTTATTCAACTCATAAAGTTTGTACCCTTTTATCAACCTTTCCCCATTTTCCTTACTCCCTTCCTGCTGGTGCCTTACTTTGATGGTTTCATACTTTTTAAATTATAAGTGTGCTATTGAATTAAGTCTATATCTCACAATGACATGATTTATAAGATAGAAAGTCCCTTTATTGATATACAGTTAAAAATTATATCATAGAAATTTCTCTGAAACTAGCGAGAGTACTTAAAATGTTAAGCTCACAAGTTAATATCTTCATTGCTCCCTGTATTAATCTGCTCACAGACTGGGTCACTTAATGCCATAAACAGGGTAACTTAAAAGACATTTATTTCTCACAGTTCTGGATGCTGGGAAGTTCTAAGGTCAAGGTGCTAGTCAATTTGGTTCCTGGTTTCTCTTCCTGGCTTATAAACAACTGCATTCTCACTGTGTACTCATAGGGCAGAGAGAGAACTATGTTTCTCTTCCTCCTCTTATAAGGACACTAATCCAATCATGAGCTTCTCATCCTCATGACCTCATGATCCTAATTACCTCCCAATGGTCCCATCTAGAAGTGTAGTCACATTGTGGCCTAGAGTTTCAACATATGAATGGGGCTAGGAGTGGGAGGTGAGGGGAAAAATTCAGGCCATAGCCTCCACAAATGTTTACATGTGGTACGTGTACCATTTCTTGGTTTTCTAATTCAAAAACTCTTTACTCCTTTTTCTGTCTATATTAAAGAAAACAAAATAGTATTTTTTAAATTGCTTTACTGTTAATCAAAATCTTTAAGCTTTTTTTATATAGACTTCATATTTTAGAAGTTTTAGATTTACAGCAAAATTGAGCAGAAGGTACAGATATTACTTCCTGCCCCTCGTACGTGTAACCTCTCCCATTATCAACATCTGCCACCAGAGTGATATACTTATTACAAATGATGAACCCACATTGACACATCACAATCACCCAAAATCCATAGTTTACATTATGGTTTACTTATTGTGTTGTGTATTCTATGGGTTTGGACAAATGCATAATGACTTGTATCTACCATTATAGTATCATAGAGAGTAGTTTGCCTGCCCTAAACTTACTCTGTTCTCTATCTATTCATCCCTTTCTTCCTCCCTCCTTCGTTCCCTCCTCCAGCAGAGTGAGTGTCAGTAATTTGGTGACAACTGATCTTTTATTGTCTCCATAGTTTTGCTTTTTCTAGAATGTCATGTATTTGAAATTATATATGGTATGTAGACTTTTCAGGTTGTCTTCTTTCACTTAGTAATATGTTTTTAAATCCCTCCATGTCTTTTCATAGCTTGATAGCACATTTCTTTTTAGTGCTGAAAATATTCTATTGACTGGATGTACCACAGTTTATTTATCCATTCACCTACTGAAGAACATCTCAGTTGCTTCCAAGTTTTGGCAGTTATGAATAAAGCTTCTATAAACATCCATGTGCAGGTTTTATGTGGACCTAAATTTTCAACTCTCTTGGGTAAATACCAAGGAACATGGCTGCTGGATCATATGGTAAGAGTATATTTAGTTTTGTAAAAATCCACCAAATTGCCTTCAAAGTAATTGTATCATTTTGCATTCCCACCAGGAATGAATAAGAGTTCTTATTGCTCCAATTCCTCACCAGCATTTGATGTTGTCAGTGTTCTGGATTTTGGCTGTTCTAATAGGTGTGATGTCTCATTGTGGAGCATCTTTTCATATGATTATTTGCCATCTGTATATTTACTTTAGTGAGATGCCGGTTAAGGTGTTCGTTCCATTTTAAAATCAGGTTATTTTAATGCTGAGTTTTAAGAGTTGTTTTTATATTTTGGATAACTGTCTTTTATTGGATATGTCTTTTGCAAATATTTTCTCTCGGTCCATGGCTTGTATTCTCATTCTCTCACAGTGTCTTTCACAAAGCAGAAATTTTTAATTTTAATGAAGTCCAGTTTATCAATTCTTCCTCTCCTGGGTCATTGCTTTGTGTTGTATGTAAAAAGTGATCACCAAAGCCAAGTTTATATAATTTTTTTTCCTGTGTTATCTTCTAGGAGTTTTACAATTTTGCATTTTACCTTTAAGTCTGTAATCCATTTCTCATTAGTTTTTGTGAAAAGTATAAAGTATGTGTCTAGATGCATCTTTTTATATGTAGGTGTCCTTCTTAAGCTTTAAAATACACTTTTACTGAAAATAGTGGGTAATCATTTTTAAAAGCTAGTTTACTGATGCTAATGCTGTAGGCACAGACAATGTTCTAAGAGCTTTTATGTCTTAAACTCATTTCATCGTTATGACAACCCTATGATATAGGCAACAGTATTTACATTTTACAGGAGAGAAAACTGATTTCGTGAAACTAAATAGTTTGCTCAAGAATGCAGAAGCAGGCAACTGAAGGATCCAAGTTGGAAGCCAGACATTTTAGTTTCAGAGCACACCCTCATACTCATATACCCATTTTATATATATATATATATATATATATATATATATATATATATGCTATTGTAACTTTAAAAAATAAACCTTGTTTTAAGATTATAGAGCTGAATAACAATTAGAATATGTAAAAGCAATGTTCTTGCCTATGACAATGTTTTTACTTTTGAAAAAGAACAATATAAAAATTTTAAGATATAGAATGCTTCATAGCTATGTGTGTTACATTTACTGAAATATTTGTATTTTTACTTCCTTGAATCAATGTGTACTGCATATGCCTCAGAATAAATCTGAAGAAATATATTCTCTTAGAAATCAGGTAATAAGCAGTAAGTGGATGTATATCTAATGATAGTATCTGCTCTCAGGGTATAGGTTAAGATTTTAAATTGTGTGTTACAATTAATTATGACATCAAAAATATTGGAGTTTGGTCATATTATGCAATTGATTAAATAACACAGACTTGAAAAATCTATGATAAATCATTCTTATTTACAACCACCAGACATTGGTGACATTCAGAAATGTAATCTGCATAGCCTACAATTATTTCTAAAGTCTTTAAGAGAGACTTTAATCTCACCACACAGATACTAAACTGGAAGCACAAACTCAGTTTGGCTGCATTAGCTTTATATTTGCTTTGTCTAACTTGGATGGCTTCATATAACTAAAAAATCGAATCATGTACATTGAGTCTTACAGGTAAAACAGTGTAATAACAAATACATATTATGTAGGCCATACCAGGTGTTATAGGCCTGTTCTCACATAGTTTGTGTACAGAGAACACAGTGCTACAAATCTTCATTTATACCCTTTCTGAAGCAGAAGTTTTCACTGTTTAGCGAATTGCCCAACCTCTCCCTAAGATCGATCACATTTTTATTTATGATATTTCTTATATTTAGCTAATAATTTCTGCCAGTTTTTTGTCATTTGAATCACTGCCACCTGCTTCACATGATCGGCCCTTAAAAGCAGCCCTCAATATTATCATTTAATTCCTTCTCCAGCCGAAAGCATGTTTAATGTCCTGCAATCATACAACACTTTATTTATGTATATAAGACAACTCTTTCACCCCCCAAAATGGTGCTATCTCGGTTGCACTAATAAACAATCCAAAAAGTGCTTCTAATGCCACACTTTCCAGACTGGAGAGTTTTCTGGGCTGTTCTTGGCAGTTGTAGAGACACCAGATGCTAAAAGGCTGATGTTCAGAAGCTGGATGTTAGATGCTATAAGGAAAGTGTGCTGTGTAGCAGACTCAGAATATGATTGTCCTGCCATGTGCCACTCCATCCAAAACAGGAGAAAAATAAATAAAACTCAATAACCATCTTTGAGTCAACCATAGTCTGCAAGGACACATTTTAAATCAAATTCAGCGTGAATGTGCAGATGGAAAAAATTGTTCTCAAGACTTTTTTCCCAAGTATTGTATATATAAAGCAGAAATTTATGTAGCTAAATTTTAGGTAGGTTGAAGCATAGGAAGTTATCATTTTAGTGAGTAAAAAATAGTCAAATAATTTGGCAAATTGAAAAATATGGCAATTTCATATAATTCTGCCTAGTACTCAAGTTGTAAAATATAATGACCCTAATTTCTACTGAAAATAATGTGAAACATTATTATCCAAAAAGACGGCAAAAATAGTAAGACAGCATTTAACATCACATCATCTATCTCATTTGTCTGGATTAAGTGTCATGCATTACCTTAATTTTCAGCTATTGCTTACATTTCACACGCTCTAGAAGACTGTCACAAAACAGATTAAAAAGTGGCAATATAAATCACGACTTCCACTGTCTAATACCATGGTTTCCAAACACTATACTGACAGACGATGAGAGTATTATGAACTCTCCAGTTCAATAATCCAATATCCCAGCAGTAGTTAGCAAAAGTAGTGTGAAATAAAACACATTCTGAAATAAATGCCAAGATTAAAAATACTGCTTCAAAGTCTGTAAACTTATTACATGCCATTATAAAGTGCCAACAGTTTTCCATTCCCAGTACTTTCATTTTACTTTAAATTGATTGGAATTACCACATTAAATCTATGTCTTTGAGAGCTCAGCATGGGAATAAGAAGTCAGATTAAACACAATATGGTCAGCAAATTCACACAGTATAATTATTTTTTCTTATCATCCTAAGCTCTTTACTCAGATCCACTTGTATTTAAGGAACACACTATTTTCAAGACACTGCGTGTGTGCTATGAATAAAACACAAATTTAAAAACTTTTTCCCTCAAAGAGTTTACATTCTGACTTTAGAGGCAAGATATGAGAACTTGTGTCTGTGTGTGTGTGTTTTAATAAATTTACTTTAAATGGCATGTTAAGATAGCAAAATAAAAGAAGAGTCACAAGGCAGTAACATGATTGTCAGATGTATATGGTATAAATGGTAATTAATGTTAGAATTTAGAAGAAGGAAAGATCTTTTCCTGCTCAGTCCAGAAAAAGTTTGTATGTGAAGTGGAATTAGTGCTTCCTTTGAGGATCACTGGTGGTTGGAAGAGAGAAAGGGGAGAGAAATTATTTTTATTCTGGAGGCCATGGGCTTGAGCTAGGTAGATAGCAGACATGAAAGAACATTAAAATGGTTATTCCAAACTGGTTTCTAATTACATATCACTACTATTCTAAAGTTAATCAATTTTTTTGTCACACTTTAGTTACTTAGAAATTGTATTACTCATTATTGTCATCAAAGTATTTATCACCACATCAATTTATTTATCAGAAAATTATTTGACATCTTCTCAAAATCCCAACTGGTATTTATTTTAGGTTCCCCAGAAAAAGTACATTCCCATAAATTTATAGTAGCTGCTTGAGATGGCTAGAAAAATAAGTTCTACATATTGAGGACAAGAGAGTTCTGTTTCACTCATTTTAATATTTGGAAATGGAGTCTATGAGAAGATTCTAAATGTGGAATATTTTCCATTTCTGGTTCCATCAAAGATTAACATATAAACATGTTCTAAGTTTTACTTATGAATCCATAAAGGAGCATGAAAAAATATATATATAAATGAAAAGAAATTAAGACATTGTTTCCCATTTTCTGTATTTTCACTTTCAACTTCCAACCATAGTTAGTGACCACACACTCAAGGACCAAGTCTCACAAAAGACAAGAGAAATTCAAGCTGACTACCTTTTTGGAATTTGTAGAGGCATTTAATGCTTTATTGCCTTCCACTCAGACTGATTCTAGTTCAATTTATCAGAAATCAATGTATCTGGAATTGTTTTCCAAAAGAACACTATGTCGAATGATCAACTTTCCTTTGTGAAAGTTACCAATATACTAGAAACTTTTTTTTTCACTATGTAAAGGTTTGTGACAATCATATTGGATGCACAATCTTTAAATTGATTTTAATTTATGAGAAGATTATAACATTTAAAACATCATGTAATTGATCTTTGCCATGGTTTTCCACTTCTCCTGCTGCTCCTGCAGCTTGAAAAGCTGAATAGAAAGGGGAAGCACTTTGATGGGAGAAGAAAGAAAAGACTGAGCATAAAGAACAGCCTGGGCTACTGACTCAGAAGGAAAAAAAAAATGCAGTGATGTGGAGAATTAGGAACCAGCAGATAAGAGGAAGGGACAGTAAAAGGGGAAGACGGAGGGACTGGGACAAAAACTGGAAGTGGGGGCAGAAAGAAGAGAGATCAACAGGGCAATGGGGGGATTTTGTGGGAATAAGAGAGAATAACAATAGAAGGAGAAAAGGGAATAAAGAAATGTAGGAGCAATGAGAAAGGAGATAAAAGGAAGAGAAGTTGACCAACAGAGAGAAGAAACTATAAGATTAAGGAGAGGAAATGAGTGGTGGGTTGGGGTAGACTAAATGACAAAGGGAATAGTGAAATTGTGTGTTTAAATTGCCCAAAGCAACTGAGGTTCTAACAATCCATCATATAAGCTGCTGTAAACATTATAAATATCTAGAAGTAAAGAGATTTGGGTAAATTGTTAACTTTGGTAAATTCCTCATGTTTGTCATTCAGAAAAACATAATAATTGATTGGTGGGCAAAATGGACAGCTTTCATGAAAAGATCCCTGGCAATTTATTTCAGAAATGTACACATTTCATAACAAATTTTAAATATCATAGTTTGAATAGCATGTGCTTTGAATGCCAGTGTGAGCTTCCATTCATCATTTGCCCTACTGTTATATAAGCTATGTTCTTCCTTCTTAGTTTTATCCCACCAAGCCCATCTATTTTTTAAGACATAGCCATAAGGAATAATATTGAATATTAAAAAGATCATTGTAGATCCTAGCTGGCTACTATAGAAATCCTCTTGCCCTCACTATGGCATCTTCTTTATAGTACTGGCAAATTTCTATATAAAATAAAGTGTTAACATCTAAGAGTTTTCAAAGCACCATGTGAATTAGGTTATCATAACATTATCTGCATTTTAAAAAATTTTTATGAGGAAATTGGTGTTCAAAGAAGATAAATGAATTGTTCAAGGACATAAGGTAAGATTCCAAAATCTGAAACTTTAAGCCAAGTCTTTGTGCAGAAAAGCCAACACTTTTTTAAATAACTTCCCAATGCACTATTCCTAAATACTGCAATCCCCATAATGTAAATGTAGTAACATTTTCAAGTGAGAAAATACAATAGCTGGAATACATGTGATCATTTGAAAGTACTCCTCCCACATTTTCTTCCCAACATAGACATCTTTTATCTTCTTCTCATAATTGTTCTTATAAATCTGATAACTAGTTATTTAGTTCAGCCATGCTCAAGCACATATGACTGAAATAAGAAAAAATTTTAAAAGATAATTTATTTGTTGATACTTTCCTTCAAAAATAAAACCTCTTTTATGGTATGAATTAGATAGTCATCATATTATAAGAAATGAATAAGCTAAAAGTTTACTATTACAGTAACAATTTAAAGAAATGTATTGACATAGGTGTGCGTAGGTACCCTATTAACAAATTCAGATATCCTTTTGGACAATTTAGAACAAAGTTTTATATTTACAGACTTCCAAAATCAGCCCTGGTTTTTCCCAAAACTGAGATGTTACTCTTCTTATTAGCTAACAAATAAGCCTGTCACAATTTCATGAATACTGGTAGAACAAATGAGACTCATAGGTGAAAACTAAAAGATAGTTTTTTACTCAGCAGAAGAAAATACATAACCAAGAGTCTGGCAGGCTTGTGGAGCCTCCCTCATTCCCCAAGGTCAGAATCCAGATAGGCAGACCAAAAAGCCTAGCAGTACCTGGCACCTTCCTCACCTTCTTCTCCCACTGAGCTTCCCTGGTCAGTTGACTGCCAAAGACCATTATATGACCTGACTCTTGGGGCGCTCAATGGGTATGGACAAAATTAGTTAATGGGGCATGTGCTACCCTCAAAATCTTCAGGGTGCAAGTGTATGATTTCCATCTACCAGGCACACAGTATGCAGGCTCCAGTTTGGGGTAGAAGGGTCTAAGGGAGGAGCAGAAAATTCACGCCATTTGAAGTTTAAGGGACAGAAGGAAAGCAGAGAAACCCTATGACCTATATAAGACCCAACCCTTGTCCAGGCACTTGATTCTTCATTGAGCTGCCTGCTTGGACTCTCTCTCAAATGTACTCTGCTTTCTGGCTTCCTTGCTTTACTTAATGAAATCACTTCTGCTTCTGCTTGTTACTCTTTGCCTGCTGTCCTCCTCTGAGCATCTAACCTCCACATAAATCTTTCATGGAGGACTCCAAGGACATCCACAAAGCAGACACCTCACTGATGGTAATAATACCAATAGCAGTAGCCACAGTACCAGTTTTATTGTGCTGTTTCCCCAAGTCCTAATTACTAAAGGTGACATGAAGAAGGCCAGATGATACAGGTACACACTATGGGTTGTGTTACAGAAAAGAAGCCTCAAGCTTAGAGAACTGGAAACTTTTATGATGGGCAGTAATCATGCTTGCCCTTTTTGCCAGAAAGAGACATTTTTATTGAACTAGTTAGTAAGCATAGCTGCACTTTGCCTCGGAAAGGTAGTATCTCTGTCTCCCAAAGTACTGTACAATTATCCCTGAAACAATAGTTAAGAACAAAAAACAGTCAGAGTCTCACTGGTGAGATGTGCAGAAATACTGCAGACCTATGGAAATTATTTCCCAATAGGTTGGTTAACGTCTGTTTTCAGCTGTCTGTTAAATTATTCAGAAACGTGTTTTTAGAGTTGGGATATTTACTTAATAATATAACTGCCTCTTACATTCTTTAATTGCAAGTAATTTTATTTGGAATGTAGTTTCTTTCTGTTATTCTTTCCACATGATTCCATGGGAGAGACAAGTCAAACTGCCATGATAAACATGAATTTAATCCATTTGTTATAAATATTACTTCCCACAACAAGAAATTCTGATTTTCTTCCAAGAGTTCAAACCAAACTCAAGTTCTAGGGCCAACACTGTCCCATTTCAGACCTCAGAGATTCCATATCAATCCAATGGTGTTATAAGACTTTTTGCTCCCCATGATACCCACTTTGTTAATTGCACCAGTAAATCTGTTCTCTCAGGCTGGGATCTTGTCTTGTTCTCCCAAATCTCCAAAAATCTAAGTCCTGGACCTAGCCTCAACCTAGTGTCTGGGCCATGCCCCAGCTATGAGACCTTTGTCACTGACGAGACTGTCACCTTTGCCATCACTTTTCTCCTGCTGCCACCCTCCTTGGTCCTGTGTCCCATCCTTTCATTTGGGCATTAATTAAATTCCTTGACATGAATTTCCTGATATTAATTATCTATCTGATGAACCACTTTATTATTATTACCTACCCCAAATTTATTTATTGAACAAATAGTTCCTGAAGGACTACTAAATTCATGAATCTGGCCAGATCGTGAGTTCGCAGTGGAATCCTCAAATTCTATATCTGACTGGTGCTGATTACCTGACTGGTGCTGTCTGTTGGCTACTCCTGGGAAGATCTCGAGCTCCTTCTCTGAGCGCTATGTATTGCTCCCAGTCTCACTCCAGGCTCCAAATGTCCATTTTAAGAACCATCATGCTTTGTAAGCACAAGGTCCTCTTTCAAATTCCCAATATCTGCCATAATTTTCTGCTTAAAAGAATTTTTGAATATTTTAATAGCACTAGAGATTGTAACTCTCAGCACATTGGTTTTATCATAAAATAATAGATTCGAAAGATATTGTGATATCATCTGCCATAGTCTGTTCATGTTACAGTTTTCAAGGTTCTTTCAACCAACACAATCTAGAATTTT
>CM053503.1:139966226-140092526 GCA_028627145.1 Eidolon dupreanum
ATTCCCTTACGAACCTCACAAATATTAGTTCCAAATCCTAATATCTTTTTAAGCAGTAGAACCCTTTAAGTCTGATTAGTCTCCAGGGCACATAGTTTTATTTGTTTTTTATAGAGCTGTCTTTAAAATATTTTTGAATGTGTGGTTAATTTCTGAATGCACATTACCATTATTTCTAGCACCTTATCTTCCCTGTCAATGCACATAAAGACATGTACTGTCTGAAAAACTATCGTCGTCATCATCATCATCATCATTTATTCCAAAAAGAAAAACTAAGGATTCTGCTTTTCAGACATGCAGTTTTCAAAGCCTTAAACAGATGATATATGTTGAATACTTGCCTGCAGAGTGAATGTAGCTTAATCACATCAAGGATCTCATGAGAAAGTCAGTTTTACCCAGAGGGTTATTCTCATTTCCCTTTATAAAAGGACTGGTAATATTACTTCCAAATTTACCAACATATTATAAATGCTTTTCTCAATTACCTCTTTTGTTTATTTCACTGGCTCTCTGGTTATCCTTGCTAAACAAAATGCTTGGATCCCAACAGAGAAGCCCTTTGAGACCTACTTAACCATTGGCCCTGACATTAAGAAAAGGACCCCAAAAGGGTAAACTGCTTGGCATCCGCATGAGAGACAAGCTGTCGATTGGCATTATTGAGAGGTTTTAGGGATTAATTGAGCAGAAGATCTGAACAGAAAAGGAGTATTCTGGTCTGCCTTTATCGAGTCTTCACAATCTGGCTTCATTATCCCAAAATGAAAGCAGAAAGTCTGTTACTATTAAAAATGAATAAAGTAGATCAGTGGAGTGTTTTATATAGGGAGAAAGATGGTGAAGCATGACAAAGGAGCTGTGTGGAAAGTTCAAGACTTCTGTGTCAGAAGAACATGTCTTAGAGCATCACTTGGATGTAGAGTTTACAATAGTAGCATGGCCACCAAGGAAACACTAGATGGGCAAATAAGGGGCTACCTAAGAAAATAATACAGCACTTCAGGAAAGTTGCAGACTGGCTTGAAGCAACCTACCACTTTGATACCATTGATTCCCCTGCTACCACCAAGGCATACACCTCCCCCAAACCTATACATGCACTTTCCAGATGTACTTGACCAAGAATACTGAAATCTATTGTATATGCAATAAATACACCTTAATGCTGCTTGTCTTACCTTCTTCAAGTGCACTACTACCAAAATTGAGAAAATAGACATTTTTAGCTGTTACTTATTTTTACACCCTCTTCCAGAAACAAACTACACTTATAATCATTGCACTTCTGTTTAAAGGAATATTTTCAACATCAGGCTCTCCTGGAATTTGAACAAAATTCAGCATCAAGAAGACCATATCATCATGAGGTAGAGAATGTAAAGGCAATACCCAAGGGAGCCTGATTATTATTTCTGTCTCCAACTCTCCAAGAATGCAGAAAATACTTTTCTCTAGCACATGGTGTTCTTTTAGTCAGAGGTGAGGTGGGAGGAAATTTCAAAAGGAAGAGAAGAATAAACAGCATCAAATATATCAAAAAGGATGAGTACTGAAAATAGACCACTGAGTTTGCAAACAATTAGTTACATGTGACTTTATTAGTACAAGGTAATGATCGAGGATGAGCATAGAATGTATGAAGATGTAGCAGTAGAGGCCTGAACTGTGGCAAACTTCCTGAATTCAGTCTTGCTCAACTCTAATTTGTTATGTAAACATTGCCAGGATGATCTTCCTAAATCTAAACACTTTATTCTTAAACTAAAGGTCTTTCTCATTGGCTTCCTATTTACTATACTGCATAGTAAACCTCTTCACAATATACCTATTCATCCTTCACTCCAACTCATCCTTTGAGTGCCCATTTTTTAAAAAAACTTTTCTGAACTAGTAGGTAGAATTGAAAACCCTTTGTGTTGTGCTATACCCACAATACACTTCTCTCATATCGCTGAAAACTTTCAAACCTATTTACGTGTTTTCATGATTAGCTTTCTTAACAGACGTTAAGCTCTTTGAGGGCAAACACAGTGTCTAGTACATTCTAGAAACCCAGTACTTAATTGCTGAATAAAAGAGAAGCAGAAACACAGAACAATGAGGAGTGGATCAACTTTGGAAAAAAAGAATATCTTTACCTCCAAATAGGAGAAAAAGAGTGAAAGGTAGATAATGACATAATAGGGAACAAACTAAAGTAACGGTGTAATAGGAAACCAACAAAATGAAAAAACAATCAAATATCAACTCCAGGGAAAACTAAAATTGGTATAGGAAAGGAATATTATATACAAATAGGATATACTTGGAGCTAGTCTGGGCAACGGTAGCTCTGTGCTTGTTTCCATGGTGTCTGGGACCAGGATTGGAATAAAATGTACTACTTAGAGATTTATAATGTGCAGTTTAAATTCCAAATTTCCCCAGTGGCACCAAATAACAAGTTTTCTGCATTGTTTATTGAGAATTGTAGAGTATGATCTGCATCTGGTTTAACCAGTTATATAGTCTTATTTTGGCTATTGATTGACATTTTATTAAAGATTCCTCAAGTGACTTGTAATTGGCTACCCTGAAACAAAAGTGTCTCACACATGTCTTAGTGAGTCATAATCCAAAGACAATGTACATTCTGTAAAACTGAGAAAGAATCATGGGGGCTGTGCCTAGAAATCTCAGACCTCTCTGATGTTTACCTGTTCTTTCTACTGCTATACTATAGCCTTTAACTTTATCAAAGCCACGTATGAAGATACCCTGTGGAGTCTTTTCAGTTCTCTAGCTTTGTGGAATTGATGACACTGGAACATTGAGTAGAGTATTAAAGTGACCCTTAACTCTATAGTTTAAATAATGGCTAAGACTTTGAGGAAAAGAAAGATGAAGAAAGGGAGATGTGAAACTTTGGATAATAGGCTGACTCCCAGGCCATTCCTGGCTTGAGGTCATGAAAATGCTGCAACCACTGATAGGAGGAAAGCATATCAGAACTGGGAGGTGGAAGGTACTGAACCAAGGGAAATAGTTACATAGATTAAAAAGAAAATTTAGGTAGAGGAGAAGTCAGCCAAGAATTTTGTAATTTTAGCTACTTTGAAAAAAATGAAAGTAGTAAAAAGAACTAAAGCTAAGTTCACCAAATTACAGTTGGTGATCCTAAGAGAAGGAACAGCATGCCAAAAGGAAATTGGACAAATATTTCTTTTGATCAGAATGTGGCTCAGTCTACATCGGAATCATTAAAAGAGACTGAACATATTGCAAGGGAAGAGAACCAAAGACAAACAAAACACAGTAAGTCATTTGTGGAGTGATATATACAGCTTTTTAGAAAGCCTTTGCTAAAATGGATTTTATACATTCAGATCCAAGGAGCTATTTCCCTTGTATAAGGTATTGCTGAATAAAAGAATAGATTTAGTCTTATTCAGCATGCTCAATTAGCTGTAACTTTTACAGAAATGTAGTTAGAGGGTCAAATTCCCAATCTATAGAGCTGGATAAAGTCAAGGTACATACAGCATATCTATAGTGAGGAAATTATATATTAAATGAAATACTCTTAGGTATCAAATAAAATAATCCTTCTGAAGCTTCTGATGGTGACAATATCATCAACTTTGGTTTGGTTATATAATGATACTAAAGTATCCCCTAATTTTATGCCTTTGACTCAAGTGATGATTGATGTTGTGATTGAAGAGTTTCTAAATATTTAGGCTCCTTATATTACTCTACTGATGAATGAGAAGGATTATGTAAGAGAAGTTGCCATTGACCTCTTTGCTCATCTCCCATAAGTAGATTGAATGATGAAAAAATTAACAACATTAATCAATATCACCCTAGTAAATTTAATTTTTAAAAATTTATGTTAGGATTATTCATAAGAAAAGAAAAAATAAGAGTAAAATGGATGAAAAAACTGAAAACGTTCAAGCTGGGTAGAACTGTTCACATGGTTAATTTTAAAGGGTATGGAAAAGGAGTAGATAGATGGAACAGTTACTAAAATTTTAATGGATCAGTATAAGAGATTATAAGATTCAGCTGCCTTACCAACTCTTCCATTTACCCTAGGCTTGACACATTTTAAAAATCTAATGATGGCATAAAAGCAGAATCTGCAGTCTCTTCCAAAGCAATACTATTTAAAACAGTGAGAGTTTAAAAAGATTATTGTGAATGACAAGGTGGCCAGGGACTTTGGTGCAATGTCCCAGCAAGAACACTAAGGCCATTTGCACTGGTATGTAAAAACAAACAAACAAACAAACAAACAATAAAAAAAACATCCAGGGTAGTAAAGAAATTTAATTGAAACTTCTAGACAGTGGTGCACAATATACAAATAAACCTAAACTTGCTAATGAAGGGTAAATGGCAGTGTAATTAAGTTAGTGGGATAAGGCAAAATATCTAAAAATAAAAGTGTGGTTCAAAGTAGGAATTTATGAATGAAAGTCATATAAGGTTTTGTATCACTCTTACCAGAATGTATTACCAGAATAGATATGATGATGTATATGATGAGGAACTCTTGACTTTTCCAACAAAGATTTCATAAAAATCAGCTCTTTATTCTCTTTAGTTGGGCATAGTAGATAGGGGCCTTTAGAACTACTAAACCTACTCTAGTGCTTATTGTAAAACAAAATAGGATATCTAGGAAGAGGTGGGAGGGAGCAATGAGCATCAAAATATTTCAGTTTTGATTAAAGATATAGTAAATGTAGGTGATCGGTGTCCAAAAATTCCTTGTTTAATAGTCCAATATAGCATGTGAGAAAAACTGTTAAATCCTGAAGACTAACACTAGACTCTAGAGGACTGAATAAAGAAGATCCTTCAATAGCATCATCAATTCCTACAGTGTTAGCAATTCAAGTTGTGCAACAAGCTAAAGGAAATTAGTATTCTGTAATCAACTTGACTAATGCTTCCTTTTAGATTCCTATTTTGAACAAAAATCAAAATCAAATTTGCATTCATGTGAAACAGACTCTAACACACATTTACTGAGCTTCTATGGGAATATTTAAATTATCCTGCTTTATTATTACAACCTGGTGAGAAGAGATGTTGAGTTAATTCAATCAAAAAGTACTTTTATTCATTACATCAATAATATAATATTGATTCTAAATCTAAAAATCAAGCTAAGCATGAATTCCAAATGTTGGTTAATTATATTACCACCAGGGAGTAGCCAATTAACCCAGCTAAAATATAAGGTCTAGCATAAATGATAAAATTCTGAGTAATTACATGGGCCAGAACTACAAGCAGCATTCCTCAACAAACCACAATGATTTATTGTCTCTCTAGCTCCAAAATTAAAACAAGAGGCACAAAGATTGCTTGGTTTCTGAAGAAATCACATACCACATCTGTAAATTTTATTGGCCCCTATTCACATAATAACAATGGAAAAAGCTGAATTTGAATTATGCTTTTTATAGCATGAAGCTCTTTTGAAGCTTCAAATAGCCATTGACACACACAACCTCATTCTAACCAGATGCTCAAATGATATTAGAAATATAAGCAGCTAGAAAGCTCAAGCCTTTGGCAAAAACCCATACTGCTATCCTGCAGTCATAGAATTTGGACTAGAACATTACCTAAAGCTGCCTGATAAGCATCCTGAATGTAGCACAAAGGTAGAGAGCCAAAACTCAGCCTGGAAGTTGCCGCATTACAACTAGTTGATCACTTTACTTTGAATGAAGAAGAAAAATACAACTTCATTCAGTTCGCAGAATTAAAAGGCACATTACTCAGGGAGCTAGATAATAGAAAATACATTTTTATATTAGTTTTAGGCAGTAGCCAATAGATTGACAATATGGTTCAGGAAGTGGGCCTTAGATGACTAGAAGATAAGAGAAACTCCAATGTGGGAGACTATATTATAAGAAATTTTATGAACTTCTAGAGGAAACAAATGAAAGTGGAGTAAGCTGATGCTCATTAAAAAAAAATCTGAATTCAGAAAGGTACTAGAATTTACAAGTAAATACCCTGTTTAACAAGTAAATACCCTGTTTAACAAGTAAATACCCTGTTTGCTTTTTGAAAGTAGTTTCTTGGATGGCAATGGATGTATCCCACTGTGTACTCAGAGCCTCAAAAAGTGATTAACAGTTTTTGTGTTTTTTAACAGTAACATCAAATACTAAAAGCAACTATGGGCTGCCTATTGAGAGGATCACTCCAGGCCCTAGTTGGCAGATTGATTGCATTAACCCATTACTTATGACTCTAGATATACACTGATGGGTCTTGATCAGGATAGATATTTATTCTGAATTCAGACCTACATTCCAGGCAATTGAAGCAAATGCCTCTAATACTATCAGAGGCTAACAGAAAAAAAATATGATTTCAATTTGGCCCTCTCCTTATATATCACTAAGGAACACATTTATTGCAGGTGCAGTACTATAGCAGGCTAAGATACATCATCATATACAATGGACTTATAATGTAGTTTATCATGTATGAGTTAGTGAACTGAATGGAAATCAAAATGTACAATTAAAACGTGTTTTTACTAGAAGGATAACATTAGCAAGATGGTATAAAAGGATGCCGCAGACCCTCCTTCCCTCCACGTACACACCAATTCAACAATACATGGACCAATTTTTTTTTTTTTTTTTTTGAGAAATCCAGAGACAAGTTGAGAGACTCTCACACCCTAGGCAGGCACACAACCAATTACAATAAAGTCAGTAGTAAAATCTATGGAACCTTCTAGCCATAATCCCTCCCACCTGGCACAGCACAGCATGATCAGGAAGAAACCCCCAACTCCCAGTGCATTTGTAATTTCATACAGTTTTCTGTAAGGTCAGTATGGCACAAGAAAGTGACATTCTGAAGGTTACTACTTTAAAAGTAGAAAGAGAAGGAAATACAGGTTTGCTAAGAGAGAAGATACTTGCCTGTGGCCTACAAACTGAGGGACCCATCATTTAGAGAATGGCAGAGCTGGATAATTGGAGAAGATGTAAAGAAAACACTTAGCAAAAGAGAAAACTTAGTCTCTGCTAGACAAGGAAACAATGGAAAGCCTAGATCAGATTTGATGGGGCCTTCCAATCAAGGAAAGTGACTTAATGTCATAGGAAATGACTATTGTATATGTACCAATTAAGGCATGATCTGGACCATTTACCACTTAACATCCATAAAGAAAATTCAAAGTAATTAAATTCTTAGCTCTGGAACACTTCCATTTTACTACTTGAATTCTTAAGAATCTAACATATTTACTCTTTGGGGTTTCAAAAGTTTGATGTATGAAGAAAGTTGGCTAGCCACTAAGATTAAAGCTGAAAGAAGTACACAGCATAGTCATTAGGAGCTCAGGCTAGAGCCAAACCCAGTCATATATAATGACCTTGGGACAATTATTTCTCTCCTCTCTCTAAGCTCCAGTTTCTTAATTTTTACATTAGGGCTGTCTCTTGAAGTTTATATAAGAATTAAATAAAATGAGGCATATAAATCAAAGCATATTTCCAGGCATATAGCAAGTACTGGATAACTATTATTATAGGTTCTTACTACAAAATATGTATATGGAACATGAATCCTAAATTAAGGTTAATGGACATGGTCCAAATAGTCATTTGGAATTTTTAAAGATATTTTAATTAAAAGATTATATGATAATAACTTTTCAGCTATGGCTAATAACAGAAAGCTCATAGTAATACTCTGATAATTTAATATTAGGGTTTTCATTATATAAATAACTAAGATATGGATTTTAGAAATATTAAAAGAAATAAAGGTAATCAGGGATTTGTCACATAATAAGAAATACTCAAGGGAAAATATCCTACTAAAGATGGAAAATAAAACTGGATTTAGAATCTCTCGAAACTTAATAGTGTTCATTATTCATTTAAAAAAGGAGACACTCAACAAATATAACGTAACAACAACAAACTTCATGACACAGACTTTGACCCTGATATAATTCAGTCTATTCCTAATCCTGTTATCACATCAATCTAAAATTTGTACCAGAAAAAAGATAAACAATGAATAAACAAAATTCTAAGACTTCTTATTAACAATCTCCATCCCCCTTTTGTTATCTCCAATGGAAGGAAAAGCAGATTAAAGAGGAGGTTTCACTCTGGGAATAATTTTTTAAAAGTCATCAAATGTGGAAGTTTTTCTCTAGCATCACTCATTCTCAATGGAGCAAGATAAACAGTTAGAGATCCTCATTTTGTTATCTCTAGGCTAGGAGAAAAGCAGATGAAGAGGAAAAATGGCCATAATCATAAAAATGACAATGAACTGGTTTAGAAGAACTAAAAGAATAGAGAAAACAAACTTTCTGAGGAAACAAGAAGCTAATGAATAAATAATGATTCACTAGAGTTTTATAAAATGATAAGAAAGAAACTCCACTACATACAAAAACATAGAGGAATCTCATAACATTGAGCTAAAGAAGAAAATTAATTAAGAATACACAGAGTTTAATTCCATGTTTTATTATATATACACTTTTTTTTTTTACTTTAAAGCACAAAAACATACCTTTATTTGCCCATATTGTGATGTAAGGTTATGAATTTTTTTTTCAGTATGGGTCTATAGGTTAGTTTCTCTTTAATTTTTTCATTATTGATAATTTCTAATGAGGAACAAAAACTTCAAATGTGTAAAGCAAATTAAGTGCAGAATCCTTCAAGGGAATTATTGATTTGTTTTTATTCTTCTATTGCTGTCTCAATCCCACCAGATTTGATAGCAAGATTCTTTCAGGAATTTGCTTGTATCAAATTTTACAAAAATATTCAGATTACTTTTTATAGGAACATCTGTTTTCCTTATCGCAACATACCAAATGAATTTTTTTAATGTTTAACTGAATAATGTAATCGTAACTTCCACTACTGGCAAAAACATGTTTGAGAACAAACACAACTTAATCTTGGCAAGCACGCAATCCAGTTAGTGAAAGCAAAAATACAAGGCATACTAGAGAAAAAATAATTGGGCACAGGTCATAGTCATCAGTCAGTATATTTTAGATGATATATGAAATATCAGTTAATTAGGCAGGATATTTGAGTGAAAATCAACTAAGTAAAAGATGTATAATAAAACTAAAATTACCTAATGACAGTAAAAGCAGAGGAAAATGACAGAAAAATAAGTGTAATTAGAGAAAAGATTATTAACTGGGGGTGGAGGATAAGAGGAACAATGATGGTTTAATAAAATATATTCAGCCTTCCTGAAGTATTGAACTCAAATGGAGCAGGAAAAGTATTTATATGGATAAGTTTTCATTAAATAAAGGAAAAATATGAATCTGTAAATAGAAAGACACAGTGTATTTCAGAATAAAAATTAATAGAAAATAATCATCGGTGATTTTTTATTTTTAAATCCTAAATTTATATTGAATTTTCAAGACAAGAAATAGTTCTTGAGATACTGAGGTAGGGGTATAAAATAAGTCACTTAAAAGAGTAAAAAATTAAGCTGGCCTCATAAGACTCCAAACAATGAGCATTTGCAATACCAAAAAATAAGAGCAACAATGTTTACAAATTTCTGAGATAAATAAAATGTAAACCAAGAATTTTAGACCCAGCTAAGTTGCCCTAGAATACAGATATTACCAAAAAAAAAAGAGAATTTAGGAATGTACATAAATATAGAACTGAAACTAAACAAGTGATTAAATTGTATTTCAAAAATAGATGAATAATACAAAATTTGACAATATAATAATACAATGTTAATATCTCTCATAACGTGTGTATGTGTGTATGATTTAAAAGAGATCTTTTAGGAACTAATAATACCTGTAATGAAGAATAAGTTTACCTTCCTTTAGTTTACCAGTTTCATTTTCTTCTATTAAATTCAAGTAAAATTAAAATAATGCATTTTATTGTTAAACAACATGTATCACATTATCTCACTTTTACAAAACTATTATTACTGCCTAAACTTTTTTCATTACAATATATAAGAAGAAATATAAAATTGTAATTATTTAATGTTAACTCAGTCATTATTTCTGGATGGTAAAATTTGGAATTTATTTTTGGTATGATTTGAACTTTTTATAATGTATTTTATTGCCTGTGTAATGTATTTTATAAATATAATTACATTATTTTTCTAAAGAAATAATGGTTACAATGCACAAGAAATTATAGGTGTAATACAGATAAAATTTGCCTAATTGTCTTGACTTTTGCTCTAACAAAACGTTTCATCTTTAGTGTTAGTCAACTGGTCAAAATCCTCTATGTGACTGCATAGCAAACACACCATTATTTTTTTAAAATAAATTATTAAAAAATAGAATTCCACGCTAATAGTCAACTCTGCAGAAAAATTTCAGAAATTTCCCTCATTAGTTCCTTGGCAAGCAAAAGTATTAATTGACTCTAGAAGAAAATTCAGTGAGAAATGAAAGGAAATTATTTAAAAGGACTCAAGGTTTTGCTCTATCACAAATCACATAAATGGTTATTGTTCTGTTTTTATAGACTGAATGACTATAATGTTCTCTGTTTAGGACACTATTGTATTTCTCAGGTGGGTACAGGTTTTTCTAGCATATCCAAGGTTGTATGGCACACTGGGAGACTTCCACTAGTTCCAAAGCATTATGTAAATGTAATATATTAACAGCTGACCCTGTATTTGGGATGTTAAGAATAAAAATTTTCAAAAAAACTTTGATAATCCCTTTTATAGGTAAAAAACAAAACCATTTTAACAGGAAAAAAACCTTCAAAATCAATACTGTCAAAACAAAAGTTACGGTATCAAACTGAGGAAAGAAGAAAGCTTTCAGATGAAGGGCAATTATTTTTCGGCCTTCATCAAGTGAAGAAAAGACTTTCTTTTTAATGATCTGTTTATTTGGTATTGAACTAAATTTAAATTGATTTATTTGTGAATATAATTGAACAATGATAAATCCTTGAAATTAGTTACCTAGGGAAGTTGGGAGATGTCCAATGAAGGGAAAAAAAATCATTTACAGGAGAAACACCTGTCCAGATCTCAGGGCTTTATAGGGACTTGTAAATTCAGTTAACCTTCTAATTAACATTCTAACTATGACTTTAAGTCCAGTTATATTTATAAATTTATGGTAACACATAATACTGTTTTCCAGAAGACTCATGTAAAGTTATTTCAGCACATAGAATACAAAGACTTTAAATAATACGGTTTAATAATTTCCTTTAGTTTTCAATCTTCCTCTCTTTTTAAAAATGAAACTTGTGGTTTAATATGTTTCTATCCTCTTTCTTTCCAAGTGGGACCATTTCTTCTCTTTTCTGTTTTCATCAGCATATGAACTTGTTATTCCTCTTGAAAAGATGATACAAAATGGGAAGGGTAAGTTGTTGTTGTATCTACAAAGTGTATCAATAGTGCTCTAATTAGAAGGTACAAAAGCTATATACCAACAAACAGCACCATTGAAATTTACTAGTCAGTATCCACAAACAACTGATCAAGTGACTAACCTGAATACAGCTATATTTGGAATTATCATATCTCCTTGTTTTCATGTTTGCAATCTATTCAGATAAATAAGTTTTGAAAAGTACTTTGAGTCAGAAGCAGACTCATAGATACAAAGAACAAACTGAGGATTGAAAAATGGGAAGGAGGTGGGAGGGCTGGGTGAAAAATGTGAAGGGATTAAGAAGTATTAATTGGTAGTTACAAAATAGTAATGGGGTTATGAAGTACAGCATAAGAAATATAGTCAGTAATATTGGAATAACTATGTATAGTGCCAGATGGGTAGTAGACTAATCAGGAGATTACTTCGTAAGTTATATAAATGTTTAACCACTATGCTATATATCTGAAACTAATATAAAACAATATTAAATGTCAACTTTAATTCAAGGAAAATAAAAAATAAAAAATAAACTCTAATCGCAAAATAAATAAATAAATAAATAAATAAATAAATAAATAAATAGATAACACTTTTATTACTATTGAGGTCAATCTAAATCTATCATTGCTCCAGGGGCGCAGAGGGGACCTCGGTTCTTTAAAACAACACAGTAAAGAATTACAGATTAGCAGAATTCAGGAAAAGTAAAATTTATTAAAGTATGTTTCAAGAGAGAAATGGGCTACATCAAAGATAGCCATAGCCCCTTAGAATTCAGGAAATAAACCTTACAGGGGTGGTTACAGGAGTGGTGCCAGATGATTGGCACAAGAGGTCATTTGATTGACATTTGGCTGTTATATAACCTTTTGTCTACTGTGCATGTGATACCCAGAATTCAGTCTGTTATAATTAGATTCATGAACTTCCAGGTATATATATATGATACTATAATGATGGTATAATGAGACTAAGGTCAAGCAAGGACAGTGTATGTACTAACTGCTCAGGTATTTGTGGCCAGCCTAAAACGGTGGTTATTCAGTGGGGTTTTTTACTTCCTTGTATTTTGGGATGTAAGGATATTTTTAATAGCAAAATGGGTATTTCCAGGAGGTCTTAAGGGCAGTCCCTGGGTTAGGCCTGCATTCTCCCCTTGCTCATGTCTATCTAACTGCCTAATACTTTTGGTTAGTCCTTTCACAGCAAAGAATCAGTTATTTGTATTCTCATTTAGATTATTTCCATCATGTAAGCAACAATTAGTTCCTTAAAATAAATTCCTAATATTTAAAATGCTCATTGTTAAGTAGGCACATGTTTCAGATTTATGATATATACAACCTTACTGTCCTCCAACACAATAATACAGAGTTCTGAGTTGGCTGAATTCTACATAATACTGAATAGTTTATCATCTTTCATTTTTTTTTGACCATTTATACTTAACCTTGCCTCTTCATTAGTGTTTTTAGTTCCCAGGCTCTAGGTTCTAGCAAAAAGAACTAAAACAAAGAGCAGATTGGATTTATGAGTGAAGGGAAGAATTGAGAGAGGCAAAGTAGCCATTGGGGAGTGATTTAAATAGATGGAATGGGCAATATAAGAATCAGCATGAGTTGGATTTAGGGGAGAGTTTTAGAATATTTGGTAAGAGGGAGAAGGTGACTTTTTGGTAGCTTGCAGAGATGAGAATGAGAAAGAAATACAATTATTTCTTAAGATTTGTTGTGCATTTTAAATAATATAATCCCTTGTTATTTTCATTTTCAAGAAATTTCAATATATATTTATGTTGTCTTAAAATTATTTTTAGAATGTTTGAATGCTGATTTTTTAATGTACCACCAAGCTGTGGCTGAGCAACTGGGCAGTTTAGCTTTGGGAATATTATATTGATTGCCATAATTCATAAGTCTAAAATATTATGTCAATTATAAACATGTCAAAATCTTTTGTAACATTCTTTTTGTTTTAGTCTGTAATAGTACCTTTTGCTATGTTTAATATTTATTATATTAATACTATTTTTATAATATTAAAAATAACACATTTTGAGTTTTGTCAAAATATAAATATTCTGGTCTATCATAAAGCTTTTGATACTGCATGTTATTTTCTTTCTATGTGGAATTACTGCACAAATTTGTTTTTTTATTTTAACCATAACATTTTTATATTAAATTACTCATTTGGATATCTAAAAAATTATTATTTAAATTTACAAAGGTAAATGTTTCTATAGTGTTTAAATAAAATTACATATCTCAAAATAAATAATAAATAAAAAGAGGTTCTGAGTTTGAAAAAAGTACAATGTCAATGTAAGAATTGTTCAAATCCATAGAGAATTTTTATGAGCTTCTCTGAGCCAAACTAACCACATATGCCAGGGAGCTAGATCTCAAATGCTCCAGAAAATAACAGTTTTGCAGCTTCTTTTATGAATTTGAAATCAAAGAGAAAACTAAGGAAGATTACCTGGAGGTGGGAAAAAAAGCAAAGCAAGGATTGGATTACAATGTAGTGAATAAGATTATGTGCTTTCTTGAAGGTGGTTATGGCTTGTTTCAAAGGTGTGTTAACCTAGATGCACAGAAACAATGGACAAAACTTGCTTCAGGCAAAGATAAACCTATTATTAAAAAGTTGTATGGCTGGGGTGTAACTAACCCACCATGACCTGCTAAATTAGGAATTCATGATCGAATTATCCTGATTACACTTTACTAGAACTTCTTTTTTTGTTCACATTTTTTATCAAATAAAAAGAAAATAATTTTCAGGTCAAATACTGTTATTATAAATTTTCATAGGATTGTCTATCACAACTTCTAGTACTTGTCAAAAATAAAATTTTATCTTCCATTTTTTATGATAATTTGATTAATGTCTTTCTCCTAACAGCTGTATTCAAGAAGACACACTATGCCTGCTTTTCTTATTGTAGCATGGTGTCTGACACTTTGTTTGTAATAAATATTCAAAAGTTAAAGAAGCACCTGAGTTAATTAATTTTCGATGCATACCTGATATAACAAATTGATGGTATTGTGGATGAAAAAGGGTTCTACGGAAAGAAACCTCACAAAATGATCTTATGATAAATTCATAACTGATCAGGTCAGGGTAGGTAGTCACGTCCCAGGCATGTAACTTTTTAGCAAAAGGTTTATCTTTGCCCAAAGCAAGTTCTGTCCATTGTTTCTGTGCATCTAGGTTAACACACCTTTGAAACAAGCCATAACCACCCTCAAGAGAGCACATAGCCTTATTTTCTACATTGTAATCCAATCCCTGCCTTGCTTTTTCCCACCTCCAGGTAATCTTCCTTAGTTTTCTCTTTGATTTCAAATTCATAAAAGAAGCTGTAAAATTGTTATTCTCTAGAGCATTTGAGATCTTGCTCCCTGGCATATGTGGTCAGTTTGGCTCAGATAAACTTTTATAAATCTTTAGAGGTCTGGACATTTCTTACGTAGACAGAAACTACTTATTCTAACTTATTTTTTTATCTGATGCTAAAATCTAGCCAATTTTAAACATCTTTGTTTCCCATAGCAACCACCTTTGAAAAAATGTGGTGCACATTCGTTAACATTTTAGAAACTTAATCTAAGTGCAATTGTAGAATGGAAAATAATTTGGAAAGAGAAAATGAAATTATCATCTCCAAGATTTCACCAAAAATATTCACAGGTAAAGTACTGTCAAAAGAGAAAAATTTCTATTGAAATGATAATGCAATAAACTTTCTGGAGCAAAAGCTATAGAATTCATATATTTAAAAAAGACAGTCAAATGTTAAAAAATAGACAAAGGGAAAAATCTTATGCAATAAAAACTATTCTTTTAAAACGTTTGGGGGTAATTTAAAATCTATCAAGTATTTATAAATTCACTAGTGTAAATATAATGTCATTTTAAAAGATAATGAAAGTATCTTAAATTTCATGGGCATATTTTAAACTTTATACCTCTTTGAGTTGGATTTTTAGAATTAAATCTAAGATGATACCTAAAACATAAATATTAGGTAGTTGCATAAATAACAAGGGCCAGGCCCAGCTCTGTAACTATAAAAACTTCCTTTGAAGACCTTCCTTGAGGACCTCCCAGAAACACCTCCCTTGGTGGGTTATAAATTACCACAAATCCATAGCACAAAGGCCATAATAGCCCCTGGCTAAACCAGCCACAAACTCTAATTTGCCCACAATTTAAACCTCATTATATTGTCATAATACTATGTTTATGCCTGGAAGTTCATGAATATAATAATAACAAACTGAATTCTGGGTAAGCACATGTGCAAAAGGTGAAATGTCAATCAAAATAACCTCACTTGCCAATCACCTAGGAATGCCTTTGGAAGCACCTATCATGGCCCAAATATAAAGTAGACATTCCTACATCTGGGTCCTTTTTGTGTGCCCTTTTGTGGCCTTTTTATGGCTCCTTTACATTGGTGATTATGGTTATAGCGCTCTGTTACAGCTCTTCACTGGGACCATGCACCTCCTTGGGTTATTCTTTTCTTTCTAAAATATACTTTTAATAAATCTTTTCTAAATCTCACTGACCTGTGATTCTTCTGTGTCAATGAGGAAGAACTGAGGAAAAATACTAATTACACTTCTGTGCCACTGTTCTCTCTCTCCCTCCCCCCTGCAGTTGGGGCTACGCCAAACTCTCATCAGCCGCAATGGTAATATAAACAATAATTATTTAAGTAACTTTAAAAGGAGACTAAGGAAATAAAATAGTAAACATGTCCTTTTAAACCTTTTTTCTCCAAAGTCACCCCGAAGTTGTTAAAATGAATTAGGTCTCCTTACCAATCAGAAAGATAATTTATGTTATTTTGGCTTTTCCTGCTTATTCTAGAATAAAAAAAAAGCTAAGTCGTTATAAACGTGAGACCCAATCATAAGTAGATCAGGAAGTAAAGTTACTTGTTTTTCTTTCAAACACCAGTCCAAGTTCACAGATAGTTTGCTCCACTCTCTTCCATCATGTGAGACCTGGTTACTTTAATCTTGTTTCTCTGGCATCCCCCCTGGGGTATGTCCTCACCTGCATCTTCAAAGCTGGGCTTCAGGTATATCCACGTTTAGCTCACAAGAAGGCAAATGGGGTTGTGTACTTCCAAAGCTTTAGATCTAGGCCCAGAAGTAACACAGGTTACTTCTATTCCCATTCAATTAGCACAAACATGGTCACATAAGCACATCATAAAAAGAGGAAGCTGGGAAGTATAGGCCTTAGCTAGTGGACACACTATAATTAGCTATAACTGCATTTCCTACCAAAGAAAGGAAAAGCAGATTTTGGTGCACATTTTAGCTGTTTCCCTCATATAGCTGCTTTGTGCTGAATTTAATTATGCCTAAGATATTTCTGTATCATTAGATTCTTTTTCTTAAAAAAAAATGCCACTCACCATTTTGTTTTTGTCACCTATGACAAGAAAAACAATTTTGAGATGATTTAAATTAAAATTACAGCAGCCAGAGAATAAGAGAAAGACAGAACAATTAGCCTGTTAATAACTGTGGCCCATCCCTGAGAAAGACTGCTCACATTCATGATTATTTATTGGAATTTAAGATTAATTTCTAAGTGGCTAGTTCTGCAATTATCCAAAAGAGAAAATAGTTAGGTCCCATAGAACCTCAAGAGCCTCTGCTTCTTACTTACATGTGAACTTTCCAATCTGCTACTCACAGCCAACCTACAGGAACAGACGCTTCTTCCTTGTGGACTTTGCTGCTCCTATCCCTGAACTAACCCCACTTCACTTCCCATCCCCTTTGTCTATAGCTAATGTAAATGCTTTCAGAATGGCTTACATCTTTCTCTCCCCTACCCCTACGTGATTTATAAAATCGCTTGTAAAACTCTGGGAAGATGGTTATGCTGTCTATCCTACCTAGCTATGCTGATGGTTGGTGTTTTAGACTCCATGCCTCATGACTAGAATTCTCTTTTATGCTAGCAATGGTCTAATAAAACCTTTCTTTTAAAAAGAATTTTAGCCATGGAAATTAAAAGTTCTTTGCTTAACACCAAAAGTATTTATTTTTTCTATTAAGTATTTATTGAGCAACTACTATATATTGGTATGACAGTATTAGTATAGGAGGATAAAGAGAATTATATGGCAGAGTAATAGACTTCCAGATGTTTGCCATCCACTTAAGATTGACACCTGCTGTGGAAAATGATTTAAACAAGTTCATCATGTACTAATAGCAAAAAGTCTCAACAAATCTGTGCCCTTTTTATAAACATCAGAGAAACCTGCAGTTGTAAAATTTAAGTAAAACAAACCTAAATGCCAGAATCTATAGACCTATCTTTTTCAAAGCCAGTGTTATTTTTTAGATATAATGAAGCTAAGTTAACAGAATCAAATTGTCATATCAAACACACAAAGTTAGAACTCTTCCACAGTATCAAATTTTACTGAGTTTTAAGAATCTAAGCAATAGAGACTTGTACATAGCAGATTATAACAGATAGTTACATAGTTTATATGACAAATTGCAAGAAGCCATTCATAAATCAGGTTTGTTTACTATAAACAATATTAGAAAATTAGGTATATTCTGATAAAATATTCCACAGATAATAACTTCCAGCTAGCAAATACTATGAGTTTGTTTGCCACATTTGTCATTAGCATGTTTATAAGGAGGTTAGTCCAGATTACTTGCCTTCTTCTTGAGAGTGACATGGACACACATCTCCAACCCAACCAGCAAGAGAATGGATTACGAACTTTCTGTGTGTAAACCATTTAACTTCCATCAAGGATGCAAGTCTCTTTCCTCCAAATTCCCTGTCTCTCCAGTTGTATTTGTGGTTAAATAAACCTGGCTGTAGAACTATGAACTTCTATACAAATATGAATGTTTTCACAAACTGTTTTACTAAAAAAAAAATGTAGAAGCTTTCACAAATAGCTGGCATAGGCATTTTATAAGCTAATTATCCATCCTTACCAATTTTTAAAAATTATTTCTCAGTTTAGGGACATAGTGAAAGGAAGGAGAGAAAGTCATTGCATGATATTCTTCACAGAGCAGAGCCAGAAGCTTGAAAACAAAACTTAAGGTCTCACAAAATTCTGTGGTAACAATGAGTTCAAGAAAAGTTATTTACAGCCAGGATTGGGAAACGCCCAGGATAGGAGGTAAAGAAAACACTCATGAGAGAATGAAAATAGAAAAAGAGAAAGATATAAAAAATTTTAAACCACTTTCTTTTAGTACATCTAGATTCAATCAGATGAGGTCCCCAGGCTCTCATACCAATCACTTTTCTTCATTGACCATCATAGAGAGTTTAAGAACCTACAGAGAATTAAAATGCTCTGAACTAAAAATGCATGAAGTCTACAGCTTCATTTCATCCAGTCTTGAGAGCTACATCTGCTATATTCCAGGAAATTAATTTTCCACCTAGTGATTTTCTTTGGTTTTCCCATAATGGAACATTTAAAAGTCTACAGATCCAAGAATTTAAAAAGCTGTAGGCAGTGTTCAGTCAACTAGTTCTAACACAGACCAAGATACTCTAAAATTAAGGGCAGAGAAATGGAGGTTTCTTGAAGCTGTGAGGGTGAAGAACGCTTTTAAGAACATATAAAAAGAAGATCAGTGGGCTGAGAATTAAATCTTGATTAATGCTTACACTTAAAAAATGAGAAGACTTAGGAAGTCTAATAAATATTCACCTTTTTGAATGTCTGTGTGTGTGTGTGTGTGTGTGTGTGTGTGTGTGTGTGTGTGTGTTCAGAAAGGTAAGTGTAAAGCTGGGATAGTGGAACAAAGGAAGGTTACTGTGTGCAACAGTGTCATGTTCCAGAGAAGTCAAGACAGATATAGACCAAAGAGGAAGAATTTAATGTGACAATTAGTTCATCACTGACAACAGAGAGACTTTATTAGAGTAACTGGAGAGAGAAATAAAGCTTCCAGAAGATAAGGAGTGAGTGGATAGTCAGCAATGATAGTAAAGCATGCCAGTAGATCTTTTGAAGAATATTGTAATGAAAGAACAGAAATCATTTTGAATTTAACCTACTAACATTTTTATTGCCTTTAACATCTATCAAATGCTATATTTAACCTGCCAAATCATATGTTACCCTTTTTAACTATTTATTGAAAAACCAATTCTTCTAAAATATCTATGGAATTAAAAATAGCAATTTTCCACAAGCTAGAATTGGTCGTTTTGCTCCTGCTCTATTAAACCATGCTGGGCTTTGGGAGAGTGGTTGGGGGCTGGGTGAAAAAGGTGAAGGGATTAAGAAGTACAGATTGGTAGTTACAAAATAGTCATGGGGATCTGAAGGACAGCATAGGGAATATAGTCGATAATATTGTAATAACTATGTATAACCCCAGGTGGGTACTAGACTAATTTTGGGGGCATAGCTTCATAAATTATACAAATGTCTAAATTCTATGCTATACATCTGAAACTAATATGAAATAATATTGAATGTCAACTCTAATTGAAAATTTTAAATTTTTAAAAAAATTATGCTGGGTCTATTTGTAATCTAATGAAATAATTTACGTATTAAGAACACAGAGAGATTTCACAGATCCTTTGTTTTAACCTCACTGTAGTAAAGCTCTGATTAGGAATTCAGGATCCTTTTTTATCCTTGAGAATTATTTTTTTAATTTCAAGGGAGAAGAATGTAGTTACTTAAGCTGATAATCTAAAACTCAAATTAACTGTACTTAGTTTTTATTTCAGTCACTCATGAAACATTTATTCTGAATGACAAAATCTAACTAGAGACATGACACAATTTGGGGTACCCTCGATTTAAACATGGGAACTATGAAGATCAAAGCAATGGACTGAGATTATAGTTTGGAGCCAGTGGAAAGAAGAATCAGAAAGCTAAGAGTTGCTGAAGATTGTCATTGCCCAAGCCAGAGAGGAGTATAGTCTTGTTCACATTGTAACAGTAGGAAAAGGAGATAATTAGACAGTGCTGATAGTCATTATGAAGGAAAAGCAGCAAAGTTCAGAACTAGATTAGATAAAGAGAAAAAAGAACAAAACTAGGTTTACAGGATATACACTAAAGTATCTTGACATAATTTGACTGCATATGGAAAGAACCAACTTTATGTTCAGTCACAGTTTTCAATCTGGTGCTTTAATTCAAATGTCATTTGAAAATCAATAATCAGTGAAGAAAATTAAATATTTTAGTTCTACATCGATTCTACTCTTAGAGAGATTTTATATTCCCACATTTGATGTCTGGAAATGTTGGGTCTATTGTATATCAATTTATGTCTTTGTACGCACATATATACTATATATATACAATATATATATAGATATATAAAAATATATACATGTATGTATGTATTAGATATATATTTTGAAACCCAAATTTTATATGTGTTTGTTTGTTTGTTTATTTATTTATTTATTTATTTATTTCACAGTGTTTTATAATCTCACTAATGAAAATTCTTGTGCCATGTAAACATAAAAAGCTTAATATGTTTTGAGTTCCAAATTCCATTAACTGGTCACAAAGAATTATACTACTTGAAGAAATATACATGATTTCTTTATTAGCAATATGAGAGCCTAAATATCTCCTCTGACATATACCTTGAGAAGCCATTATTGAGATAATAGTGTCACAAGATATAAGGAACCTGGATTCCTAAGTCGTCAAGTAAATAAAAACCCTTAGTTCCAATCACAATGGACACAGAATGAACAATAAATAAACATGTGTTGTATTAAGTCAATGAGATTTCAAAGTTTGATACCACAATAAAATCTAGCCTAATCTAACTAAATAAAAGTGAACAAGACTCTAGATAAGCAAAAAAAGAAATATCTACTCTGAATATTCTCAACCATAGGACTACCTTTATAAGGGTTTAGGATTCAAATTTATGTTGTCAGCATTGTTCAGAAAACTCTTAGCTAAGAAATTAACTTAAGGTTGTCCTTAGCTGATAGTGCTTCATAGGTACGTCATAAAAACATAATGAACAAGGTAAATATTGATAAAACATCCCAAATATGTACCTCCAAGTCAAAATTATATGACTACAACATAGGAGGAAACAAGCCGTTATGAACAAAAGCCATCAGATAATAAAATCAAATTATATTTCCATGACTTCAGATACCAGAATTATAAGACCTAGACTATAACATAAATACATTTTATATTTTTGAAAGAACAAAAGATTGAATCCAAAATTCAGAAAATACACTGTTTGAAACAAGCAGAAAGAATTTAAAGTAAAACAAATAACATAAAATTTAAATAAAAATACCATGAATATTTAGAAATAGCAGTTATAGACATCTGAAAATATTATTCATAAGCAGAAAAATAGATGTAAATAAATTAGGAAGACAGAGAATCCAAAAGAAATTAAATAGAGGTTAAGAGACATGCAGGATAAAGTGAAGTTGAATATATTTTAATTAGAGTTTCAAAAGATAATGAACAGATAGGAAAAAAGAAAATTTGAAAGATATGATGGGTGAAAATATTCCTGAATTGATGAAAAGCATAAATCCTCAAATTTAGGAAACATAGTATCTCCCAAATAGGATAAATAAAAGAAAACCACACTTGGACAAATTTTGATGAAAACACAGAGCACTAAAGACAAAAAGAAGATATTAAAGCAACCAGATAGAAGACAGATTCTCTGCAAAGAAATAACAATTCATCTGACTTTGTTCACGTAAACAATAATATTTTGTGAATAACCACTTATAATCATACAATACGAGAATGGTTTAACACTAGACATTTTATTAATTCAATTCACTACATTAACTGATTGAAAAAAGAATTAGTGGACCATCTTATAAGAGCATGTTAAAATGAAACACTTTTCTGTTTTGCTGAAAGCCACAGGGACAGGCAGGAACAAAATGGTAGGTCCTATATAATTGCACATTTTAAAGCAAGAGGCTAATTCAACTGGGCAGAATTTGCACAAGTGTTAGAAACTAGTTTAGTGATGCTTGGCTCAGCACCCAATATGAAGATGTACAAGGAGTAGTGAAAGTGTTGATCAGCTTGTCAGAAAGATTGGTTGAGAATATTCATTTGCAGAGAGTTGTTGGACTGCTGTGCACTTCTTCCTGGCAACTTCCAGGGAAAGTGGGGAGAGGGTCCTTCAAGCCAAGAAAGATGGAATACAAAGGAACGACTTAATATACGTGCCCCTGGGGTTTGGAACACAGAGATATAAGGTTGTGGTCCTGGACCCGAAGCAGCAGGAAATAGAGAGGTTAGGCTGGATTCCAGGTGGGTGGGACTTCCACTGCCATGTTGTTATTGTTGTTACTTTCAAAGTTGCAACCAGCATGGGATTTTATCCAAAACAGAACTTCCTGGAGATGGGAACAAACAACAATACACTCCTGAAAACATAGGAACTGACTCAAAAATGTCAAATTGAAGACGATATAACCTGTAACAGAGGATTTGGTATTGAAGATTCCCAGGAGGAAAGCCTCTGGATATCTCAGAAATGCATTGCAGAAAGAAACATGGCAGCTTAAAATGTCTACCAAGTCCAGCAGTTTCTAACCCTGGAAAAAAAGAAAACCAGCTCACTTAACCCTGTTCTGTTTTCCCCTCAATCTCTCTCCTCCTAGGCTTGACTCGAGAGGATCCACAACAGCCAGCAACAGCAGAAGTGGCAGAGTTCCAAGAAAAGAAGCTAACCATATTCCTTGTCCTACTTCAAGCTTCCAGACCTGATAAAAAACCAAGACAGGAAATGAGAAAAGGCTGTGGGGCTTGGGTAACTCAGATTTCAGATTACCCCAGCATAGATAATTTAGCTACTGAAATGATACTATTTCTGGGCTTAAAAGTGATAGAAAACTAGGAGTGACAGGAAATACTACATCATCTACATGAAATTTCATCCCATGTCAGGAAAAGAACTAGTGCATAAAATAGGTAAGAAGTGAAGAGGGAGAGATGAGAATAAAGCTGTTTTCTGCTCACGCTCTGTTGAATTCTGCTTTGCATTTAATGGATATAATCTCAGTAGATGTAGACAAAGCTCTCTATAAAATTATTCACTCATGCAAAGTAAGTAAATAAATATCTCAGCAAACTATGAATAAAAGGATATGACCTCAGCCTGAAAAGGGACATCTACCAATTACATAACAAAAATTCATACTGAAAGATAAACTTTAAAAACATTTACTTAAGATCAGAGAACAGGAAACACTAGGGTGCCGTGTCATTGATTATTTAATATTGTATAGGAGCTGGTCCTAGTCCACATAGTAAGATAATTTAAAAGTATAATGAATAGAAATAAAAAACAAAACTGTCATTATTTGAGGACAATTATAGCTTTTACAGAAAATGTTAGAAAAATTTACAAATTGCTAAGATTAATAAGAGTTAAGCAAGTTTTCAGATATAAAATAGATATACAGAAGTCAATTCTATTCCTATTACTATCAAGAAACAGAAAATGTAATTTTTAAAAGATACCATTTGCAATAGCAACAGAAAAGTAATGAGGTATCTAGGAAAAAATATTTTTTTAAAGGTACGTGGTCTTACTGGAGAATATTATTAAATTCATTAAAAGATAATAAAGACCTACGCGGAGATCTATATCATACCCATGAAGACTTGTTATCAAAGGATGCCAACACTTTTCATTAATCAAGTATTAGGAAAACCCAGTCAAAATTCCAAGATGGTTTTTCATGGAAATTAGTAAACTAATTTAAATTTTTTACATAAAAGAAAAAAGACCAAGAAGAGCCAAGATGATTTTGAAGAAAGCAGTGATAGTACCAGGGAACAAGGATGTTCTTGTCACATAGAAAAATAAAAATCAAGTCTTTTTATGAACCTGTAATAATTAGGATAATGTGTCATAGTGGTGGACAAATAGACCAATAGAACCCAGATTCAGTCTTATTAATAACGTGAAAATGTGATACATATTAGAGATGGCATTGCTAATTACCATAAAGAAATAGACCATTCAATAAATGATAGATTATCTACATGGAAAAAATAAAATCAAAGTAGAATTTAAATTAAATTAAATTAAATGTCTATGAAAAAATATCACTAAATTAAGGCCCAAAAGATAATAAGCAAATATTAAATGTTTAGAAGAAAATATAGGTGATAAACTTTATGATATCAAGGAATTTTTAATAAGATACTAAAAAAATTATAAATATTAAGATTCATAAATTTGAGTTTTATTCATAATAAAAACATCTGTTCAAAAGATACCATTAAAAATTAAGAAATACCACAGATTGGGAGGAAACACTTGAAAAGCACTTAAAAACAGCACAAGATTAGAATCTCTAATATATTAACGAATATTAACAAATCAATACAAGATCAACAATCCATGAGAAGAATGGACAAAATATGTAAGCAAATAATTAAAAGAATAAATCCAAATGACCTATAAACGTAGGGGGAAAAAGCTTAACATGCAAATTAAAATCACAATAAAATATCATTTCACAAAGAATTAAGTAGTTAACAAACCTGACAATACCTAGTAGAATAATGGCAATTCTTATGCAATGCTTTTTTGGAGTGTAAACATGTGACTGCATTGGAAAGCAATTTGGCAATATTTTGTAAAGTTAAAAATGCACAAATTCTATTAATCAACAAATCCACTTTTTGGTAACTTCTCTGAGAATCTCCAGCACATATGTAAAATATTCAGACCATCATTCACACTAAGTTACTACAAAAATACTTAGCACATTTTTTTAAACAATCCATTCTAAGAAGAATGAATAAACAGTGACATGTGTACATGATGGAATACTGTACAGCAGTGCAAACTGCTGTATTGCCAAATTGCTTCACTAGACCTATAAAAACACCATTGAGGAAGTCAGAAAAACATTCTAGCTGAAAACTATACATTCAAAAATATTACCTACATTAATGATCCCATGTAGTCAGAATCAGGAGACAACACATTTTTAAAAATGAATTATCAACAGCAATAACATTATATCTAGTTAACAAAGTGATTAAAAAGCAAAAAAGAGACTCTTAGAATCAAAGAATAACAAATGCAGGAAACAACTATATTTCTAGGGCTGTGGGAACAAAACTGAACCTCAGACCTTGGAGAGAGGGACCAATTAATTGGTGCTGTTGTTTGCAAACAAGGAAGGACCTCACAAAGTTGAGATTCAAACTGCTAAGGTGAGGGACATTTCTGGTTGGTGTCGCACTTCTGAGGAGGCAGCAATAAGGCTAGTTCTAGGAGTGTAAAACTGCAAACTGGATTTGGCTGCTATTAATGGAAGGAACTGCTGCTGCTGAGGTGAAGAAGAGTTGCTAAGTTAAGTGTCACAAGAACGGGATAAACAAGAAGCAAATCCCTTATTTCTCCATACAGTCTCCCTCAAGTGCCTCTATTAGTGGAGCCCAACAGGGAACTAGATGGTGAAGCAGAAACGTGGTCTGCAGAGTCCTTGCCTGGCATCACACAGCAGTGTAGAAGGGTGAGTATGAGGCTAGACACAATTGTTGAATAACCGGTACACTATTTAAAGTTTAAAACCTGCCAAACAGTATTTTATATTTAATACATATTTAGTAAATGTATAAAGAAATGCGTGGGAACAGAAAACACAAAATTCAAAACAAGGACTACTACCTCTGATGGAGACAGACAGAAATGTGACCTAAAAGGGGCACACAGAGCACTTCTGAACTTTTCACATTTTATTTTCATGCTGAATGGTGCATTCCTAGTATTGATTATCTTATTCTAGGCATTTTGGATGTCTGGAATATTTCATTAAAAACCAGTCAGGGATGTATTCCTTTTATGGAAAGGAAGGAAATGAGAGAAATTTACACACATATCCAAAGTACTGCTACCACCATCTAGTATCATGGTGAGTGTTTTATTTACATGGTATGCTCAAGATAAAAGTTCTTACATCATATGACCACTGGAATACAGATTCATATTAAGTGAATGTTTTGACCTGGTACAAAATAGGTTTTCAAATCTCTTCCAGATTGATACTTGCTCTTGGGAAGAAGGACAATTCGTCCATGAAGTCCCCATCTGCTTCTCTGAGAAACATCTATGGTGATGTGTACTCTCCTAATTTAGGTGGCAGTAAGCACCTGGTGATATTATCTCTCCTTAAAATATCATCTACTGGCCAGAGGAAACTGAAGAAACATTTGTTTCAGGTCGTTTAAAAAGGGAACCTTAAAACACACATTGAAATATTTTATTCAACATTTGTATCTTTTGTCTGACATTATACAGATTTATTTTGACAACCTATTTAGTTGTTGACAAGTCTGTTTTGCTTTCTTGTAAGTATATTTTAAAGGTTTATGTTGAACATATTTTTTATAAATCTCATAATAATGCAGAAACAAACATCAGGAAAACTGAATGCATCTTCAAAAATATGTTTTACCCTCATAAGGCTGCTTGAAACATGAATACCAAAAAAAGTTTTAATGGTTGTATTAGAAATCAACTCAGATTTATGGAACAAAATTGCTTGAGAAAATATTTCAGTATAATCAATTCACTGACCAAACCTTGGAGAATGATACTTCCAGACATCCATCAGTTACCAAGAAAGGGTAATTATCTCTCCCAAAAATCTCAACTTCATCCACTTCTCTCCATTCTCACTGTCAGTTGCTTAATAAAAATCTTTCCATCTTCTCTATCATCACCTACTGCCTCAACCTCACCACTGATCATATCTAGTGCATAATGGATTATTCAAAATATTAGTTCAAAGAAATAAATAAATGAATTAGCAAATGAATTTTGAATATCTCATAGTTGTTAATGCCAAAAGCATTGAGGTAAAGGATCAGGACTGAGAAGTGGGTGGTGGCATATAGGAAAAGCAGGAAAGGAGCAGAAGGTACATGAAGTGGTGACTGAATATTTTCATGTTATACTGTTTTCGGAAAGTCTTTAATATTTTCATAATGTAGAATCAGAAATGCTTTTAAAATATACCCCAAAACTAAGCTTTCCACAACTATTTTCATATTGTAAAAGTAACTGAAATGTCCCAAGTCCTAAGTGAAACGTTGTAAGAAAGTTGTAAAAACATAAATAAGACTTTCAATTAACCATACACCAAATTAAGTCACCAAAGTTTTTAAAAACATTTACAACATTTTATTTCTATTTATCTTATTCATTTATTGCTAGCTTTTCATTTATGTAATATCATGTCAGTTACATAGCAGATATTTAATAAATGTTGCTGATTCAAATGTTGTTTGCTAATAATTACAGATTCAGATATTTTTGCTCAAAAAATTATTTTGTCACCTTTCACCATGATAACCACTTAATTATTTAGATGAAAAAATAATTTTTTATATTTATAGGTGTACTCTTTTTTCAACTAAACAGGATTTGATTCAGCAAGGATTCTAAGTATATAGTAGAATCCAATGATTTAAGAACTTAGTAATTGATACAAGTAATGGTTGTTCCACACTATCAAATTTGCATTATAAGAATCTTTTCCAGTGACATTGTATAATGGCTTTATATCTATCACTTCATCTCTAAACAAGACTAGAAATTATCTAATCATCACAAAATTCAGAGTGAGATTAACACTTATTAAATTTTTTTAAAAAATTATTTAGCTAAGGTAAACAATGGATTTATTACATTAAGACAGTATTTTGGTATATAACCAAATTATTGACTACATATTATCAATTTTCTAAATAGTTCCAGGACAGATTTTTAGATTTGTAAATGTAGAATACACTTAGCAAAAATGTATTGTCATTCTTCATTTGTTTCTCCTATATCTTAAAAGTATTGATGCTAGCAGATATATCAGTAGTGGAGGGAGAGAACAGTAATATAATCTACAATATGAAATTTCTACTGAGTCCACTGTCAGACAATCACTCGAATCCTAGACCTACCACTTAGTAGCAATAAAAACCTGAATAATGCACTTAACTTTCCAGGGCTTCAGTTTTCTTTCTCCGTGACAATAACAATATCTAGTTCACTTATCACAGAGAAATAAGTAAGATGATATACATGAGGTCTGGGTAAAATGCAAAGCACTGTTTAAATTGAATTAATATTTGACATCTTATATAAAGATCCAAAAAAAGAAGAGATTAAATCAGCAAAGGAGGTAGATACTTTGTACTGAACATCATTAGTATAATAGTTCCAAAATGGATCTTGCCAGCTCCTAGTCCAAGAAAGGATAATTATATCTCCTAAATATATCAACCCCATTCACTTCTCTACATTCTCAGCATATGCTCAATGACTATTTGCGTAATTAATTAATTAAATCAAAAATATATATACACTGGTAGCAAGAAAAAAATCTAAGACTGGAACAACATTGGAAGAGGAGAAGGTACCTTGTGGAGTATGCTTAGATTCCAGGAAACTTCTCCCCACTCTACATCAGTGATCATATAGAATAGCAAAGCATGGATGATGGAAAAGCATCCTTTGTGAGACATAGCGTGTGCTACTGCTATGGCTGAGGAATTCAGTACTGAGGCACTCTGGGTTCTTTAACAAAGGCAGAAAAACTACAAAAGGGTGTAGTAGGCACTCCTAGGCTGACCGACTGACTCACTGTCATTTCTCCCTTTTCAGAGAAGTGTACTTGATCCACAAGGGTGAGTCTCTTTACACATTTACTAAAAGATGCCATGTGTAGCCAGATTATTAACCAGAGGTGATCATCAAAACCTAAGCTAACCAATCAAATTCTCTCTCTCGAGAATTTGTAGTTTTTATCCACAGTCACAGAAACTAGGTGTCAATGGAGTATAGTAAAGGGAAGATTCACAAATTCTGCTTCAAAGATCCCCAGCTTTCCCCTGGTTATTCAAATCCCCTTAAGATTCTGTGTAATATATTAGTGTACTCCTAATAAATTTTCCTTTATGCCTAAGCTAAGGGATTTAAAAAAAAAAAAAGATTTTAAAAATACAATATGTAAGGTATTATCTGGCCAAGTTGTGTCATGCAATCTGCTACCTACACTGAGCCAAGTTCAGTTTGAGTTATGATTGCTGCTAAACTGGGATTCCTAGAAAGAACCACAACTCAAGGGAGAAGGAGTCCTGGAAGTGAGAGAGGAAGACTTGGTTTGCACCATCAATAACATTGAAGAGAAAGAGAAATTAAAATCTAAGATAGATATGGAAGGAAATAATAGGCTTCAATGTCATTACACAGAATTAAAAAAAAAGGAAATTTGGTATTTTTAGTGAACATTTCTCATCTTTATTGAAGAAAGCAAGCTTACATTTAAAAAAGGGGAAACCGTAAATAGCTTTACAGTTAATCGTTAACAGTGCATTTTCTTAGTCCAGGACATCCAGTCCATAAATTTTCCTTGGATGTCTAAGGCATGGGCAAGAAAGTAGTCTATTGAAACTTCAAATTTCCCCCAAATTTATGCTTATAAAGTTATGTAAACTTTTTTTTCATGAGATTTCTAAATATGGAAGATAGTTTAAACCCCAAAGTGTTCTAATTAGTAGTTCATAATAATGACAATCCCTTGTTGTAATTATTTAAAGGCTTTATAATCATAAAATCATATACTGAAGACCACAGAGAGACACACATGGCAGGCAAACCATGTTTATTCATCACTAAATGATTTATATGGATTAATCCCATAATAAAAGTCAGGAAACTGAAAATCTTAGCTAAATTTAAGCACAATCCTCCAGAGGCATGCATTGCTCAAGTGAGAAATAACAATTTCTAAAAACAGTGTTAGTAGCTAATATCATTAATATTCTAAAGAAGTCCTTCGAGACAGCATAGACAAATCATTGATTTTTACATTTATCTTTCTTGGACTTCTGTAGTCACTTCAAGGTGTCTTCATGTAATCCACTCATACCAGAGAATGTTTTCAAGGATATTCTAAATAATTAACCTTCTTACATTGGAGTTCAAGTGTCTCTCTGTGATAAAGCACTTGAACACCTCAAAAGCATAATTATAGGCATACCCTTGAGAGTTGGAATATATCAAGTTCTCAAAATGAGGGTGGATATTAAAACTGATATAGCAGCAATTAGTTATTATAAATTTTCTCCATTACCCAGCCTATTGGATTGTGTCAGTGAAATGTAATTCTGCTTAAAGGAGTCCACATACTTTCTGATTGCCACAAGTTTCAATCCTCAGTCTTGAATTCATTATAGTATTTCAATTGTATGTAAGTTTAATAAGTCTTTAAAATTATGGTTTTAAATGTATGGAGTAAGCAATTTTGAGTATTTGACATTATGCCAAATACCAAACAGGCCCATAAAGATGACCTTCATAAAAAGCCATACTGACTTTGACTTAACATGCATTTTCACCATAAATATCTTAATATGGAGCTTTTAAAATGTAAAATAAAAACTTTTATATTCTTTTTATTAATAAATAAATTCATCTAGTAATCAAAGTATTTTTCTAAAATTTCATTTTTCTAGATTCATTGAAAAGATCATTCCAAAAGAAGTCAAGACTACACTATGAAAATAATTTTAATATTCTCTATATCTAGTATTAGCATATAATACACAGTGACAGATAAGCTTTTTAAGTAATATATTTAATCCAAGAATTTTTAAGATGAGATATCCTTATTCAATAAGACACTCTATTTGGAGGGGTCTTTTTAAATTATGTTTAAAATTTTTGTCATAATTGATTGTCATATTTCTATTCATGATGAACTGTGTGCATCTATGTGTGGTTCTTAGGTACAGATCATTTAATAGTACAAATGTAACTATTGTCTTCAAAATCTTTCAATGGCTTCTCATATACTGCTAAATAATATCTAAAGTTTTTGCCATGACTACAAAATCTTACATGGGATAGGCCTCCACTATCACTTGACTTCGTAGCCTACCTCCTAGCACCAATTATCACTATTCTGCTCCTCTCTCCTAATTCTGGCTTCCTTACTGTGTTCCAAAGCCTTTGCTAATTTTTTCTCTCTTCTTGATGTACTTTTGGCCAAAATAGCCATAGGCTTACTCTCTCACTTCCTTCAAATCCCTCTTCCAATATCATCATGCTCCCTAAAAACTACTATTACACATACATGAACACACACACATACACACATGCACACATGCACACACTACTCAGGTCTATTCACCTTATCCTACCTTGATTTGCCATTTGTTTGTTTCTTTTGACAGTACTTATCACCCCCTGACACGTTTGTATGTCTATTTATGTCTTCTATGCATAGAAAGTATATTAAGAAGAAATTTTATTTTATTAATTGTTGCATATCCAATGCCTAATGCAGTACCTGACACTCAGGAGTTGTTAAATAATTTTTAGATAAATAAATGAATAAATAAATGAATAAAATCAATTATCGATTTTCAAAATCAAACACAAATACCGTTTTTCATGCTTGGTATTATAGCATTAAAATTCTGCTTTATTTTGTCTTAAAAGTCTTCAACCCATCTATAACTATTTTTTAATCATAATTTTTTTTCTTATAACTCTAATAAAGTAATAAATAAATGTCAAAGTCTGGAAAACACCATAGCCATTGCCATTCATAGTAAACATATAAAATCAACACATAAATTAAAACAGGAAAAAAAGAACACTGGAAACCATTTTATATACTATGGTCACTTTCCTGGGTGACCCCACCCCTCCAAAACCATAAAAGAGAGGAAGAAAGAAAAGAGGGAAGGACAAAAGGAAATTACATGAACTTTTCCACTAGGCATGTAGTTTTAAGGTTAAGATTTTTCTAATCCCTAGTTATGTATATTGTCTCTAGTTTGTATCACTCAATCTTAGATTCTTTGTGTAGAAGCATTCAAAAAGCAATTCGATAAATATGCGATCTTTCAGTATGTGATCATTATAGATGGCAGTAATGACTAGTTCTGGAAAATCCCGCCATTATGTAATGACTGAACACAATTATTGATGCCTTTCTAAGAATATAATCTTGTGTAAGAAACATTATTCTTCTACATGTATAAAACAATTTAATTTCTAATAGTTTTCTTGGTCATTTGATTTTTACTCATTTGTTCCAGTACTTCCAATGAATAGTATATGTCACTCACATGTATGATGAGATGGAATTTAATTGAGACAGACTTTCTAACTACATCCCTTGTAACCTATACTTAACTTATGGTCTATTAAATAAGAAAACTTTAGTATCTATGGTATATTATATAATAAAATATCAGCATCTTAGTTTAAGTTTATGTTCTCATGGACATCTGAGAGTCTGCATTGGTTAATGAAATAGGAAGGGATTAAAGCGGGATTATATCACTAAAACTGATGATTAAAAAAAAAAATTGACCATGGCATTTAGACAGCTGATGAGACAAGACTGTGCATTAAGAGGACAATATTACCTGTGATTGGATCCAAGCCACCAAATATCTCAACATGGTTTATTATTGCCACAAAATAAGGCAAATGATTGAATAGAATAGTAAGTAAAGAATTATTAGTTGTGATAAAGGCTATGAAAAAAGAAAAAAATGAGTTGTTGAGAAAATAAGCAAAGTGAGAATGGGAATTGAGGACCTATTTTAGATAGAGTGGTCAGGAATGGTCTCTCTAAAAAGGTAGTATGTAGCTTGAGTCCAGAAGGATTCAATGGAGTTAATCATGAGAGATGCAGAGGGAAGACTGGTCCAGGCAGAGAAGAAATATGGGCAGAGACCCCATGCCTGGGAAAAACTTGGCATACCTGAAGAAGTAAAAAGCAGACCAGAATATCAGGAGCACAGTGAGCAAGAAGGAGAGGGGGTAAAGCAAGCAGGGATTGTCATACAGGACTCTTCAGGCTATGACAAGACATTTATGCATGACTCTGAGTCCAGCAGAACACCACAAGTGTTATAAGCAACAGAAGGCCATGACCAGATTTATGTTTTAAGAGTGTCACTGTATTACAGAGAATGAATTGGAGGACACCAAGAGTAGATGCAAGAAGGTTGCTGCTTTATTCCCAGAGAAAGATATGGAGACATATCTAATTGGAAAAACTGATAGGCTGATTTGATAGACTGGATGTGACGTATGAGGGGAAGGGAGGATTCAAGGATGGTATTCATATTTCTGGCTTGCTCAACTGAGAGGATGATAAGAGTACATTACTAAAAGAAGAAAAATTGTTGGGGTGGGAGTGTGAAAGGGTTGAAAATTTAAGTGGAAAAAAAAGGAGTCTTAAAACATGTTATATTTGAGAAATAGTGAAACCTCCAAGCATGGCTGCTTTATATACTAATCAGCAGTTCAAAGGAGAGACAAGGGCTGGGAATTAAAATCTGTTTTGTTCTATCTCCAGACAAACATTGGACACATTCACAATAGGCTAGAGAGACTGTATATTAAAAGGTGATGCTTTCTATAATTTAAATGATATGCTGACTATTCCAGCCACTTCTTTCTGTCTCTCTCTATTCAATAGGACTAAAGCAGTTAAGGTAAAGCCCACCTAAATTGGTAAAGACCTGAAACCATACCAATCTCAGTCTCTCTCTCTCTCTCTCTCTCTCTCTCTCTCTCTCTCTCTCTCTCTCTCTCTATTTCTCTCTCATATCCCTCTCCCTCCTCATCCATTTGATTACTTTCTCCTTACAGTTCAGTAGTAAAATCTGAAAATTGGTTTTGTAAGTAAGCAAGGTTTATCTACCTACAGCCTTTTTAAATATGAAACTATAAAACTAACTTGTTCAGGGGGAAAAAAAAAACATGGCCACAGGTCAGCTTAAGTACTCTGCACTGTGGTTGAGGACTCAAGGTCAGCCAACAACAATGTGGTACTTTATCCTATATGCTATTTTTCCTTGTGAATATACCCCTCTAGGAAATGATGACTTTGGTCTAAGGTAATTTTTAGATATCCTGGATGCCACATTGTCATTATTTCTGATAAAGCTTAATGTCTTTTTCTAGTCTCACATTGTACTTGTTAGATGGTTGCCTGCTTTGCCAATTAATTTGCAGAATTTAATAAATAAGACTCTCACTATATATCATTTACTGTCCTTTTAGACTGTACTCTCAGTAAATATGAATACTCCACTGATTCCATTTACCTTGTAACAGATCCGGGCACCTGCTTCTGGGCTGCAGCTCATCTCAGCTGTGGAGTTTTTTAAATGCGTTAGCAATTGAAGTGCATCTTTACTATTGAATGGCATCCCTCATCTGTAAAGCCATTTACAAACTTTACTGATCAAGCTGTACATTTCTGAGTTGGAATTTAATCTACAGAGCCTTCTGCAAAACGAGCTGAATCCTCTACTAATCATGGGCAATAGTAGAATTTATTTGGTTTGCAGTAATTTGCATTATTTGCTTATTATACCCCTTGGTTCCTGCTGCAGACTGCTGTGCAATGTTGCTGGAGCTAGGAAATCACTCTCCACATCATCCTACTCCTGAGGTGAGAACATTTTGATGGTGGATGAAATATCTTCTTAATGTGAGAATCTCACCATTCACACATGCATATATCCTCTCTCTATGTCCATATGATGCAATACAGTGAGTGCTGCCTGGATATCTCTTTATAAACCTATGAAGTTATGATGTTCCAAAGCATTAAACCAAAAGCAACATTACTCCATTTTGCCATAGTCTCTGTATGGCTCTCCTTAACCTAACACAACAAACATTGTTTGTATTCCATGTAAACCCTTAATGCTATTAAAATAGTTCCTGTGCTACATACTACAGAAGCAATGCAGTAGATTTAACAGGATAATAATTAGAATTAATTTATCAACACCAGATACCATTTTGTGAATTCTACTCCAAAAGAAAAAAAAAGGTTTTATTCCAACTAAAGTACAGAAGATCAATGACTCAAAATTCCATAAATTAAAGATATGTAAACACAAAATTTTATAACTGGTTAGCAAACCTAGATAGACTGCAACAGATAATTACAATAAAATTGGAACACTGTTTTAAGAAATAAACTACACTTCTACAATACTCTGGGAAATGCATTGTTTCATATGGAGAAAGAATAAACACTTCTAGAAAAGGATTGTATTCACTTCCATCAGTATCTGAACCAATATCTAGACTTGTCAGGAAAGATCAATATACTTGCTTCATGTTTGCATCACAGAATGGAAAGAGGGCTTTTGACTGGATAAGATAATACCTAGCTAGAGTTTAATCCTGGTGTATCAGAGGATAAAGCACTCAATTGTCCAAGAGGTTATAAAATTTATGCTTTAGTACCTTGTAGACATTAACTATATACACATTAGACCAGATAAGAGAATATGTACAATGTTGAGAACAAAAATATAAAACTGAGTCACTCATTTATACTTGTTGAAGATTTTTCTAAAGAAAGCACATAAAAATGACTGAGGTTGCCTACAGTAGACAAGAAAACATATAGCCCAGAATTACAGTCAGGAAATATGTTCTATATTAACAGATTCATACCACAATCCATAAATTATATGCAAAAAAGTTTAATAATTCTAACATGACAGAATTTGCTAAAAATAAAATATATAAGTCTTCACCTTCTTTTTTTAAAATGATCTTCACATTTGCTCAGGGAAGATCAGAACCACCAATAATGGCCCCACTGATGGATCTTTTTATACATGTTCTTAATTTGTTTGCTGAAAAATAAATGTTCTAAAAATTAAATTAGATTATAAAAGCTATAAAATATTACATTTGGTTTCTTTACTATTTAGACATCTATAGCATCTAACAAATTCAGGGAAATCTATATGAAAAAAATAGCTTTTGAAGTTTTTGCTAAATATATTTTTCCTTTTGCCCTAATCCACTTTAATCCTGGGCAGATTTTTCTGTGTTCAGGCCACCCATTGATTTTGGAAACTGCTTCTCAGGGAGCCCTGTCAAGCATATTTCAAGAATCCACTAGTTGTCAAGAAGAAAGGTTTAATTTACAGAATACAATTCAAACTATTTATATTTAATCCATTTTATAAAATAATTATTCTTATATTGTGGGGAGTAAAATGTCTCAAAAAAATTCAAAACTTTTTTAGAAAATATGTGTATCAGTGTGTGAGTCCCAGGTCTGGTTGTGATCCAGGCTCACGGCTAGGAATAAGACCCTGGATTTAGAATGCTACATTAGTGTAGTAGGGTGTCTGTGCCTAAAATATGTAAACATGCTTCAGCTTATTGTATCATGCATGTGTGGCTGAATGCCACTATTGCACTCTAATCTGTGTGGAGCCACGGTACCCTGGAGAGCAGAAGGGAAACAGAAGAAGAGGAGCAGAAGAAGCGCACGCAATACCACACTCCCCCCAATAGAACTGCGCTTCCCACAGTAGAACTGCACTCCACACAATAAAGTTTATGCCTGCCATTTCATACTCAGGTCTGCCTTTTGTGCATTCTTCCAACTGGGTGTCTCACCATCGAACCTTCCTTTCTCAATCAGCTCTGTGCTGACACAGTGTCTTATTACTTAGTTGTTTTCTAAATAATTTGTATAGTGTACACCCCAGTAGAGACATGCTCACAAAATCGCCTATTTACTATTAGATTTTTGTCAAATATAATAGGGCAGAAAGACAGCTCAAATGAACTAAGCAGGCAGAGGAGTAAAAGCTAAAGCAAAACTATTCCAGGTTTAAAGATGTATAAACTTACATCTTTGAACTCTTGCTGAGAATATGAGTGACATGCCTGTCTCTGGTCCACTGAGGGTCCTACATGAAACAAGTTGTAAATTTTACTCTAGATTTTACCTAGAATGATCCCTAGATTTATTCATTTAAGTGCTCACTTCTAACTAATTCTTTGGGGACTACCTAAGATGGTATATAGCATTAAACTCAGGGCTTACTTCTTGATTTCCATCTTATCCACAAAAAAGAAAGAAGAAAATGAGAGCAGACCAACAGTGCATGGCTTATACAGACAACGTTATGCTGCTATTAATTCAAATTGAGGGAGCATTATAAAATAGAGCCCTGTGTGGAAAATAACTGAATGCTTGCTTAGGATGCTTTTGTGTCAGAAGGTTACCTCATCAACACTACAACCACCCCCACCCCCCACAAAAAAAAAACAAATCCCTCATCTGTGAAGACAATGTCTCTGGGAGATGCACTAGCCAATGTGATCAGCAAAGGAACTCATACATCCATGCTGGAAAATAACCCAACAGATAACAAAGAACTAAAACTCTTGTGTGGTAATATACTAATAGTCATGTCAGCATTGGGCAAAGTCCTAACCTTAATGTCGGCTATACAGCTATTTAGATAAGGTGACATATCTCAACTTTTCTGACACTGCCCCCTACCAAAAGGGGGCAGAATGCTCAATGCAATAAAAATGTGTTCTAGAAAGTACCACTTTAATCATCACAAGAGGAGGATGCCTGGTCCATGAGATTATCATTCCCTGGACCAGAGATAAAATAGTTAAGAGAAAGTTGATACCATATCCTTTGTCATCCACTACACTTTCTCCTTTTTAAAAATATCTAGTATTAAGAGAGCTTGATTTGATCAAAATTGTCTGGCACAGTTACAGTTAAGGAATACATAAAAACTATATGAGTGGGTTTTTTTTTTTTTTCATCATTGAAATTGAGGGTTTATAGGTAAGGTTTATTTCCTCCTTTGTCCTCTTCTAAAATTTTCAAATGTTCTTTATCTTAGTATTTCAAGGGGCCCATATCTCTAAAAAACAAAAGTCTTACATAATAAAAATATTGTTAGCAATTACAAAGATAAAAGTATCTCCACTCTTTTTAGCCTTAATTATACCCTAAAAATCTACCTTTGATAGCTCCCTCTAAATGGATTCCACCCTATTTAATAAATCAATAATTTTCTCCTCATAGTTTTCTAAAATGTAGGTTTTATTAAATATATAAAAAATTACTACCAATGCGACTGTAATTATCAATGAACTCTCTCATAAATAAAACAGGAAAAACATGTATGATTTTCAATAGAATTGAGTATATAAATGTTTACTTTATACATATTTTTTCAGGAATAAATCTCAAGTAAGGTCAGTAAAGCAATTGCATACAGTGAAAAATTTGTGAAAGAAATGAGAAAATGGTAAGTGATGGATGAGGCAAATACCTTCTGGACTTTTGAAGAACAGCGCAAGGCAAGCAATTGGCTAGGCTGTGTGAATAGTTATCCAAGTCACTGATTTATTTTTTTTTCCTTGAGAGAGCTAACCACTGCATATACATAGTAAAAGTCAAAAACCAGTTCAGTTCAACCAGAAATAAGTAAAACATAAAACTTTAACATGTACTTGAATAATAGATCTAATCTAGCTTGAAATTTTCCCTTGAAATACTTCAGAGCATTGCTGCAATTCTCCACTTCTCTTTAGCTATAGTGATCCAATATCAATGTATAAGGAAGGACACTGAATAGCCTGTAAGATGCTATACCATGCCAAAAAATATTTTATTTATTTATTTATTTATTTGTTTGTTTGTTTGTTTGTTTGTTTATTTAATTTTTTGTTTTTTGATATTCAAAACTTTATTTTGCCCAAGAAATCAAAATAACAAATATGATTAGAAAATAATTGTTTAAATGGAAGCATATCAGAAATTAAAATAGAAAGGGTGAAAATGTGATTATACAGAGCTAGTATGACAGGGTATAGAAGAGCAATTCCAATGTGGGTTGTTTCTCTGATGCAGTCATTTGGCAAAATCTTGGGCTTGGCACTCAAGCAGAAATTAAGCTTTAAGATGTTTAAAATAACCAGACTTTCTACTCTGCTCCCAATCCTTTAGGCACAGAGACAGTCAAGTGCAAAGTTAATCTCTTGGGCTTTGCAGTCAGATTTTCTGGGATTAAAATCTAAGCTCTGACCTGAAGTACTTATTTAAAATTGGTTAAGTTATTTAGCCTCCCTGTGTCTCAGTTTCCCCTTCTATAAAACTAACACAAGGTACCTACCACTTGAATGCAGATTAACTTAGGAAATATGTGCAAAACAATTTTTTAAATCTATGGAAAATAATAAGCCTCTGAAAAATATTAACTACTATGAATATTATTACTATTGATTCTTTAACTCTCATCGCTGCTACATAAAAATTTTCACAGGGGTTTTCACCATGGTTCAATTTGCTTAGATCCATCAAGAAAACACAGAGAAATCAAAATGATAATGTAATATGTCTACCACAACTCATGAATTTAAAACCACTTCTTTTGCCCTTCTATACTTTGTCAGTATGAATGCGCTTATTAACACTTCTGAAGTACATAGGTATTGTGTAGTGATCCCTGTCTGTCTTCTGCTGACTCAGACCCCTCTTTTGTCTTTTTTCGCCCTTTGTTCTCTCTTTCTCTCACAGACGTCAAGAAAGAAAAAAGAAATCTGGTTTCTGGTTCAGGTTTCAGCTTCTGAAGTCTTGATTTGTGGTAGGAATAGAAGCAGCATGTTTTTAACCTCTGATGACACTTCATTTCAGAAAGCTGCTTGAAAGGATCTCAAGGGATCAATATCACAAATGGTTGCAGCTCTTGTTATGTTATTGGTCAGACAACAGAAGTTACCTAGTTGTAGTAAGAAAGCCAAAACAATAATCAGCTAGTTAAAATTATAGATCACAAGAGTAAACTCTATGAAGTGGAATTTAAACAGGAATATTCTATTGTTTACTAAATCTGTATTTTGGATTATGGATTTTTAAGGCATTGCAATAACAAAACAAAATATAAAAATACTATCAGCACAGTCACTGTTTTGGGAAATTCAATAATGAAATGTAGAAAAAAATTGACACACTAGCACATAAGCAAATCAATCCAGATTTAAATAAGTAAAATACTGAGCCAACTTTAGGATTCAAATTCATTTAAAATATATATTTTTTTATTTTCCAAAAGAAGGAGAAAACAAACATAAAATATACACTTCTAGTATCACTGGAATAAGATTACTTTTAAGACATATCATACTATAAATTTTACTCCTGTCATTCCAGTTTTTGTCCCTACCTACTCAGTCCCAGGCACACTGATTCATTTAAGACTTTGGATTAAGATCACAACTCTCACTGACTTTAATGGGACTTCTACGATAACAATAAAACTTCAGTAAGATCATACTGTACAGAAAACCACTTTTTAAGAACAAAATTCATAAAATCACAATATTGACATATGTTCAATATGCAGGTAGAATTTATAAATTGCATTATGTATGCATTCCGATTTAGATGAACTTATTCTAAAAATCCTGAGGATAATTACATATACAAACACAGAAGACAATAAAGTTATCATATGAGTTCTTGATGATAAGGGCTCTCATGACCCTGAGCTTAAATATAATCTGGCCTTGCCTGCTGCAAATATTAAAAGAACAGTTGGTCTCTTACTGTTCTTTTTGTCTCACAAACTAAGGGTTAAAATTCTCCATTTTTGTACATCTATGAGCTACTTTTTTTAGGAGCATAAAAGTTCAAATTAAACAGTAACTATCTAATTTTGCATCCTTGTGCATACCAATTATTACTGGAACTTGCAATAAAATTTTGCTGAGAGCAATGTTATGCATCATGTTCTAAGCTGGCTTGCTGGCATAGTATCTTATGTAATATTGTAAAACAGTTTGTTCTAGTCAACCTCAACTGGAGCTACTATGACAACATTTTGCAGATGATGAGATTTAATTGCACAGAAATGCCATTTTTCAAAGATCCTAGAAACAAAGGACAAATCTGGATTTGAAAAGAAATCTCATGTTAACAAGGTCACCAGGAATCAGCTTTGGATCAGAAGATTAAATGAACTCTGAGATACCCTATATATGGTTTGAAGAAATAACAAATATAACTTCCAATTCTTAAATGAAAAAAATTAAAAAATAAAGCAGATAATTCTCTTAACTGATTACTCTAATCTTCTAATAAGCTACTGTACTCTAAAAACAGAGATTAAATGTTTACTAAAATAAAAATCTAACTATATGCACAGATATTCAGAGGTTACATAAGGTTTTTCCTAAGTATACAGAAATTTCTGCAGCACGTTGACTCACAAAATAAATGACTATATAAGCCTACAAGAGTGAAACTTATTTTTAATGGTCCAGTTTCTAATACATAAGATGTAACTTATTTTATATCGATATGCCAGTTATGCTTCATCAAACTGATTATATACCATTTCATGAGGATGTAATCTCCTAGGACTTAAGTAGTCCAATGTAATGTTATAATAAGATGAATCAGTACAGGTTGTAAAAATATCAAATCCTCCAAGCAGCAGATCAAGACAGATAAAATTCTGTATGTTGAAGATCTCTGATTCCTGACAGATAGCCTATAATTATAGTGCTTTTATAGTTTGGTTGCAACCAATTTTTCTATAAAGAAGTCAGAACAATAAATATTTTCTTTAAGCCCTATCCAGTCATTATCTTTAATAAAAAAGCAATCAAATGTTTTCCTTTTTCAGAACTCCTCTGACTTGTTAAATCATATCAATGATTTCTCTATTTTTCTAGCTCAGTGTAAGTCTCCCAACTTTTCTGAAAACTAAATATCATGCACACTCCTTCCAACAGCAAACCAAACCAAACCAAACCAAACCAAACCAAACCAAAACTTTGAATGGAGAAGTGATGAGATAGGGCTAAGACTAGATAGGTAAATTTGTATACATGAAACTTCTCTCCATAGTCTTGAATGAATTTTTGACCAGTAGGGACTGCAAACAAAAGTGAACCATACTCTTTCCTTTCCATTCTCTAATATCTGCCCCAGGACTAGAAGAGACAGCTACCCTGCCCACATTCTCACTCTTTTCCCTCTGATTTTCCATTTGTCATATGCAAAACACAAGAAAATTCCACTCTGTGAGAAAGATATGGGTGGATAGAGTAAACCATTTAAAAAGTCTGCAATAAACTAAATTTTGAAAATAGAAGGTAATGAAAACTCGGTCTCTCTTCCCCATCTTACATTTGCCTGCAGCTTACATCCCCACACCTTGTTCTTTTCCTCCCTCCCTCCTACCCCTCCTCTCCTCCTACTTCCCTTCCTTTTCCTCTTCCTCCTTGTCTTATTCCTCCTCTCCTCTCCATTTTTCCTCTTCCCTTTTCTCTCGTCCCTTGTCTTTTACCCACCTCTCTCCTTTTTCTCTCTCTCTCCTTTCTTCCCTCTCTCTGATTTTCTCCTATGATTATTTCTTTTCCCCTTTCTAGTATAACTTTTACTCTCAGGTCTTCTCTTTGTCTCATTAGCATAATTTGTACCAATTAACAGATTAAACATGAAAATGTAGAGAGACTTCATCCTTCTAAAGACTAATAATAACTAACATTTATTGAGTATTTAATATGGCTAAGCCTTAGCAAGGCACCTTCCATTCTTTACATTATTTACTTTAATCCTTAAAATAATCTACATGGGCAGATTCTACAATTTTCCCCATGTTTTCAGATAAGGAAACCAAGGATAAGGACTAAGCATCTTGCCCAAAGTCACAATCTATCTAAATGAAAATCAAATTTCAATGTTTTTGTCCACCATGTAAATATAGCTCAAAGAAATTTCACAAATCTTTAAGAAAATGCTTAGGATAGTCAGATTTCAAATGCAAACACTGGATCATTATAAAAATCACTTTGGAAGATCATAGGAAAGCCTTTCAAAATAGCAGGTTGAATCTTCCAGGGAAATTCTATTTGAGTTTAAAAGGTTAACATAATTGCCATTCAGAAGGGACAGGCAACAGTAATTCAAAATATAACCTACAAATTTGAAGCCACACACACATGATATATGGACTTATGAGCATTGATTTGTAACTCCATAAAGTGTGCTTTGGTAGTAGGAACTTACATATTTATTAATGATTGCCAAAAACTCTCTAGAGGACAGCCTAGGATATATAATAATAAAAGAATCCACTCAAATAATTATTCTATCAATTATATGGGCTATAGAATTTTGACTACGGGGTATTCCACAAACTCCAAAATTACCCTCTGGGAATCACTTGCCATTGCCAGAGTTTTGGCAGCCCATCGAGCAATGCCAAAATTGTTCACTAGCAAGAACTGTTATACTCGAGCATGTCAGCTTAATCATGAGAGAACAGAATGTGTTGTGCATGGGTGACTAAGAGTTTGCAATTGAGAAGAAAATCCAAAAAGTCATAGAGGTTATCAGATGTAGACTACATCCTCCAGAGGCTATTCAATACCAACCACGGCAGAAATATGGTTGCCCAAGTATTATATAGTGAATTAGAAAGAATCCAGTCTTCATAATTATATACATGTCAGTTCAGCTATCACTTCTGACATATTCACCTCGTATCCCTTGCATCACCTCCCACTAGCATTAGTTTTTAATTCATTTTAATTTTTTAAATAATAATAGCACTTTGAATGTTTTTTGTGAGGATTTGATATCATGTATGTATATAGTCTAGTTGAGATATGTAGACTTTTGATAAGTAACAATTGTTATTATTATTATATTTTAAAGTTGACTACCACCTGGTTATGTGTTGCATGAAATGTTTTCATATCAATACAGCATTTGATTTATATTCAAGTTTCTATTCCCTAAAACTCATCCTAATCAATCCCTATTCTGCTCATTCCCATATTGTATCTATTGTACATGTTTTTGTCATTTTGATTATACCACTTTGCTGAAACAACTTCTTGAATTGAACAAAAGGCAAAATTCAAAATCTACAAGTTTATTATTCTTCGTAGTCAAATGGCCCTGTTTTACCTCTGTTTTTATATCTCCAATTCTAAATTTCATTCAATAATTTCTTCATAGGTTATAACCTTGGGGAAAGGTTTACAAGAATGATTTATTAGTGGAAGAATTTATTTAATAAGAGTTGTATTTTGTAAATGTTGAAAGAAATGACTGGTGTCTGAATGCATTAAAAAAATTATGTTCACATTATGTGGGAAAACATTGCTATTTTTACTTTTTCTGTAGTATAAATCAGTGTACAGATTAATTCATTCACATAATTATATTTGCAGGTCTTCTACCTTTATTCCTGTCTGTAACTTTTTTTGTGGGAAAAAGCAATTTGTAAGCGAGTCTAAAACATCTTTTGAGCACTATGGTAGAAGATCAGAGATGATATGGGGGCCTGTGGACATTGGGATCCATTTGAATTAAGCCAGGATAAAAAAACAGATGCTTGGATAATTTTATATTCTAAACACCAGGAAGATTTTTAGACAATAGGTCCTTGATTGCCAAGCTGCTGAAAATGGTTATTTCATCTCTGGAACATAAATGGTCTGCTGGCATTACACCCACGTTACTCTAAGAGATGAAAATAAAATTATAAACTGCCGTGTGAAGCCTGAAATGGCCACCTTTAAGTTTAATTTTTTCCTTAATGTTGTAGAGTTCATAAAAGATGCATTAATTCCAGTTTTTAATAGCTGTTATTAATCCATCTTTCTCTTTCAGATGGTAGACAATGCCTAATAGAATAGATTTCTCACACTGTACTTCTAGACCATGTTCTATCTTACAATTTTGCTCGGTTGTTTCTTTTTTTAGTTTCTTAAGCAACGTTTGTTAGATAAGGCACACAAAGAAATAAACGGTTTCTTCAATGTTGAAACTATAAAAGAAACAGCTAGGATCATTTTGATAAGCTGGTTCATTCATTATAAGCAGATTAGACTTTCACTGACAAAATATTACCACCATAATGTTTTTAAAAGGTTTAAAGTTATGAAAATTTTAGTTTTAAAACAACTGATTCTAATTTTCTTCTACCTTCACATCATATTGCTTTAATTCAAAACAAAACAATCTAATTTTTAAAGTCTACATTTAGAAATACAAAATACTCAGAAATTTTTATTTTTATTTTAGTCTTTTTTTTTTTTTATGGCTAATGCACCTAGTCTTCCTAGGTCATCTCCAAACCAAGTACTAACCAGGCCCAACCCTGCTTAGCTTCCGAGATCAGACAGAATTGGGCGTGTGCAGGGTAGCATGGCCATAGAAAACACTCAGAAATTTTGATGAGGATAATTAGTGTATTCACCAAACTTCCCATTTACCACCACCTATCAAAATCCTGAATTTTTCAGCATCAATTATGAATAATAAAAAGACATAAACTCAAAAGACCTGACTATAACCTCCTAAAAAATTGAAAACAAATTAAATATCCCCAAAGTAGATTATAGGTTAAATAAACTATGGTACATTCAGAAAAGAAATATACAAAGAACTCATACAACTCAATACCAACAACAACAAAAAAAAAACGATCCAATCAAAAAATGGGCAGAGGACCTGAATAGACACTTCTCCCTAGAGGACATACAAATGGCCAACAAATATATGCAAAGATGCTCAAAATTGCTAGCTATTAGGGAAATGCAAATCAAAACCACAATGAGATACCATTTCACACCTATTACAATAGCTATAACCAACAGGACAAGTAATAACAAATGTTGGAGAGGATATGAAGAAAAGGGAACCCTCATACACTGCTGGTGGGACTGCAAATTGATACAGCCACTATGGAAAACAGTATGGAGGTTTCTCAAAAAACTAAGAATTGATCTACCATGTGATCCAGCAATCCCTCTACTGGGTATTTACCCCGAAAACTTGAAAATGCATATCTGAAAAGATATTTGCACACCAATGTTCATAGCAGCATTATTCATGATGGCCAGGGCATGGAAGCAACTGAAGTGTCCTACAATAGATGATTGACTAAAGAGGCTATGGTACGTATATACAATAGAATATTATTCAGCCATAAGGAGAGATGAAATACTGCCATTTGCAACAACATGGACGTACCTCAAGATAATCATGCTAAGCTAAATAAGTCAAACAGAAAAAGTCAAAAATCACATGATATCACTTATATGTGGTATATAAACCTAAAAGCAACAAATGAACAGGACAAACAAACAGAGATTCATGGTCATGGACAATAGACTAGTGGTTACCAGAAGGTAAGGGTAGAGGGAAGGGAGGAGGAAGACGGAGTAAAAGGAGTTAAATATGTGGTGACAGAAAGAAATCTAACTATGGGAGATGAACATACAATGTAAATATATATATATGCCTTACTGGTAAAGTGTACAACTGAAACTTATTGAATTTTGTTAACCAATGTCACCATAAAAGATAAATTAATTATTTTTTAAAAAAAGTATATGTAAGTTTATGTATAAAATGTCTGGAAACACATAGAACAAAATAATTATATATTTTTTCTCTATGTGATAGATTTCTGAGTGACATTTTCTTCTATATAATTTTCAACATTTTTCAAAAATTTCCATTGAATTTATAATGCATGTATGAATTCCCCCAAGAAATAATTTTTTTTAATTAATGAAGGAAAGTTCCTCAGGCAGGCACTTATCAGTTGACAATAATGTCACAGTGCAATCTGTATTAACTGCCAATGATGACAATAAATAATTAAATAATAATTCTAAACTAAATATTAAAGTGAACTTTTTACTTTAACAGAAAGAAATAAATTGCCTGATAAGTATATATTGAATGACTACTAAATACACAGCTGTTAGGTAATGTGCTATGGCATGTAAAAAAAAGTAGGATTGATAATCAGGGAAGTCAGTATGTAGGCCACCTAAAATACATGGGCCAGATTTTATTACAGTCAGACAAGACATTAGATAAAAGGAGTAAGAAAGGAAAAGTAATAGAGGGCGATCATGGTAGATTTGGGAGCAAAAACTCGATGTTAGACTTCAGTGCAGGGCCAGTTTATCTATTAGGTGCAGTTGGCACCATGCTGAGGCCCATAATGTTTTAATCTCTTTTGAAATACAAAAAAATAAACTAACTTCTAGGTCAAAAGAACTAACTTCATGCCAACACAACTGTAAAAAAAAATAATATTAAATTTTTTTTATGGAGGAAGGACCCGACAAAAGCAAAACCACCCAAGTTCTATTAACATCATCTTGGGGCTCTGGTTCAATGACTTGCTAAAGAACAGTATTTAAGGAAACAATTCCAACATCTCTAGAGAATGGAGATGAGAAAGTGCTTAAGCCCAGTAAGACTGTATATGAATATATTATAGCAAATTATGAATAAAATGAGAAACCAGAGACAGAGAACAGCTATAACTGATGAGAATGGTAAAGGAAGTAGAGTATCTTGATACAGAGATTTGACAAGTCTTTGTAACATCAGATGTGGATCTGATGACAATACAGCTATATGGATTCATAGTCGATCAATCTACAGAATGAGTTCTCTGTGGTTGTGCCACAGGCACTTTCCTGCACGCTTCTCTGTTCTATCCAGATACAGGTATGCTTTTTGAATTTTCATGTTTCACATTTCACAAAGCTGAGACAAATTACTGTGCTGATTGACAGACTAAGTATTTTTTCAAAGAGTAAAAGACTAAAAACAATGAAATTAAACACTTATGAATGTCACATTCAATAAATTAATTGCAAAAGTACGCAAAAGGAAAATATGAATTCAAATGTTTATATGAAGGAGGAATAAGATGGGTAGTTGACTCAAAGACCAAAATGAATCTGTCAGTGCTACTAAAACAAACAAACTAGTGCAATCTGAGACTTAAATTTTGGTTCAGATATAATCTTCGAATCAAGGAAAATTACTGTGCTCAATTTGCATGTATTATTTTTAGAGAGAGGCTGACATACTGTGATAAAGGCACAAGGGATAACCAGGTTGAAAATTATCTGTAAACCACTATGTTACATGACAAATTCAGGGATGTTTTGCCTGAAGAAGGAAAATGTGTATATCTATGTGTTTGTTGGGGGTGGGGCATAACAGCTGATCTAAATGCTTAATGATGAATTACTATGTAAAATGAGCAGTAAACTTATTTTGAATAATTTATGAAAAGAATCAAGACAAAAGGTTAAACATTGCAGAGGAAATGATTTTCACTATAGTAAAATTGAAAAAATTTCTAACAATTAGAGTTGTCCAATAATAAAATTCCTGGAAAAGTAGTGAGATAGTTGGTATTAGAAATATTCAAGTACAAATTGAAAAATCATCTATGAGTAATGATATAGAAGTGATTCTTGTAATTAATATATGGTTGAAAAGGATGTTCTCTAACGTTCTTTCAGAATAAAGTATTTTATTAAGAGAGACAGAAGTAGAAGACTCAGTGAAGAAGAAAATGTCAAAGTGTGTGAATGACCAGATGTGAAAAGGCTGAGGAGAGAAACGAAAATCATAGCATGTATACAATATGCCACACATCACAGGCTAAATAGAAGGAATTCTAACTTGTGATTTCGCCTTCACACATTGTGTCTATCCTGATTCTTTATAATTTACCTCGCTCTGTCCTTTGCAGGGTTAAGTCCAATGTAGTCACACCAAGAATCAACATAGGCTCTTTATATAAATGAGCTCTTTTCTCTGTTTTCACCTCTTCTCACCCATTTCTTTCAGAGATTGTCAGAAGCTCTGAGAGCACAGCCAGAGTAACATCAACAGATAAACTTCAAAAAAAATCAACTCTTCAAAGTCAAATTCTCTCAGTCTAAAACAAAGAGCAGAATATCCAAAAAAAAAAAAAAAAAAAAAAAAACTATGAAGCATTATTGTAAATTATAGTAACTATAATTAAGCAAGTCCCTTTATGATTGTCAGAATAAATGTATATTATACAGAAAAAAATACTTTCTAATATGGAAACTGGAGAAAACTATAATTTTTATTGATAACTCATTTAAAGAAATGTGAATTAAATATAAATGATTATAGAAAGAAATCAAAAGACAATAAAACAAAATGAAAAGCAGCTTGAGACTTTTCAACCATGAAGTGTAAGCCTGAATGATCAAGTTTTATTCGTTCCTGTGCAGTTCATATTAGCATTTTATTATGCAAAGCTGTAAATTTGATTTTACAGTGAAAATAAAATTGGTTTCTTTAAACTTGTTTCCTTTTCCACAAAGTAAGGAGTTTGAGCAACACAACCTCTATAGCCCATTTCAGTTCTAAAATTTAACAATAAATAGATGATATTTACTATAGTAAAAGTGGCTATATTTTTGAGAGGTCTTGCTTACTTTTAGACACTCATTAGCAAGGAAAGTTGAAATAACAAAAGCCATTTTCCAACTACCATCAGTATGCAAGCCTTAAAGAAAAATGATAGAAGCAAACAGTCTCAATTATTAGAAGCGTGATTTTCATATTAATAAGTTGTATATACAGAATAGAATGTTGATGAACCTAGAAATGCTTTCTCATCCACTCACATCACATAACGGTCCTCATGGAATTAATTTCTTGTAGGAATCAAAATGGAGCTTTTAACTCTGATTTGCGTGATTTCCTGACTACCCTTCTGGGGAACCAGGAGCATTATCATAGACTCTCATGGTGATTAGGAAATTGATCATTGTTCCTGTTAAGTTTCACATTGCAATAGAATGTCTTCCTAGAAATATAAGATTTAGAAGTTAAGATTTTAAAATTAGACTCTGTTTTTCACAATTAAGTGTCTCTTTTGACTGTTTTAGCATATAAAGCATGCCTATTCGATTATATAAACTCTACACTAGTGGAAGAAATATTATGGTAAAAATCCTAAAGGTGAAGTACTTGATTGAGCTTTTTGGCTCAAGGCCATATTTTATTGTTGTGAGTTCCCAGAATGAAAGATAAGAGCATAGCCTATGAAAGTATCTAAAAATACCCCATATGATATAAGATTTTTGAAATAGAAAAAGACACAGTTAAAGATGGTCCACAGATTTATAAGTCTTCAAAGTGCATCCTAGCAATAATAATTCAAATGTCCCTAAGAGAACTTGATTAACTGAGCAAAACATTCCTATCACTACTTTTGCTGGGCTTGAATGATGATGTATTCACATCATTTTGTATAATAGATGAATAGGAGATCAAAGAGGATGACATTTGATTAATTAGAATATTACAATATAAAGAATCTATTGAAAAGTAAATGATTGACAAATGTTAGTTTCCCTGGGAAAATATCATCCCTGAGCATTATTCTTGGATATTTATCTAGGGGACAAGTAATATTTGTGGAAACTGTATTTCTGGTAGACCAAAATTTCAAGCATAAAACTTCTCTGTAGTTAAAGTTCTAAGCTTTCTGGTTCCATGACATTCGATATACTCTAAATTTCTAAATTCAAAACTCTGCTTCAAAAGAATCCTATAGAGTGATTAAGAGGAAAAACCTCGCACTGTTAAGATGAATAGTGGCAAACACATACTATAGAGAACAGAAATTATGTTTGATGTTTAAATAGTCACAAGAGTTGTCCCCCACCAAACAGTAGTTCTCAAACTTTATTAAGTGTAAGAATCACTCAGAAAGCTTGTTTAAAATAGTGATGGCTCACATTAACTTCTATTCCCTTAGTAAAGCCTGGAAATGGCATTTTAGCCATCATCTGAGTATTTGGAAGCACATTTATTCTCAGACTATACTCGAAGAAAAAAACATCCTAAAAATATGTGGTTACTTCTCAATGAACCCCATCTATTAAATTGAGAAACATGGTATTTTAGTGTAAATGAGCTTGTCTAAATGAATTTGAAATGCAATGTCATGCTAGTTCTGCATTGGACAGATTTTCATAATTGAGGGCTTGGGTGGGGACCTGATATAACTATTCTGAATATGATTGATGCTACAGCTGATAAAACTGAACTGTACTCACTAATGTGCTACGTTCTGGGAGGTTCTTTATGCTGGAGGTTGGGACTGTTGCCCAGACACTGTGATTGTAATGAAGATAGGCATGGGTCTTTAATGTTTTCCACCCCTACCCCAAACACCAAAATATGGTTAGCAGTGAGTATTTTTATATAGCAAAAGACAGACTGAGTCAGAAATTTCTATTTTCATGTATTCCAGTGACAATAGTCTAATATATTTTTTTCTAATGTTCTATTAAAAATGATTGATGTCAAATTAAACCTTTGGAATGGTGGCTGATAGTGTAAAAGAGTGACAGTTGGCCAGGATGCCATTAACGATTTGCATTCTGACTGACTCATCAACCCCATTCCATTCAGTATTATGTGTATACATTTACCCTAATTCGCATACCTAAAAAATTCTTTAAAATTAATAAACTGACTCACATGATAGCTGTTGCTTATTACCTCTTTCTAAATCTTATTTGTAAAAAAGGCTCAGCTACCCAGTAATCAAAGGTTGTCACACATTACTTTGCTGAATTTTCACTGATCCAAGTTTTTTTCCTTAAAAGGAGAATCTTCTTTTGCAAAATTATTCATTATGTGTATTTACTATCCATGTACTGGCCAGGCTTTTAAATCCATGTCCTTCAGAATGGAGACAAAAGAAAATCAAAGAGATAAATCTAATATGCCAAATTTTGCAGAGTAAAAACATCATTATATGCAAACCTAATGCATTTCATAACCTGAATGACATTTCTTAGACCTACCAGTACACTAGCAAGCTCCAGAAATCAACCGATCCAGACTATCAGAATACCAAAACACCTGAATGCTGTATCTAAAATTAGACTACTAAAATTCTCCTTGGATGTCAGTTTTCTTTATTACAAACACATTTTTTTTCTTAGCATCAAAGCTACTTTAAATGAGTAAAGAGTGCCACCAAGCGGCAGCATATTTCCTAAATCAATTGTCTTCTTAAAAAAAAAAAAAAGATATACTTTTGTTACTTGTGCTCACACCCTTAAGAGACACAGGCTTATTTGAATGATGTAATACATGTGATTCAAGTGTTCAAAGCATATTTTAGTGAAAAAGCATATTTTTCTGGATCAATGAGCAAATCTGCTGTGATAAATTTTTTAAACATGAAAATTCTATCTGCAGTGATTGGTATTTATAAAAAGAAGTATTAATAAGACCTCAATTTCCAAACCTTATTAGCTATGTAGTGACAATTAGTCACTATCAGTTGCATCCAAATATTTGCCAGAAGAAAATTTTCTTGTTTTATGTAATGTTATCATTTCTGTCCAAAAAATTTAAGTATATCAGACTGAGGACAAAGGGGTAAGATTTTTTTAAGTAGCATATAATGTTGATCTCTAACCCTTTACGTTCCTTTTCAAGGGATTATGCAATTTTATAACAATAAAATTTATAAATATGCACCTAAGTCTGTCTTAGTTATTCATTCTTCCTCTGTGTTCATTTAGTCCTTCGTTAAGCAAACATGTCTTGAACACCTACTCTGTCGAGAAAAATATCAAGAAAAAAATGAGGACAGTCTCTGTCCTGATGATGTTCGTGTCAAAACTGAGACTTCTGTTTTTGATTGGCTCTGTTAGGAACTTCAAGCTCCCTAAATTGAGACGATTTTATTATAATAATGCATTATATTTGTGAGCATTTTCTAAAGGTTTTAAAATGATTTTTCATTTATAATTTCACTTATAGTCACAATGACTTTGACCACATACAATAGCTGTAAGAACTATTATTATTCTTATATATGACTCAAGATGTGGTTAAGTGACAAAGTTACAGGAAAGTTGTGTCACAATTAAAATTAAAATCATCTGATTTCCTAAATTCTGTCTTTTCTAGGAAGCCACCACTCTCTCTGACAAATATATTAAAATTAGCATAATATTTCAAGAATTTTATCATAAAATGTTCTACAATAATTATGCTGATACTGCTTAAAATATTTCTGGAACTCTTGTTCTAAGTTTCCCTTATAGAGAACACAAGGCATTCAGTCTCATTACACATTCAATGAAACATAAATTTATTTAATATCTATCACTTGTATGGCACTACATTGGACAACGTAGAGGTATAAAGATAAAACAATTGGCAAGAAATTTACAATTTAGCAGGCACAATGAGAACTATAGTACCGGTGCTTTTTGTTCTTAGTACTAATGTGCTATGTGGTCATTATATAGACGTAATACATACTGTACTTCATTAAATCTAAGATACTATTAAACACACTCCTTTATGTCCCAGCAATAACAAAAAAACACTGCACTGACAAAGTATATTAAAGGATAACAAGTTGCTTTCCCACCATTTAAGGTTTTTTTTATTTTACATTTAGAGAAAGAGCTTTTTTCATCTTATTTTGACATTGATTTTCTTTAATATCTATTGCACATATAAAAAGGAAAATAGAAGCAAAATAGATTGGCATTGACAACTGTGTCACAACTGCTACCTGGTGGTTAGTAATTATAAAACCTCAGTGATTATTATTATATATATCCCAATTTAAGAAATTTTAAAAATGTATGGGGGGAGGTGCACTTTAGAACCACTGAAATCGCTGAAGTGCGTATTTCCTGCTCAGTTTCTAAAATAGCCACTGTATATTGGAGTTAAAACAAATTTTGGGGGAAAGATGATACAATGGTTTTACTCATTTTCTTTTGTCTTTGAGTGTTATCAGTAATCACCACAGTGGTTTAGAAAATATGGCGTAAAGTCAAAGAGACCTGAGATCAATTATTGGCTGTATTTCTCACAAGCTATGTGACCTTCGGGTAGGTTAGTAAACCTTTCTGTGTTTCAGAATCCCAATTCATAAAAATGGTAACAGTAGTAACTACTGCTTAACTATTAATATACGTAACAGCACATAGCTAACAGTAGTCTCATATTCGAATCTGGCTAAACTATGCAAATTCTTGTAAATAAAATAATAATACTATTAAGCCTAGGAATAGCTAAAAACCCTGTTTCCTCTCTTTTCCAATGATGGAAAATGTGGCCTCATCCTTTTAGCTGAATCTGTTAGAGACTTCAGATTCCACTTTGACCAAAGTTAGAAAAAAATTAAGTGCTCCAGTTTAAAGCCATTTTAAAGTAGCTACCAATTTGTCAAGGAAAAAAAATAAACATAAAAAAATATTCAGTTTATGAATTCATCCCTCATCTCCAAATATTCAAATATTAAGAAGATTATAGAATAGAAAGTTTTTTCCCAATATTTTCATACAATCATAATCACAGTATTTCAAAATAAGCTGAACTTAAACACTATTAAATATGCTAATATACAAATTACCTGCCTTTTCAGATAATGTGGCCCCCAGAATCATGACTGTCAAAATTAACACAGCTTGGAAAATACAATTAAGTAAAGGGATTCCAAACCTTTTACTGGTTACAATAAGCCTTTGGGTGACTGATGGCTTAGCTGCTGCTTTGGCTTCCCCGGGACACCTCTGTGACAGGTGGAACCAAGCCAAGCCCATAAATCAGACATAACCTCTAGTTTGGGACTTGTTCATAGAACATAAAGTCAAATTTCAGAGACAACTTGTGTCTCTTGATCCTCCCTGAGACTGATGAGTCCATGTATCCTAGTTTCTAGGTCACTTTCTAAATAGGAAAGAAAGCTTTAATGTGAGAATATTCTCCCACTTCTGGCCACCATCATTAGTGCTTACTATAAATTATTCATTTTTTTAGAAAAATATATAATTGTAAACAGCCAAAAAAGCTTACCAATGATATAAAAACCTTAGTATTTCTGTAATTATATTTCTCAACTGGGACCACTTTCTAGTAATTTCCATTTAAAAAGAGAGAGAGGGAAAAAACTTAATCCAATGGGCAAGAGTTAGTAAAACGGACAAATAAACAAATATTTGGAAAGGTGTACAGTATTTATTTCCATTTCACCAGAGGGAGTAGATTTGTCTGTTTCATTATTCATAAGTCACAATTTTAGTTTAGTTTTCCTGCTTGTTAAATATCAAGAACATTCTAAGTCCCAAGGCAATAGGCCTTAGTAAATGATGGCTGAATTTCATTCACTGCATTATGGAAAAATAAAAATTTTAAATCATGAAACACGTGAATAATAGCGTTCAGTTTCCTTTTTGTGGAGCATTGTAAGTACAGTTCCTTTGACGTCAGGAACTAGTCAGCCTTTGTGTACCTGAATGCCCATGTGGCAAATTAATACAACATAAGTTTTATGTTAATAAAACTGTTTTATTTATGTCTGTGTTCCCAAAGGTGAAAATCACTTAACCATTGGTCTAGTGTGAACTTAGATTTTGTAATAAGGTCAAATATGATCATAAAGCAATGTCCAAATTACTAGAGCTCGCAACACTAAAATCACAGCTCTTTAAAACACAAAATACAAAATCAGGTATAGAAATTATTGTTTCTTAGTCTTTTCCTCAATAGTATATTTTTTAAATGCCCTCTTAAACTTAGCCATAATGAGGAATGCTATATGGAAAACTTAAACAGTTAAGACTTCATAGTCTAACAAAGTAAGTTTCCATATAAAATTATGAGTGAAGAACTGAAAACTGTTTTATTAAGACTACCCGTTAATCTATGTCATCCTGATCCGGTCTAATTATAAAAGAAATTTTGAATATATAATACTACATTCTAGCTCTGAAGTGGATTTGGTTGACATTGTGGCTGACACAGTATAAGCACATTGAAAATACAAAGGAAATATTCTCCATGGAACACCACCATAATGTCCTATCACAATAGGCGGGAGATTTTGAAGCCTTTAAGACAATGAAAGAAGAAAGGCTGTGTTGAGAAAGAGGGTTACGTGCAAAATAAATGGGGGCCAATGAGGGTAAAGTCCTTCAGGCACATCTTGGGCTGTTCACAGGGAATTTTGCCCCCTCTGTTGTCCATTTGAAGATGGATATGATCTAATTAGCTCTAATACGAGAAATCTTATTTAAAAATACCTTTCTCATAGGCCCTGACAGAAGCCTGATATTCAAAAAATGCTAACTCCTTTAGGTCAAATTATAAATATAAACTATTTTATTGTATCAGCCTTTAGCATTTGGGTTTAAATTTGTTTGTTAGATTTACTGGTAACTTGATAGGATTATAAAATATTAGCATAAAGGTGAAGAAAACTTTGGTGACAAAAGGAAAAGAAATACTGTCGAAGAAAAATATCAATTCTGTAGAAGTGTGGGAGCTGGGGTATAGCCTTTGAGAAGACTGAAGAGACTGTATTGGGTACCTAGAAGGAGTACTAAGAGAATAAAAAGACTAGCCAAAATCAAAACTGGATAGAAAGTCACCAAAAATCTATTATATCTACTTCTCAAAGTTTTCAGTGGTTCATATTAACCATTAATAGAATAGATGCCAATGGATTCTGATGACTTCTCAACTAACTCTTTAAAAACAACTATAAATAAGCAGTATAGATAGATAGTATGTATTATAATATTAGTTAAGAAAATATAATTAGAGCCTTTCTAAGTTTTTACACTTAAACTTTGTTGTTTGTTTTAGTATTAAAAGGTGATTAAAGATTCAGGAAGGATAAGACATCACATCACAAAATATCCATGAGTGAAACTCTGACTGGTTCATGTAAACACAAATAACTACCCATTATCATTATCTAGTGATGACTAGAAAAGAGTTGTTTGTGACCAGTTCCTCCTCTCAACTCTCCCTCACCCAAATGGATTTCCAAGCCAATAGGTAGGACTAAATAAAAAACTCTTTACACTCAGTATTTGGGAAGGGGTTGAGTTAAGATGCGGACAAGAGAGAGAAAAAAGGTGACAAGTTCTTGGTCATATACAATGAGAAATGAGGACAAAAAATCCTGCGTGAGGCAATGGTTACTAATTGCTTTCTAATGGCTGGCCATTCATCTTTGATCTGTGCTAAAGCCAGGTGGAGAATAAACCCTGCCTACGTTAATTCTACTTTCCTTCTCTAATCGTTAATTTTCGTTTAACCATAGAAAGCTATAAGTACCAAAAATTCAGGGGGCAAAGAAAGTGGAAAATATACAATTTTATTACAATTTTATTGCTTTGCATTTTACTTAATGCATGCTAAAATACACAGCTATGACAGAAATGGAAGGAAAAAAGCTAAAGTTATCATGAGTAACTAAAACTGAGCAGAGATTGATTATAAATAATTTTAATTTGTTTATTCAAATACTGATAAGTCCTTCGGACCAAAACTGAGCTCCAGTCCAGCATTCTCCTGGTTTCAGAGGAGAGGTACTTGATCAATGAAGGAGCTGGGGCTTCTTAAATTGCACACAATGGTATAACACGTGTTTTAGCATGAGGCTGGTTTTCAGAAGAGAATACTGTGGCAAAATGGATTTACTAAAGCTTCTTAAATTCTACCCCTAGTAAACAGTTTCTTAGTGTGGATCTGCAAGATTTCATTTGACTTCATAAATAATTTATCGATTCCAATTTACTTACTCCTCAGTAAATTTGACCTGACTACTCTTCATTCACATTTTGAAATTTTAGAGACTGAAGTAAAAATAACTCATCTGAAAGACATAGGCTCAAAATTACCTCAAGCAGTCCACAAAATAAATAATGTGTTGAGAAAAAGCAGTGTAATTGTTAGTGTTAAGTACTGGGAGCATCCTAGAAAGAAATAGTTATGATATGTGGGTAACATAGTAAGATATAAGCATTTCTTAAAAACCATCATCTGGATTCTTCATTAGAGTTTTTTTTTTTAAGGACTTCGCTCTCTTTTTCTGTGAATAAATAACTGCTAAATGGAAAAAAAAAGAAATCTATTTCTGTGCTGGTCATTTTTATGATTTAGATTCCTGGAACAAAGTGAGAGCTCAATTTAGCCAAGAAATATGTAAAATTGTGGAAAGTTATGATGTTCTCTCAATTTTTTATTTTTCAAAAAGCCATATCAAAACTCCTAATCTGCCTTCACCTTTTTTCTAAGGGAGTCAAAGCAAATTGTGAAAGAATGTTCACTGGTTCTTCATGTACTTGTTCCTTAAAAGGAAACCTTTGAAGTAAAAAATAATTCACTGTAGTTGTCTAAATCTTGGGTGTACAGGGATGTCTGGCCCATTTTTTCTCCCCTTCTAGTAATTCATGGCTTGGGAAAAAAGGAAAAGGAATCATTAAAAACAGGAACATTTCAATAATTTTATAACATTATTGCTGTTTAGATGATAACAATAATAAATTAAAAAGAGAAATATGGAATAAAGCCTGTGAGACTCCTCTGGAAAGTAATCTAACTGAAAATATTTTTGCAGGCTCCCAACCCAATCAATAAATGCTACATGCCCCATTTCCAACTTCAATTTAACTGTAACCTCACATTCACTAGGATGGCTACTATCAAAAAGACAGAAAATAACAAGTGTCGGTGAAGATGTGAAGAAATTCTGCTTTGTTGATGGGAATGTAAAAATGATGCAGCCACTATAGAAAACAGAATGATAAATCCTTAAAAAATTAAAAATACAATTATCATATGATCAGCAATTCAATTTCTGGGTATTTATCCAAAAGAATTGAAAGCAGTCTCAAAGAGATATTTGTACACTCATGTTCATAGCAGCATTATTCACAATAGCCAAAAGGTAGACACAGTCCAAATGTCCATCGATGGATGAATGGATAAGGAAAATATGATATGCTTGCATTAACTCTGAAAGGGAAAGAAGCTCTATTCCCATGGGATCAAATGCCATAAATATGCATATTTAGTTGACCATCAGAAGCTACCTTTCCTAATACACAGAAAAAGCCTGCCTCATAATGAAGTCAGTGCACAGAACAAACTAAAGAGAACAAATCAGAAAGAAGGTATGTCTAGAACCATGATGCCTTGGGCATTGATCCTTGCACTTCCCAGCTATACAAGCAAAGAAATACCTTTTTAAAAAACCTTGTCTAATTGGGTTTCTCTCATTTCAAAATGAAAGTATCTTGACTAATCCTGTGTCAATGGCTGATAAAATCCGCTGCATAGCTATTTATTGTGCCATAGCATTTGAGGACCAAGATATACAACCAGTTTCCCAAGGATACTATTTCTACTGTCAGACTCCATGAGCCATGAAAAGACATGGGATATCACTTCCTAAAATAGACTGATTTCAATGTTATCCTCTAGAAGTTTTTGTTTTTGTTTGCTTGATTGGGTTTTCCCAAGCACTCTGTAATTTAAGAAACGCTCCTATGGTATTAAGGACACAAGACTCTAAGTCAGTTTTTCACTATAAAATAATTGTATTATATACGTTTAGTTAGCTACCTAGAAAATAAATTGCATGCTTTCTCTTCAATGTCCATTCAATTTTAATAATGTCTTCATAAATATAAAGCAATTTTGAACTGATCATAGATAATTTTCTAGCATTTATATAAAATTATAATTAAAAGAATGATGCTCAAATAGTGTTTTAGGTAGGTTCCCAACAAGAAACAGATGGAATACACAAGATAATTCAGAGAGACTTTAATTACAAAGTGACTCTTCATAAAGGTGTTGACAGGGTAAGGGGAACCATAAAGGATGGTTTTGTAACCCAGGTTTATTAACATCAAAAGGACAGGACAGGTGCTGTAAAAGAAAGATTCATATAGGGAATATTGCCTTGAACAAAGCAATTACAGCAGTTATGGTCAGATAGAGTAATGAAAACAGCCCAAGGCACCCTTACACGGAAAGAGCCTTGAAAGCAAATTCCTTGACCTCATTCACATACTTCTGATATTTGCCAAGACTCCCTATTGGTCAAACCCAATGAAAATCAGAGGGCAATAAAGTCTGTTTCTGTAATCCATATAGGCTGGACCCCTGAGGACAGTGAAAAGATAAGGAAAGGAGTAAAAAATAAAACCATAAATATAAATATAACTTAAAGCCTTTCTTATTAATCCCCATCTTTCCATCAAAAGTATTTAACATCTCACCCTAATATTTTTTTCTTGGTTTGAAAGATTTGTCTATAAAGTATTATAAGTTAGCTAACAGACAAGTTTCTATATTTAAAAAGACCCTTAAATACAATGGGTTTAAAAAGTAGGCATTTATCTCACATATACCTTTCAAAATGAGTGATCAACTTGGTAGGGTGGTTCCACTCCATTCAGTTATCAAGAGAACATTTTCCTTTAACCTTGTGGTACTACCATGTCCTGGGGCATAGTCTTCATCTCATGATCAAGCTGGTTCTAAAGCATAGGTCTATATTCCAACTCACAGGACATGAAAAAACGGTAAACTAAAATCAAGTAAGTGAGGATGAAATTTCGATTCCCTTCACATTCCCTGTCAAGGAACTTTATAAAATGGCATTTGCAACAAAGAAGATTGAATAATGTAGTCTCCAGTTGTGTGACCATGTGCCAGGAAGAAGAGAAAAATAGTTTTGTAAGGAGGACAACTAGCAGTATGCTAGAAGATATTAAAATTTTCACAGACTTTTTTAGTTTTAATGAGTTTACATAATAATGGGTCTTGTAACTGATAGATTCCTTCTCAAAACTCTTATTTTTAAAGGAACTTCGTCTTTTTTTTTTTTCTTTTTTTGGCTAAATCTAACTTTGTTAGCATTCTTAAAAATTACCTAATAAGATAATTTCTCAATGATAGAGGATGATTTTTCAGTGTGAATTTTTCACTGGAATCATTCATTTTTCAAACACGTGAGGTAGGATCCCCTACAATTTTATCCCTAAAATTTTCTAATCTCATATATATCCAGAATATCCTATTCCAATGTACATGCCACATCTGCTCAATTTTGCTATTGATACTAACAAAATGACAAGAGTTATGCTAGGAATATGTGAATCTACCCAAGATATTGAATAAAGCTCAATCATAAACTGAGTAAAGTAAAATATAGGCTACATATGATCATACTGGAATCTGAGAAATGATAGAGAAGCAGACTCAGTAAATAGGCAGACGATTGTCAGAAAAGGAAAGAAAAGTAATATAATTCCCATAGTAACAGGAACTGCAGTCACATATTTGTTGTGACTTCTATCTGCAACTCATTAACAATATCTGGAATTGTGAAACACTTAAAGCTGTTTTTACATTTGTATAGTACCTAAGAGATTTCTCAAACTATTTTCTATTCTTTAGGAAGATTATTAGTTTATTCTGCATGCCCTAACTGACTGTTTCCTGAATCACTTTCCTTTTTAAAACAAAGCTAGGAAGAAGGGGAACTATTGCCCCAGTAAAATCCTGAACAGTGAAACCTGTTCTTGATATGTCTAAAAGGCCTTTTGCATTCCTTTGTATAATTAAGTACCATTCGATGTGAAGATTAAATCTTATTATTATATAAATTATTACACAAATACCACCATTTAATATAATCTCTTTAGCATAATTTTAGTATTCTTTCAAAATGTGTTAATTAAATTATTAATAAAAATTATTAATTAAATTAATTAATTAATTTAATTATTAATTAAATTAATTAATTAATTAATTAAAGCCTTTAAAACACTGTTGTTAAATAATTAAATAATTTATTCATATGTTCAAATAAAATTTCAAGTAGAATCAAAAAAGTAAATATATTAGGCATCTTCTAACTTGAAAGGCATTAGATTTCTTAGTGGAAGTTAATGTGGTTATCAGTATTTAACCTATTATCATAAAGTCTCTTTTTTAATTATTAGTCTTTAACATTTAACATTTCTGTAAAGATTCAAAAGTTCACATTTTCAATATTTTGCACTTATTTTTGAGAGAATAGTTTTCATGAGGTGCCATATGTGAGTTTAGCAGAATTTCAATACTTTGATATTTCCGTAAATGTCTAAAGTAACTCTGAGGTCACTTTGAATAACATCTTCTTTTCTTATGTATTGTTATTTATTTCTACTTCCATTATTCTCTAACTATATCATATGTTTCAGATAACCATATTATATAATCAGTCACTGGGTTATTTTTATTATTTCTATTACAATTATCTATCATTGGACCAGTTAAGTGACTATAATTAGTTAACAGGTCTATAGAGCTCTTCTTTCTACTTATGGGTAAAGATGATGGACATTAATTTTGTTACTATCAGCACGGTCTAACCCAAATAACTTCACATGAAAAAAATATTCATTCCAGATTCAAATTCAATTTAGACATATAAAACATAACTGAATAAATGACAACTTTAGGGCAAACCCAGAAATACATTTTAGTAAACCATATTGAATCTTTTCACATTTTGGAAGTTATTTTTAAGTGTACTCCCTCAATAAATAAAAAATTCATATTATTCTACATTTAAAATATTAAGAAAACATATAGCCACCGTAGTTGTTTTTTTCCTCAAAAAAAAAATGTTAGCCTTAAATTCTTAGGAATACGAATCTTTGAGAAGTCATTTAAGCTGTATATACACCTACCACCACCAACTTCAGAGACAGCTGCTTCAAATATACCCAGCTAGATGGAAATCTAAGTCTCATATGAAATTCCATAATCCACTACCAACTGTCAGGAAATTCTCCTTTATGTTTAAGCTACAAAACTCAGGCTACAGATAAAGCCTGTTTCCTCTAATTCTATTCCTGGTGGAGGAGAAAAACAGATGGACACAATTTGTCATATAGTTGAAAAAAAAAATAATTAGGTCACTTCTCTTTCTTTGCTTTAAAGAAAAAAGGAGGAAATTCTTTTGGTGTTTTATATGTATTTTATTTTCTAATCATATCTGAAAGGTATATATAAAACTATTTTAGTAATAATATAAGCAGGGACTTCTGTGAAAAACCAAGTGATAGGCATAGCTGGATTTTAAGTGTCTTATATTTCAGCTATCAGTGACCTCATGTTCTCTCCCTCTTTGTCCCTGTCTGTAATAAATCAGGTTTATTGAAGAAGAATATGAGATAGGCCAAATAACAATAGGGACAAGGACTTGGTCAGACTCAAATGATCCCAGAGCTTCCTTCGTTTTGGCCAGGGTGCTTAAGGCATCTATAGTAAAGCTATAGGCAAGCAATGCATTGAGATACCAAGTGAATAAGGTGCACATCCCTATTAAGGGATCTAAGCAACCAAGAATGCAATTGAGCAATAAAGAAGCCTGAGACTTCTGCCTCAGGCAAGGTGTTTTTCATTTCAGAAAAGGTGTAAGACTAGACTGGTCATTGGAAAACAAACTGGAACTGGGACAAGAGTGCAAAGCCAGCTCGAGACCAGGACTATATTAAGAAAGTATTAGGGAATTTGGAGAACACAAGGAAAGCACTTGTCCCTACATTTTGGGTCAAAGTAGCAGGAAGGGTGACAGGAGACAAAAACAGTGGTGGCAGAGGTCAGCAGCAAAGAGTTCATATTTATTTGATCCTCAGACAATCACTGCCTTAATGGGCTGAATTTATCAAACTTGCCCTGAAGGACCTAAAACACATTTATATAAAACTTGACAGACCTATAACATATCTCATTTATTTATTCATAAGTTTTTGAGAATCTACTACAAAGATCTACTATGTGTTCTAGGTGCTAGGAATTTGCAATGAGGAAAACAGAAAAAAAAAATTTTATACACACACACACACACACACACACACACACACACACACATATCCCTGTCCTATGGAGCTTACATTCTAATGGGATAGAAGATAAAGAATAAGGAACACATACAGTATGGTGATATGTGCTATAGTGGGAAAAAAATGTAGGATAGCAATTTTAATAATACACAAATTCCTATTTTACTTGTCACAAGAATAAAGTCCCTTTGAATTTATCATAGCAATGAATTGAATAAGGAGACACTTGGGGAGGAGAAACTCCACAATTTCAATACGCAGCAGGCAATTACTGATCTCCCTTTGCCTGTTGTCTTTGAATTTAATTTCTCTATCCAGTTAGGTAGTTATGATAACTGGAATAGATCACCATAATATATTACATAATAAATATAAGATTTTGAAATTATTAAATACTATACAAACAAAGCTGTATAACTTTGTATTGCTTGATCATTATTCATTTAGGTGGAGCACTATTAACTAAAATATCTCTGGTTGCATGATACAGAACTATATTTTTGCCCTTTTCCTGTTCAATATTTTTATCAACAGCCTTATGAAGGCATGGAAAAGACAGTTATCAAATTTACAAATCATACTAAGTTGAAAAGCAGAGTTAATGTATTGGATGACAGAATTAAGATTCAAAATGATCTTGACAAAGCAGAACACTGAGATGAAAGCCATAAAATGAAATTAACAGACATGCTATGAATAAAAAAAATAAACTAATGAACAAATAAACCCCTGCATGTATTCAAGATGACAGAGATCAGGCTTGATAGAATTTTCACTAAGGGGGAGAAAAAACGTAGTAGCCTTAGTTGATCTCCAGTTGAATGTTAGTCAACATTTTAATATAGCTGCAAAAAAAGAAAAGAAAAGAAAGAAAAGTCTTAAGCTGTATAATAATGTCTAAATCAAGTTAGGTAATATCAATATAGAGAAAAGTATTCATACCTGGATATCACACTTTAAAGTAATATTAATTTTTTTAAGTATTCATAGAAGGGTGACAAATAGAAATGCACTCTATATCATGTAAGGAATAACAAATAGTTGAGGAATTGCTTGTTGTAATTAAGAGAGAGCTTAGAGAAAACTAATACATATTTTCAAATATTTTAAAGAGTTTTACTGATAAGAATACTTTATAATTAAATGTACTAACTGTATGACCTCAGAAAAGATCTTTTACCCTCTGTGCCTCTATTTTTTAATCACTAAAATAGAGTTAAGAATATCAATTCTGTACAATTATTATAAGGATTAGCAATGATACATGTAAAATGTATATTACTTGGAACACCATCTGCAATCCACAAAATGTGGATATTTTATTCTTTATTGCTCTAAAAGGCAGACTAAGTTGAATGGATAAAGTTAGCAGAGTCATATCACAAAAGAAAAACTCCTAAAAGAGTTAGCTTTTTCATGAATTTTCCATGTAGATATTAAATGACTATCAGGGAATTTGAGAAGATTACTACACCCAGCAAAAGTTAGATTAGATAGTTTCTAAGTTTCCTTAATTGAATAATTTTTAAGTTTTTTCCAATGCTAAGATTTTATAATTCTCTCTGCTTTCTTTCTATACATCTAATGGATATGTGCCTGACATTGATAAAATTAAAAATATGTAGAAATGGTTATAACAACTGAGATTCATTATGTTTTACTCTGTGCCCTGCACTAAGTAATGGCTATATTTATTATCCCTTTTCACAAATGAGGAAACTGCAGCAGAGTACATAGTTTGACGAAGTTCACAGAGCTCATCACGGGCGGAGTAATGATCTGAACCCAAGCTATCTAAATTCATAGTCAGTTAAACTAATTCTGACTCATCAGCCAGACTTTCTATAGCCATTGCATCATGTGGATCCCAAAAGTTTTCATGATGCCGTAAGATTTCTTCAGTTATCTCCAAACTATCGTACAAACACATTTAACTTTAAAAGTACAGTAAATTTAAAACTGCAAGGGACTATTGGTAAGTGAATTGAAAAATGTGTTCTGGATTATTAGGAAATGATGTGTTCCACAAAAATGTATTTTGTAAACTATTAAAGCCCATTTCTCAAGTGCTAAAACGTTCAATTTCATCCATTTTGGATGGAACTCTTCCAGTGATAAACTTCCCACTTCCTGTGCTAATTTATTCTAATTTACAGAACATGAATTAACTTGTACTTATGACTCAAGATCAATGCATCATGACTAATAGTTATTGCATTATGACATCAGTCATTGATGTTCTCAAATAGGATATATTGATAAATGGACTATATCAAAGTAAGCAGACCCTGAAGCACTCTCCAAATAGTAATTCTATGAGTTGTAGAGTCTGGTCTTTGTGACAGTGCTCCTGGCTGCTCAGAAACACTACTTGTTTTCTTCCTTGTTCCAGGTTGTTTCAAATGGGTGTAGTTGCAAGATGAAAGACTTCTAATTACGTAAGATGGTTGTGCTTACTCAAAGCAAATTTTCAGTGCCTATCAGATAATAAAAAGACAAAGTGTGGGAATTGTGCATGGTGAGAGAGCAGGAAAAATTAACTGAACAATGTGGTTTCTGAAGCAACAGGATATTTTGTCTACTAAAGGGGTGGATTGCCGAGAGGAAGTATAGGGAATTAATAGTAACATGTGAGAAAGTTTAAAAGTAAATTAAGTTCAAGAAAGTAAAATTCTGTAACACCTTAAAACTTAAATTATCATTTCTGTTTATTTGCCTAAATTTTTCTTCCTGATTATTATAATTGGTTTAAGTTTCTGGTTCCTATGTATTTAAACTTTTAATTACAGGTGTGTTTAAGCTATTAAATGTTTATAGCATTACTTAGCATCCTCTTTCCTGAAATTTAAATAGCTTTATATACAGTCTTATAAATATGTTTTTTTTAATTTCCAAGGAAAGTCATAACTTAGGACTTACTTGAAAATTTAATTTTGAAACTTAGAATAATGATCTATGAATATTTCCCTGAGAAAGAGCTTTCAACTAAATAAATAGATTTTGTGTGCTGAAGCTAGGATTTGATTGAAATTTGATGGGTATTTGTTCTATTGGATAATTTTTCTGTTTACCTTACCAAATATTTGGATAGACACCTAACTACTGAACTGTACCTAAAGATTAGAAATAATAAACTTCATAGAGTAATAGGGTATACTTTATAATTGCTTAATTTATCAGTGTGCAGGAACCCCCCAAATAATTATTAATTCAATAAGCATTTATTGACATCTATTATAGTTAAGCACACTGCTCAGTACTGAGTATACAAAGGACTTGGGTGGGGAGAGAGCTTACATCATATAATGTAGTAAGTGTCCAGGTGATAGAAACCGAAAGGAGAAAAGGCTAATCCAGACTAAGAAAGTAAGGGAAGTTTTAATTATAGGAATTAACCACAAAAATGGGGTGGAATTAGGATAGGAAGAAGGACAAGCCAGTCAAGGAATATAATGAGCTAAGGCCAAGCTAAGAAAGTATGGAGTATGCAGAAAAACTTAAGTGTGGTCTGTATGTACTCTCCAATTTTTCTTCATTTCTATTTCAAATCCCTTCTAACAAGCTTCCATTCTCATCTCCCTGAAACAGCTTTTATCAGTATCACCAATGACTTCAATATTACTAAGTCCAATTGCAATAGTTGTCGATAGTAAATTACCACAAACTTAGCAGCTTAAAACAACACAATTTATTACCTTGCAGCCCTGTAGATGAGAAGCCTAACATGGGTCTCACTGGGCTAAAATCATGATTGTATTCAGTTCTTGAGAATTTTATACAGCAGAAACACTGCAAGTTTGGATTAAAAGAGCACAAAATGCTAGAAGGCTGTCAGATCCCTCAAAATTCTACAGACAAGAAACAACTGCTAAAACTACTCAGCTGCAAACATGAGCTACATAAAAAAGGAAAGATTACTCTCAGGGTGGAGTGTTAAACCCAGAGGGCAGAATGCACAGCCACAAGGGATTTTGAAATTGCTTGGGACCTGTGGGTTCTGTGTTCTTTTATAAGACTTGTCAGGTGTGGCCACAAAAGGAGACAGAAGAAAGGCTCAGAAAAAACAAAGTTTATTATATTCTCAGGCCCCAGAGAGAGAGTCACCACATGTAGGAAGTGGGCAACATGGAGAATCAAGGAAGTCAACTCATCCCTAGGTGGAGAGCCAAGAGAGAGTGAGGCACTGTAAGCACATACTTTTTATTGGTGGTCAGGGTGAAGTACACAATAAAAGGCATGAAAAGATTTCATTGGTACATTTGAATGTCACTAGGTCACAGTCAGGGGAGGACAAGAAAGAAAACTAGTGGCAGTACACCTGGTCACCTGGGTGGGGCGCTCACAGTCTGCGGACATATTAAGGCAGCAGGAAAATGTGAATTGCTAGTGATGAAAATATATTATGACTCCATTTTTTTCTCCTATTTTCTCTTCTTTTAAATCAAAATTCTATAACTGGGATACTATACCTGTACCACTTAATGTAGGGAAGAGGCAAGAGAATTAAAATGTTAACCAAGCCACATTCAGAGACTGCAATGTGCTGATCAGCCCTGCAGCCAGGCCAGAAGGACACCTTCAGAACAAAGGAAGATTTCTGCTGGATTACTAACCCATTCCCCACATCTATGAAGGGGAAACAGGTACCAAGAGTCATTCCCTTTAGTTAAACTACCAAGAGGCCTTTCATTCTACATATTCTTACCTTGCTATATACTTTTCCCCTTCCTCACTGTATGTCCATGTCAAAGGAAATGGGAACTAAAGAATTACATAAAAACTGAATTCCCTGAACACTTGAATTCCCTCAACACTCGAATTCCCTTCAGTGCCTTTACTCTGTTTCTCACTGTCCCTCCTACTCTCTGCCTCTGAGACCACACTCTGTCTGTGGAGTGTTACCCCTTTTCTAATAAACTTTCCATTTCACTAGTTTTGGTATGTGTGTTGAATTCTTTCTTCACTCTCTGCCAAAAGACCTTTTTCTTCTCTTGGTGCAGGGCTTGGTCTCCCTGTCACTTGGGAAAATTTGCCCTGTCCTGTATCACCACCATTGTATTTTAAAGTAAATAATTTGTTTCTGGAGTTTCATGTTGTCAATATAAGAACGTCCAAACATGTAGAGAATTTTTATTAGAGTTTATTTGAGCCAAACTGACAACATTGCTGGGAAGCAAGATCTTAAATGCTCCTGAGAATGACAGTTTTTCTGTTTCTTTTATATGTTTGGAATTAAGAAGGGAGCATAAGGAAGATTACATGAAGATGCGGGGAAAAGGCACAGGAGAGTTAACAGATTATGTGCTCCCTTAGGGGTGGTTATGCCTTCAAGGAGTCTGGAAAAGAGGCTTACTTCTGGCATTTCAAAGCTATGTTAACCTAGACACACAAGAACAATAAAGGGGGTGGGGGTTTCTTTTCCTTCTTCTTTTTTTTAAATTTATTTATTTAAATTAGTTTCAAGTACATGGTACATTGTTTAGACACCTATAATGTTCATAAAACAATCCCTCAATTGCTTCTTCCCTCCCCTGGCCCTCCACTTAAGTCATCATATTAATGCTAATTGCATTCCTTCATCCATGGGTGGGGGAGGAGACTTTTATAGGCCTGGGTATGACTACCCACCATGACCTGCCCAGTTAGGAATTTACGATCAGATTACGATCAGGTTACTTTTTCATTAGATTTATTACAAGATCCCTTTTTCATCTAAAATCTTTACAGATAGAAGAAAATTATGCTCTAGAGAGATTATGTGCAGAATCTTACTCATACCCTCATATATGATTTCGATGATTTAGACAATGAGACCTGAGATTTTTGAGCTGATGATATTGAGTTGAGATTTTGAACTTGATGGTTTAGCATTTGAACTTGATGGCCCACCAAATACGTCCATCTACTAATCTTCAGAACCTATAAATATGTTATGCTACAGAGTAATGGTCAATTAAGTTTGCAGATGGAATTAAGGTTGTCAGTCAGCAGACATTAAGGCAAAGAGATTATCCTGGACTGTCATGGTGATCTCAAAATAATCACATGAATCTTAAATGGGAAAGAGGGAGGCAAAAAGGTCAGAAACAAAGAGATGGCATTGTGAGAGTGATTTGACCGGCCAGTGTTAGCTTTGAACATGAAAGGGGGCCACAAACCAAGGAAAGTGAATAGATTTCGGAAGCTAGAAAAGATAAAAAAAAAAAGTGGATTCTCACATAGAGCCTGCACAAAGAACCACAGCCCTGTAGACACCTTGATTTTAGCCCAGTGAACTTCATTGTCTGCCTTCTGACCTCCAGAACTATAGATAAATTTACATTGTTTTAAGTCACTGTTCGTTATCTGTTGGTTATTTGTTATAGCAGCAATAGGAAACTGATATACAAGGAAATGCTAGAAACTATCACAGAACAGAGGACACTAAATGCAATCTGATGTCCTGAAATGAATACTGGAACCAGAAAAGGATATTAGCAGAAAACCTGTTGAAATTCAAATAAAGTCTAGAGTTTCGTTAATAGTATCATCCCCAAGTTAATTGATTTTGACAAATATATCATGGTTATATAAGATATTGACATTAGGGGAAGCTGAATAGAGTATTTGAAACTCTCTGTACTATTTTTACAACTTTTCTCTAAATCTAAATTTATTCTGAAATAGTTTATTAGAAAAAAGTTTAGCTGAGAATAAAAAGAGTGAATTTGGGTAGTTAACTCAAGCAGATGCTAGACTTGAGAATGATTTTTGTGTCATTGCATGTTAATTTTAAAATGCATAATTAAAAAAAATGTTTTCTCGAGCAATTTATTTGACTTTTTTTTTAGAATTTTTAAAGAAATCATAGGCAGATATCAAGAAAAATGTGTATTCTGCACATGGCTGACAGTAAAATTATGAACTAGGAAGCTTGCTTGACAGGTCATGCTTCTTGATTTTCTGCCTTCTTCTCCTGCTTTTTTACCTTTATTTTATTCATTTCTTTCCCCAAGTGGTTTCATGCAGTCCTTCCAAATTGAAGAAAGAAACAGGACTGATAGAAATAAGTTGCATTAAAGTTTTCAATGTTCTTCTTTGAAAAATTGCACTTCAAATGAATCAGGCACTAAGGAACATTAAAACTCCTGACAGCATAATTTTCTAAATATATTAATAAATTTCTCCCAAGATCTGCTTCTTCTATCATTGTTTTCATATGTAATAGCTAAATTTTGTATTGTATTGTATTTTATCCCTCCCTGTAACTTGAATATAGTCTGGATAGTTTGGGACAAACTTTAATAACCGAATCATTGCTATTCCTTTGAATGTATTAACCTCTTAAATTACTAACTACTCCTAGTCTTGATCAAATTATTTTCTGATATGAGATGTTAGAATTTATTAATAATAATAATAACTTTTCACTACAAGACCTTAACTATGTGGCACCTAGCCAAATTAATTTTATCTTTACAGCAACAGTATATGATAGATATTATCGCTATCCCATTTTATAGATAAGAAAACTGAGGCTTAGAGACTTAAAATAGTTTGCCCAAGATCAAGCAGGTGGTTCAGAACTGAGATGAGATTTGAAGTGAAGGAGTACAATTCTGGAGCAGAACCTAGGCTTTGCTCCCACGCTACACCTTTGTCCTCCCCCTCCCTCTGACCCTACACTATACATAGTCAGCCCAATAGAATTCATTACATTTCTTCTTCATCCACTGTGTTACCCAACAAAATTCTTTATGTTCCTTCTTCATCCTCTATTATACTAACATAATATATATCACACAGTGTACAGTAATTATATTGAAACATGCTGTTATTAAAAATAAAATTTAATGACATCTCTACTTTTCAAAAATAGCCTAAAGAAAATGCCTTTAAAATATACATATATGTGTACACACACACACACACACACACACACAGTTCTTCCATTATGCTCACAGACAAACTATTGACAATATGATATGGTTCATGTCCAGGAAAGTGCATGCCAAATAGTAAAGGACACATTTACTACAGATAGAAGTTCTGATTTCATTTCATTTGGGTTCTGAAACAGAAAGCAGCTTTGCCAAAACAGGGATTTCTCATCTTATTTTAGTGATGCTTTTAAGTAGTTGATCTGGAAAGCACATAAACAGGTATCATTTCTTTCATAAAAATGAAAGACATTGGGTGCAGGTGTATTTGTAGAATCTCATTTTGCCCTCTTAAAATGTACCTTTCACTATATTACTAAGGAATTAGAATATCTGCAGTAATGTTATTCTAATTGTGTCAAAAATCTTAATCACTTGATAAGCAAAATATACAAAGGACAGTTTCAAAGATATGATTAAGGAGAATAAAATCTATTCAAAGTATAAAGAAGGGTCAGGAGCCTGGTTTTTTGAAAAGCAGCAGACTTAGGAGCTGTGACTCAAATCCTAGCTCTGCCTGAGAAGGCAAATGTCAAACAAAGAAGAAATAGAAAAGATTCCTTTGAACTGAAATTATATTCACACATTGCCTTAGAGTACACTGATAGAAAATCAGTAATTATTATAGTTTTAGGGGTTTCAAGGAATCTTAAGTCATAGCCATGATTAAGAGCCTATTCCTATAAGAATCTGGAAAAGAGAAATAAAAAATCCAACTCCTCAAGCCAACTCAAGCTGTAGTTTTACTTCTAAATAGAATGAAAGAAGTTGAATGAGAGAGAGTGGAATATAATACTAACCAATTTGGAGCACATATTATAGTAGGCACTGTATGCTACTTTATTTAATTCTCATAATATTAAATGGTGCAGGCTTTAGAAGACATACATTATAGATGAAAAAATGGAGGCTTCAAAAGCATGTTTAGATAAGAAAACACAGTGAAATATGAACAAGGTATTTTATCACTGAGTCTAGTGTTCCGTCCAATGTAACACAAGTAGTAACTAATGTGGTGTAATCTGGAGTACAGGGAAATCATCCAAGAATTATCATCTACAAAGAGTGTCATAATTTCCCCAAAATCACTCTTTTCAATTAGCTTTTTTTTAACAAGTTCATATTTAAAATGCAAATAGCCTCCTCCTTAAGAGCCAGAAACTTTTTTTTCAATCTATTTCTCACATTGCACAGTTCCTTATATCAAGTAAATGCTGTTTTTTTTATTATTATCAAATACATTTTTAAACGAATATACAAGAGCAAAAATGATGCCCCTCTTTTTAGAAAGTATTTCCTATATAAGTTCACTAATTAGAGATTTATTTGTGTTAATGAGTTTCTCTTTTAAAACGCAAATGAATCAAATAGCTAAATTAGCAAAAGAACAGGGAACACAAGAGTAAACACAAATGGCTAATAAACATTAAATGAAAAGTTCAACCTCATTAATAATCAAAGACATAAAAATTAAAACAATAACAGTTTTCCTTACAAAACTCACAAAAATTTTAATGGTAATTCTCAATGTCAAGTGAAGTGAAAACAAGAATATATAGAAAATATATGCCTCTCATAAATTGCTGGTAGGTACTATCTTGCAAGCAATTTAGCAAAATACTTCTAAATTTTCCATTTATAGGAATCAGCTTAAAGAAAAATACCATACATACATGTGAAAAATTTTTATTTATGAATATTCAATGCAGTATCATAATCCCCAAACAATTCAAAACAATCTAAGTATCCACCATAAAGGAAAACTAAATTTTTAAAAATCAACTAAGTAAAATAATATTTAGTCCTTGTCAAATTTTCAAAAATTATTTGAATATGAAAAAATTCTCATGAAATAATATTAATTAATGAGAAGTAGAATCAAAATATTACTATACATCATAATCTCCTTTTTTAAAATATTTAAGCATAGGTAAAATTTGGAAGAAAATAGTAGTGTCTTTAGCTGATGGTATTTAACATGATTTTTGTTGTTTCCTTAATTTTCTTTCATATTCAAATTTTCTAAGAGAATATTTGTTATATATAATCAGCATTTTAAAAAGGTATTATAGCTATTCTGGTTGCAATTTCCAGAACTCCATCCTGAGAAAATAATCTCAAATGGAGAAAATTTCTGCACAAAGATGTTTATACACAGCTTTATTTAAAACAGTAAAAATAAAATAGAGAACTAGTTAAAGATAATATGGCCTATAAAATTGACCACATTATCTTTTAATATTATGTTTAATTACTTTTACTATATGCAAAACATAATTACCACACCACAGTTAAATTTTGAAAAGCAAAACAAAATTGTGAAATCAATAATGTAACCTTAGCTTTCTATATGCACATAAACCTGGCCTACTGCACAGTCCTTGAAATCAGTGGGATACAAAGATGATATGGTTTTACTTTCCTCTGTTCACTGCCTTCAAACGTGCTCTGTTAAATTTGCTTTTCTCATCTTTTAATGACATCTTAGACAGATCCTTTAGCTTCCCAGTCATTTTTTAGATATTAAGAATTTCAGTCTAGTCTAGTAGAGTTTAAAATCTCAATCTTGCATTCAGTTCTGTGTTCATCTTGGCCTTTCCACCGGTGGGAGGGAACTTGGAATGGAAACCAGTGGGCTCTCCTTCACTCTTCCCCTCCCCTTCGCTCATTTGCTCTAGTACTTCTAGTAATGGGGTAGAAAAAGAAATTACAGAAATAAACCAAAGGTATACTATTAACTGCAGCTGCTGCTGATGTGGGGAATCACTTCAGTCTCACTCCATTTTCCTCCCATTCCCACTCCAGTTCTAGCTCTAGCATTCACCCACAACTCTTTCTACTGCTATCTCCTTCCCAAAGACCAGTTCTCTCAGGCGGGAAACGGACCACACTACTGAAGCTCAGATGCCTTCCTTGATGTTCCCTTGATCTGCTAGAAAAGGGAAGACCTTCATCCCAGTGAAAAATGAGAGTGAAGGACAGCTTTACTTTACTGTCTCATTCTCCCAAACACCCCTGAATTATCTTCCCCATCCCAGCTCCAAGAAAGCACAGAGGGCAAGTCATTAAGTCTGATGCACAAGTATCCAGCTGGGAAATAAGATATTTATCTCCCCTTTTCCAGTTGTCCCCAGCCCCTTATGTTTGCAAGGTATTCTTTTGGAACCCTGCTATGTATGTCATTCTAATGTTAAGGCCAACAGCTCACATTTCTAAAAGCTCATAAAATACTTAGGAATGAACATAATCAAGAAGGCTAAAGACTTATACACAAAAAACCATATAATATTGATGAAAGAAATTAAAAAATATTCAAACAGAACAACATACCACATCCCTGGATTGGAAGATTTAATATTTTTAAAATGCTCATGCTACTCAAAATGATCTACAAATTCATTGCAAACCTTATCAAAATCCCAGTGGACTTTCTTACAGAAATAGAGAAAGCAATCCTAAAATTCATAAGGAAACACAAAGAAACTTAAAGAGCCAAAAAATATTGAGAAAGAAGAAAAAAGCTGGAGGCCTCACTGAAATGTGATTTCAAAATATATTACAAAGCTACAGTAATCAAAACATTATAGTATGGGCATAAAGACAGACATAAGGACCAGTGGAACAGAATTGAAAGCCCAGAAATAAACTCATGCATATAAAGTCAACTGATCTTTGATAAGAATCTTAAGACTACACAATGGGAAAAGAACGTCTCTTCAACAACTAATATTGGGAAAACTAGATATCCACATGCCAAAGAATGATATTGGATCCTTACACAATACACAAAAATCAACTTAAAATGGATTGAAGACTTAAATGTAAGACATGAATCTACTAGAAGGAAACATAGGAGAAAAGCTTAATGACGCTGGTCTTGGCAATAATTTATCAAATATAACACCAAAAGCACAGGCAACAGAAGTAAACAAGTAAAACTACATAAAACTAAAAAGCTTCTGCATAGCAAAGAAAACCATTAACAGGGTAAAAAGGCAACCTACAAAATGGAAAAAGATATTTACAAAAAATGTATCTAATAAGAATATCTAAAATATATAAAAAACTCCTACAACTTAATTGTAAAAATAAAAATAAAAAATAAAAAAAAAAGATTTAAAAATGGACAAAAGACTTTAATAGACATTTTTCCAAAGAAGACATACAAATGACCAACATATACATGAGAAGATGCTCAATATCACTGATCATCAGGGAAATGCAAATCAAACCACAATGAAATATCACCTCACATCTGTTAGGATGACCAGCATCAAAAAGCAAAAAATAAAATATTGTTGAGAATGTGGAAAAATTGAAACCCTTGTACAGTGTTGGTGGAAATGTAAAATAGTGCTGCTGCTATGGAAAATAATATGGAAGTTCCTCAAAAAATTAAAAATAGAATTATCATATGATCCCGCAATTCCATTTCTGGGTACTTATCAAAAAAAAAAAATTGAAATCAGGATTTTTAAGAGATATTTGGACTTTCATGTTCATTGCTCCATCATTCACAATACCTAAGATACAGATACAATCTAAATGTCCATTTTGGGGTGAATAGGTTTTTTAATGTGATATGTATGCACAATGAAATATTATTTAACCTTTGAAAAGAAATTTTTCGATATGCAACAACATGGATGAACCTGGAAAATGCTATGCTAAGTTCAATAAGATAGTCACAGAAGGACAATTCTATGTTGTATGATTCTACTTGAGGTATCTAAAACAGCTAAACTCATAGAAGTAGAGAGTAAAATAATGGTTTCCAGGGGCCAAAGGAAGAGGAAATTGGGAGTTGCTATTCAACAGGTATAAAGTTTCAGTTATACAAGATAAGTTCCAGAGACCCACTGTACAATACGTCTACAGGTAATACTGTATCGTTAATATTTAAAATTTTGTTAAAAGGGTAGATGTCAGATTAAATGTTCTTACTATATGTATTTTTTTAAATTGAGCACTTTGAAATGTTGCCTATAGCCTTCAAAATTAACACGTACCTTCACACATACACATACACCACCCTTATTTTCATACAGTGCTTAATTTTAATATTAACTTATGCAATGATTATTTATTAAATGCTACATTGTGTTAGACTATTTTAGACACTGAGATACAACCCAATAAGACAGACTTCATTTTAAATCCCTCCTGTATAGAATTTACTATTTCCAGCAATATTTTATATCTCAGTAAATCTAATCAAGTCTAAATATTTTCAGACTCCTTAAGTTACTTCTGACTTGTATAATTTACAGAAAATTCACTAAGCATTCATTAATTTTTTTCACCAATTTATAAAATTTATCACTGCAGTTTTTATTAGCTAATATCTAATTAACACGTTCAACTTTTAATTTTAGGGACAAGTTATTTACCTATGCTATCAATGGTTTTACAATAATTACTTTTTACTCTATCAGACCTTTCTGCATAAGGTCCAGTAATTAGAATTCCACACTTAATATCTCACAGTCATAGTGACATTTATATCTGTCTTTTTCACTCTCAGTCTTTAAATATTAAGTAGTTAGCTATCTTAAGTATCTATTTTAAAGAAATCAAGAGCAATAATGAGCACAAAATTACAGCATTAAATATACCACAGACATGCCCATTGATAGAAAAATTTGATCCTCATTTCCTGACATTTACATCATATATATCCATTTACTATCAACTTCCTTCATATAGTGAAGTATAAATTAAATGTTAATGATTCTTGACAGATAGAAACAATGATTAAACAATGTCATCTCTCTTGAAACAAAGATGAATTCACTGAATAGTTCTAATACTAATCCTGGCAGCAGCTTTGTGCATTCTTTCTGAAATTTGTTTCCTTTAAAAATTTAGAGACTAAAACTTATAACAATAACCAATATAGTCTTTTAAATAAAATTCTGGAATCACCATGAATGGTTTTGCTATGAAAAAACAACACAAATTCTAAAAAGATATAAATAAAATTGACTTGTGGGAGCTTTGCTCAAGCTAAGAGTTCACTTAGCTAAATAATTCCATCAATTTAGGTTTGACCTAATATACTACCCAAAATATTTCCTTGAGATTTAAAAATTCTGAATTTAAGAGTTTAAATGGCAGTTATTTACATTGTTTTCTTCTTTTGCTTATAGTATTATAATCAGTATTTTCAGAAAGTGCCTTTATATGAAACATCCAATATAATTTTACTGATTAGTCTTTTCAAATAACAAAAAAAAGCTTTAAATAAAATATACTTAATTAAATTGAGAAAAACTCTTGTAAGGTCAAAATACTTTCTAAAGAGCTAGATGCTATGTAAAAATTGGAATTAAGATTTGTTATTCATTGGAAAAGAAATGGGAAGGATTTGAAAATAGTTTAAGAGAGTCTTCTTTTTCCAATGCCTGAAGCATGAATTTAATGTGCTATATAACCACTTAGTATCAATGTAAACACTTTATTGTGTATTTTATTCAATATTTTCAATTTAGAATACATACTTTCGAAGATTACAAGACACAGAAGAAAATCAAGGTAAACAAGTGATCTAGCATATAATGACAGCAATAATACTTTATAGAGAAGTATTTTTCTGCCAAAGGCATGAAACCCCAAATTATATGAAAAAAATTAGTTAACAGAAATTACCTAAGAAATTCTTTAAATATCTCATATAACAGATGTGAACAAAAATAGATCTTTGAAAAAGAGAATTTCTTGACATTTTTAAGTCTTCAGGATATATAAGCCAGAGATTCTCCAATACTGTTTTCCCTAAAGAATCCTAGATTTTAAAGCAGCCTTGGAAGTGAGGCTTTTTAAGTTAAATAATGTATGCTGGAGAGTAAATGTGGAAATTTGCATGTGAATAACACATATCTGAATATACTATGTCAATCAGAAAACAGAAGACATGCAGCACCAACAAAAGGTAAAATATAAAAATATAAGACATTTACAAGAGTTTACAATTCTTTGATTAAAAATATATATACACATATATATGCATTTTATATACATACATATATGTTAACTGTAAACACAAAGCAAAACAAATGTGTTGTGAACTGAATATTTGTTCCCTCCTAAACTCATATGTTAAAGCCTTAACCCCCAGCATGGCTGTATTTGGAGACGAGGCCTTTAAGGAAGTAATTAAGTTTAAATAAAGTCAGAATAATGGGGCCCTGATTTGATAGCATTTACGTTCTTATAAGACACCAGAGAGTTCATTTTCTCTCATTCTGAGCGTGCAGAGAGGAAAGACCACATGAGGATGCAATGAGAAGGTGACCTGCAAGCAAGTCTGGAAGAAGGTTCTCACCAGGAACCAAACCATGCTGGATCTCAATCTGGGACCATGAGCCTCCAGAATGGCAGGAAAATAAATGTCTGCTATTTAAGCCATGCAGTCTGTGGTATTTTTTTTTTATGGCAGCCTAAGTAGACTAACATAAAATAAATGCCAAAAGAGTAGAAGAGACAATTAGTGCCGAGCAAGTATATGTGGGCTGAATAAGATCATCATAACAAAGGGAAGATCTTCTAAGAAGGTGGGATCCGATCTGTGGAAGGATTTGGATGTGGAAGACAGTGTTAATGGTAAAATGAGTGCAAATTATAAAGGTGAAAACTGAATACATTCAGGAGACAAGTATCCATCAGTACCAAGTAGAAATTGAGAGTTCAAATGCAGTCAGAGATAAATGCAGCAGATAAAATAAGCAAACACTTCCTTTTCTATCTCTTCAGATTCTCTACCAAAAAGTATTTAATTTAATTAGCTCAGGAGACATTCCCTGGGTAACAAAGAGAATATCCATTTAAAAAGTATGTGCTCATGGAATCACTGAATCTTGGAGCTGGAAAGAGCTGAAAGTTTCTTAATGCAATCAAGTGGCCTCATTGCCCCTAAAGAACAGAGCAAGGCAAACCCTGCAAATAGAAATCTCTTCACACTGTTGGACAGGCTACATTGTCCAAAAACAAACAAATGAGCAAACAAATAAATAAACATTTAGTTTTCTCTAGAAAAGATGTACCTATCTAACTAGATCAAGCTAGGACTCTAATAGAGCTATGGGAAGAGCGGATGGGGATTAGAGAACTCATCCTTCCTTCCTCACTTCCTCATAAAAGAGAGCCTAATATATGCCTGGAGCCTGTAGACAGCACAGAGGTGAACATCAATTTTCATCCACCTAAAGTCTAGGGTCTTACTTAAAACTAGGAGCTCAGAAGGAAATCAAGAATCACATCTCTTATGGAAAGGCAGGAATGTTCTCAAGAGAAAGATGTGCACAAAGTCACTTGAAGAGCTGTATTCAAGCGAGGTAGAATTCGACTCTAGTGTCGTTTCCTTCTGAGGATACCTAATGTTGCATATAGAATCTTCACCTAGAATATTAATCTGATGAAGGGGCAGAATGCTTGGGGTAAAGAGGAAGAGTTATTCCACTGCATTTATTTTGGGCTCTAGCAGAGAAGAGTTTTGGCATCTCTAGTCACTACTGGCTATAACCATTATCAGTAAAAGAGAAATCTGTAGAAGGCAAGAAGAGCAAACTTTTCATTGTTACAGAGGTTTATAAAAGGGTGCCCTTTGATGGAAGGGGCAGGGGGCCAAGGGGCAGCAACATCTCTGTTAGAGTAACAAGCAGTCACTTTGGAAACCAGCATGACAGCTTTTAAGCAATTAATAAATAAATTGCATCAAACTAAAATGCTTCATTAATAAATGCTCTCAATTTCACAAAGAATTAATCTTTGTTCATTTCTGCAGTTGCAGCAATATGTCTTTTTCTTAAAATTCCTCTTTGTCCTGGTTCTTTTTCCAAATACAGTAGCTAACTAGAAGAGTGTCAACTCTAATTGGATGATGGTTTGGAGACTTCAAATCACCCGGAGGTTAAATAATGTAGCATAGAGCCTGTGTTATTCAAAGGGAATGTTTTAATACACTGGGCAAAATGCAGAGACACAGCAGCTGTGTGAACTCTGGCAGACACACTGCCCTGGAGAAGCCCTATACTGTCTCTAATATCTTAAGTTCAGCAGTTCTAATTCCCACCTCTATGTGATGTTTGACAGTTCATTCATTTAGAGAGCTTCAGGGATGCACAGGTGACTCAAGTTCGAATAGCTATTTTAAGGATATGTCGCCTGTGTTTATTTTTTAATGCTAAGAAGAACACACTGAATGAGACAGAGGAAGACCTTTTGCACACAAGAGAAACTGTTCTTTCAAAAAGGAGAATGTTTTGACATTTAGAGACTAAGCACTTCTTTGGAGGCTGGACTTCCTTAAAGTTGAAACATTGATTGGTAGCAAGTTAAACAGAACTCAACCACATAGCACCCTCTCTGAATGTTGGGTTTTGAAAATATTCAAGGCTATAAAGCAGGGTCTAGGCTAACTATAAAATCTATATTGTTTATTGTAGTGCCTTCAATATGCCTCTACATTCAGGCTGTGAAGAGAGTTTATGAACCTCATTTTTATTTGAATTAGAAACATTACCAAAAACAGAAGTTAACAGAGTTAACAGAAGAGACTTTGCTCTTCACAGCAGATGAAAATATAGAGGAAATGGATCTTGACAATACTACCCACAGTATTTTCCCAAGTAAACATATGGGACTATTGGTCAGTTGTCAGTGGTATGGGTACAGAGAGACTGATTAAGGAGGTAAACAAAAAGATGAGGGAATTAGCCAGGCCATTTGTGGGTAAAGGGTAGATACTCTGAAGAACTGAGAAGATCAAAGGTAGCAAGGGTAGCAAATGAGGTCTTCAAGCAAATCATAATATATCAATAGCTATCTTCTTAAGAAAAATATGTCTACTAAAAGTAGTTCATAGAATTTTTCAGAAGTTAACACAGAATTTCTATTAAAAAAAAAACTGATGTACTTACTAACATAAAAAGAACATTACCAAGAATAAGTTAGCAATGCTTAAAATATTATTTCTTATGCTCCAAACTAACATTTTTATATTTCAATGGAAAATGACTCATTCTTGTCACATTAAATATCATAATTCAAAGTAAAAAATCTGTATGGAAATTATATTGAGCTTTCCAGTATATATGAAAATGAACTAGGTTTCACTGAAATGTGAAAACATCAACTGCTCCACAGAATCATTTCTTGAAATCTAAACAATTAATTGCTCAGATACACAAGACTATTATTTTTAATAAGTAAGCTCAACATAATTTTTCTACCACTTTCTTACATTCCATTTACTCCATACTGCTATTTTCCTTGAGCTAAATCCTCATTATAGTTATCGCATCCAAATAAAAAGTCCATTCTGCCAAATCTTTTTTTATAATCCATATTTCTTTGTTCTGTCCTTTAATTTTTCTTCCAACAACTGTCCCCAAGCTTTTTCAGAGTTCTCAGCTTTCCCCACTATTCCATTGGTTTACCATTGGAGTTTGGGAGGATGTGGGAGAAATGTTTCTGATTCTCTAGGGAACAAGTTTGTCCATGTCCTTCATCCACTCCCTCCAACCTCATTCTCTTGAGAATCATAACTCTTATGTTTCACACATGCAGAACTATTAATCATCTTTCCCAAGTGTTATTTTGATTAAATAATATCTCAAGTACAGAATACCTAGTTATTTCAGAAATATTTTAAGCAGGCCTTATTAGCACTTTTCCATCTAAAGATATTTTTATTTTCCCTGGCAAATCACATGCAACATCACTGAAGGCTTAGGTATTCAATTCAACTAAAACATAAATGTTAGATGCTTCCTTTTTTTTTTTTTAACCCAAGATGTTATAATGGAAATGTTCTTGATATGAAAGACATTCACAAGAAACTGGAGATTTCCTTTAAATGAGTAATTAAGTTTTTAAAATACTTAAATTAGTACTGCATTAAATTAAAGGTATCATTTCCAATAGTCACTTTGTTCTGACATTTCTACATTAGCAAATTGTATTTCTGGAAGAAACTAGTATCTAGGGACCGCATTTTGTTACTGTCCTTGTTAAGTACTAGGAGAAAATTCTGCTTAAGATTGTGTTTGTTTTATCATCAATGTATTATGTTCAATGGCATTCAGAGGCAAAAAAAAAATCTTTTTAATATTCAGTAGTCATTTTTAGAAATATATTTTACATTGTTAGCATAAATTGTTGCTAATATATTTTTTTGAACCTAACTTTCATCAAATATAAAAAAGTATTACATTCATATGATAAATTGCCCCCTTTGTAAAAGCATAGAAAAAATGCAGCCAGGTTCATGAGAATAGCCTTGGACTGTCTACATCAAAGTGTTATTTCTACCATTTAAACTATGCTTGTTTCTATTTGTGATTTGTTCCAGTTATCTATTGCTGAATAACAAACCACTCCAAATTTAGCAGCTTAAAACAACAAACACCATTTGTTTTGCTCACAAACATGAAATGTGAGCATAAATCAGTGGCAACATCTTATCTCTGCCTCATGCACCAGCAGCTGGGGGAGGAGAAAAAGAAGTTGAGGATGTTTTGGCTCAGGATGGAACAATCAGAAAGCTAATCATTCACTGGCTAATCACTCACACCCACTGGTCATGGCGGCTATGGGATGGATGGGACTTTTACTGCAGCTATCAGCCAGAACACCTACATGAGGTCCTTCATGTGGCTGTTTGGCTTTCTCTCAGCATAATGGCTGGCATCTGAAAACAAACATCCCAAGAGAACAATGTGAACATGCATGGCATTTTTTTTTATGACCTAGCCTCTGAAATCACACAGCATCACAAAGCTGCACTCTACTAATTAAGGTAGCAACTAAGATCTTCCTAATTCAAAGGGAGGAGGCATGAGCATTACCAACTAATAGAAGATTTGTCAGCCTCACAGTATGGAAATTGCATGTGAGATTGGATATATTATGAAGACTGTCTTTGGAAAATACAATCTGCCATATGGCTGTACATATATTTCAGAAGATGTAGCTCACCTACAATGTATGTTTCATAAAATACTCCTGCTAAAACTGCTCTTCCAGCAGGGGAAATTTTTTTAATTCAACTTTGGATATGATATGAATAACTACTAACTAAATATTACTCAAAAAAGGCTTACTTCTAATGAGAAGCACACTTATCTATCTTAGTTTCACTCTGTTGAGAGCTAAGGATTGGAGTTAAGCCACCTTATCATCATTCTTTGTGAAATATACTCTTAACTACTTTGATGCATCCAAAAGAAATTCATTATGTAGACAGGGATTGGAAAATTCACTTCCACCCTTGGCTGGCCTAACCTTATAGCTTTAAATCAGCCAGTTGGCTCCTTTGTCTCAACATCCAGTAATTTTGAACCCTAGAATCTTTGCTTTATTATCAGTCTTAATCATTAACATTGCCCCATTCCATATCCTGTTTCATTACCTATCCTTAGCCCCAGACCTCTCTCTTCAGCCTCGTGACTGGAGTCTCACACTTGTGTCTTTAAATCTGATGATACATAGAACAAGTTTATATTATTTTGGGGTAAGTTTCTTACATATTCTCATTGTTCCTCAAGTTACGTCTTTTCCACTATCCCAGACTACAGGCTTCTGCCACTTCCGCTACTCAGCTACCCAGCCTCTACAACCCTACCTAGTGCCAAGCCTATGAAGCCTCCATTTCTGGGGCCTGGGAAAGCTGAAAGAATGATACTTCAACTGTGGAGAGCATGAACATAAATTACACAGATACTCACCTCCAATTAGTTAAGAATCTAGTTAAAAAAACATATACGTAAACAACAAAATATAATACAGAGCTGAATAAAATGAATGCTATAAGAGAAATACAAACTACTTAGCAACATATTTGAGGATTCAGATAAATAAACAACTGTAAAAGTTTCCTAGAAAATCATTTGATGCTAATGAATAATTATGTATAATAAACATAACTCAATCAATGTGCTCCTAGTTCAATTCAGTTAGTTGATTGTCCCAAAGGAAGATAGAAGCACCTGTTGCTAAGCACCATAAAAAAAAAAAAGTGGTGTCCTAGGACTGGATATGTCTTAACAATGAATGGAAGCTCCCACTATCCCAACCTAGATTTCCCTATGTCAGTAGTGGCATGGTGCCATGTTACTTAAATTTCTAGGCAAGAGGATAGATGCCAAATAGTTCTCCACATGAAAGTTTGTCACTGATAGCTCTGTTGAAGCAAAAGAAACAAGTGTTGCAGATGCTTGGAGATACGTGACATTCCAATGGGAACATTTCTGATCTTGCATATACTTGAATATGTGGTGACACACAGTTCTCACAGTGCTCAGTAGTTACTGCTTATACTATTGTATCCTATATAAGAATTCCCACTTGTTTATTTTGGATATTATTTAAATCTCCTCTGTGTGTTTCTTACTAAAATTCCAAATATTGTCTTTGATCTTTTCAACTAGTTTGACTCCCTGAAATTTCAAAATATATTTTGGCACAACACAAAAAGAAGTGAATAGATTAAATATTTTTCTGATTCTCTTTTCAACTTTAGAATAAACACAAGTTAAAAGTTATTATCAATACCATGTGGCTGAATTAAAGGTGTAGAATGTGTTTTTATGTGTTCACCTTTGGATGACACAGTTGAACCTCTTAGTACATTTTTCCTTTATCAATATTTTTAGGCCAAGATAATTTTTATGCTTAAATTTTAATTGCTGGAGAAAGCCTTGGTATTTCAAAAAAGTAGACTTTAAAAAAAAAGAAATATAGATAAACAGAATGAACTTTTCTTTGTAGAAACTAAAGCTTTAAATGTGGATGACTAATGTTTGAGGAATAAATAATCATTGCATGCAATTGTGGGCTGTAGTTTCTTCAGTTTGTGAACTATTTTGTAATCGAAGTATAATTTTATTTCTTTGTCTTATATAACTCAATGTAAAAATATTCAGAATACTGGAACTGTAGGTAAATGTTTAATAAACCAAAAACCTTTATAAGAAAGAATTCTGAATGATGAAATCATTCCTGGGTTCTTAAGGTAACCTATAGTAACAGTGTTTTGTTGATCTAATTGCTGCCGATCAGCACTTATTTACTCTGGCCCATCCCTGTAATAGTCAACATCTCATGAGAAAGTTTCTGAGTGTGAACTCTGCACTCTGGTCTGAGAATGGAAAGTAGATCACCCTTTCTTATCATCCTTTTCCACTGGCTGTCTGAGTAGGCATGGTGGATGCCTTCTATCAAGTAATCTGGGCTCCAGCCTGGGCTGGACCAGAATTTGGAGCCCTAGTCTCACTAGACTACTCCACAGTGGGAGCAATTAGTTGACCCTCTCTAGATTCAATCCTGATATGAAGGATACTAATCTTCCTTCCTAGCATTCCAGTTGCCTCTTGGGACTTCAATAATCACTTACTAAATTTTATCTTGATGTAGGATGGTCCTTGAAATACCCCTTTCTAAGGGTTTAAGAACTACCAAAGCAAATACTATTTTTTTTTTACTAATACTCTTAAAATAAGGCATTCTTCAGTTATAGGCTCTCCCCTGAGGTAGTTGCTGGGTACTAGACATATCTTACATCTATATAGATATGAAATAGGCTGCTGCAACTTGATTATATACAGCAGGGTACATTCAGATGTCAATGCTATATTTGAAATCCAAGCGTGTGTTTAGTTTCAAACCTGGTATTTTTTTTAAATTGATGGTTTTCTTTTACTGAACTGAACACCTGACCTCTGAAAGACCTTCTCTGTGATTGTATAGCTCAAATCCTCAACTATGGTTACCCAGATGGCCTGGCACCTAAATGCCTGGTTACTCACAGTAAGAGTCAACATTACACCCAGCCAGGTGCTTGAAACAAACATGTACTCACCTAATTATTTTTCTTCTTTTATCCTACAAGGTTATACCAATATTTTTGAGAATCTATACGTTCTCAGAACATTCTTATATTCCTCTGTCAAACATCAATATGTACCAAACATTGCCTGGAGTGTCAACTATATCCATCAAGTATCTCCCTTTTTGGCTCAGGGTTAATCCCCTCTCTTATGTGTTATTTTTATGCTATAAGACTGTGTAGTTGGGTGGGTGGGGGGGAACCTTCTTCCAGCTGCTCATCTAGAACCGGAACATATCTCTATTCCAAATAACACTAGTATGCAATTTTTGCCTAGAATGAGTAAAATGGAGAGCAATATATCCATGGTTCTTATCTTAATGACCGTCTAAGAGTCTAAGACTAAAAATAAACAAATAACTACAAGGAAAGAAGAAAGAGAGGAGGGTAGTAAAAACAAGTAGATCATATAAAAGAGCAGGGCTTACAGTGCTCCCAGTGAATGGCATGAGCTGTGATCATGTGCTGAAACATATGAAGTGCCAAATAAGCCACTTTGACCCCAGAGCTCACCCCCGCCTTAGCCATAGTGCCAGAAATCCCCAAATTAATCCTTTTGCTTAACCAAGTGGTGCAGCGCATGGTACAAATTTAATAAAAACTCACTGAATGAATGTTATAACAAGAATTCTTTAGCTCCAGCCCTTCACCAGATTGTGTCCCAAGGACATAAGCCATAGGACTTGGAAATTTATTCTAGGACACCATGCAAGCTCCCAGAGGAACAGGCTAGATGCATGCTCACAAATTTGCTCACAGCCAATTCAACTGAAGACAATAACTTATTCTGATTTACTAAGCTGGACTTTGAAAATTCAGTGTGAATACTAACCATCTTCTAACATGTCTATTTTCATAAAAGGAAAACTAACAGCTATATGTTAAAATCTGTAATATCAAATTCTGGCAACCATACTTAGTGCTGACCTACTTACACTATTGGCCCTGTTAAAAGAGAAAAATCAACACAGATGTACTTTGATAATTCATTCCTTTTTAATAAAATAGATTTAGCAACTGAATTTCAGCTACATTGCTAAGGAAGAGTCTTTGCATTGATTTTCCAGTCTTTAGGATTTAGATATAGTTAGAGATTAATTTTATGGAGAAAAGTCTTAGAAAGGCTAAGATTCAAAGTTTCACACCATTTACAGGCATTTAGCAGCACTAAGTGAACTGCACTTAGAGTTCTTATCAATTCTTGGTTATAAAGGTAACTATTCAGTCATTCATTGAATGCATATTTGAGGGTCTGAACATGAGACAGAGAATAGATGGCTGACAAAAATCACTCCTTGAAAATCCTAAATCAGTGGCACTTGATTTCATGAAACAATAATTATGTACCTATTGTACATCAAGTCTTATGCTGTTAAGCAGACTGGCAAACCATCAATTGCAACACAATGTGATAAGCCTTGTAACAGAGATATGCAAATAATGCTACCAGAATGTGAGGGAAGGTGCAGACAACTGCTTCATGATGACAGGAATAGATCTGATGTTATTGCTGTTTATTTCTACGTGTGTGTGCATGTGTTTAACTTTGTATTGAGCTTATTACATTGTACTAAGTATTTTTCAGGAATTCTAATTTGATGCTCACAACCCTAGGAAGTGAGCAATTATCTTCCTCATGTCAACCTTGTATGTGTAAGGGAAGATGGAAGGAGTGGTGAGTGTGGTAAAATATTAAATTTGTCCAGGTAAGGACATAGCAATAAATGGTTTTATAATGAAGGCAAAAAGGAGATACTAAGGAATTTTTATGCAAATTAGTAACAGGTCTCATTTCCTGTTACAAAGAGCACTTTACATTTACATTAGCTTAGTAGGGATATGGCCTCAGGGGCTTTCTGCAGAAAAGTTTGCTGAGTCACAAACAATAGTTAGGGATAGCATCATCCATAGCTGTTACAGAATAAGTCACAGGAGAAAGCAGCAAGAGTCCTGATTAAGGCATGTCCAGCCATGATGTCAATAGCTCTAAAAGCGCTATTTCAAGTATTGGTTCATTCATTTGATGGCATGGTTTTTCTGCTGGTGGTATATCATAAGGATGTGAGAAGTAATGATTATCTGTGAAATGCATTACAAGTTTCTTTTTGATAAATGGGATAAAGCTCTCACCCAGAGAATAAAGTAGAGTAGCCAAGGTTGGGCATTAAGTAAAAGAAGAAGCAAACACTCAACCACCCACCATCCCCTACACACACACACACACACACACGGCTCTGCTTGATCTAATGCATACAGATTCTGTGTTATATATTGTTATGATCAGAACATACTATCTGCTTCCCTTCACACATTGAGTTGCTACAATGTACAGGTTCTTTATCCTAGCCACAGATTAGAAATCTGGGCAACTTTTCAAATATACTCACTTTGAGGCCTCACCTTAGAACAATTCACTCATAATTGCTCTGGGCAGGGCCCAGGTATTGATATTTTTGAAAAGATCCCCAGGTTATTCTTATACAAGTCAGAGCTGAGAACTGTAAACTCATAGGGGATGCATAAGACTGTATAAGCTGCTGACTATGATTTGGTAAATTTCAATCCTTGCCAGAGTAAAGGTCCTCTTTAGGCCTTCAGAGTCTGAATACCATCCATTACTCTATACCCTAAACAAATTATTTGTTTGCTTGTCTCAGCATACCTGTCAGGATATACAAAGGCAAAGACCAAATAAACTCAGAAGCTGTCGAGACATGCTATTGAATCTCAGGTGCTATTGTTGGCCCACTTTATCTATTTTTAAAATTGGGTTTTCAACTCGGTTTATATATTTTCTCATATATTCCACCTACAGTTAGATACGTTATTTCCAAAAGACCAATGATAACTGAATTATTTATAAAATGGTATGCTTCTCAAGGAAACTATTAAGAGAAACTAGAGCCTTTTTCCTACACTGTGATTTTTTCCCATAAATGAAAGTAGACACTTTGTTAATATAGCTAAGTATAATAATAATACTGATATTCCTAAAAGGAAAGTTATTACAGAAAACAAATCTAAGTATTATCTAATTCCCTTTTTATGGGTCTGAGCTGTTCCAGTCAACACCTATTACAACTCAACTTTTATTACAGGATATGAGTGTTATGTTTTTGTTGTTTTCAACTGAGACTGAATCTTTTAAGGTGGAATTAAACCTCCCTAAGGAATACTTGTGGCTGCTTTCAGGACAACATGGTTCAACAGCCTAGAGGTTATTTGCATCTGGCAAATGAGAATCTTGTCTAGGACTGCTTAAGGGAAATGGGAGCAGTCTATAGTGTCTCTTCCATCCTCCATCAAGTTGATAAAGTCTAAGGATACACTTATCTCTTCTCTATGTCAAAAGAAGATAGATGTTGTAGTAGATGAGGTGTAACACAGTTTGATTTTAAGAAATCATATGGTAAGGTTCTTACTCAGAGAATACATGGTAAGGAAGCAACTTTCCATTGTCAATCATATAAGGAGTGAAGTCTCCCACTTTCAAAGGCCACCAGCGCTAAGTGGCCTTTTTAGAAACCCTCTCTAAGACAAGTAAATGTTTTTCCAGATATAGCTCAGAATCACAAAATACCATATTAAACCCTAAATTTTAAAAAAAGAGACCATGTATTCTAGAACATATAATCATGAAATGACATGAAAGAAGAATTTTTTAAAGAATTTTTAAATAAAAATTCCATCCATCACCATATATTTGACCCCCTTTACACTTATCTAACTCCCCCCTCTCCACTTTTCCTAATTTAACTTTGGGTGGTTGACACACAATACAATATACATATGACATATTATTGAATTGTATACTTGAAACTTACATAATTTTATTAACCAGTGTCACCCCAGTAAGTTTAATTCTAAAAATTTATAAAGAAATGACATTATTTAAGGACCTGCTATGTATACATACCTATGATATAATTTAATTTTAAAATTAGGTACAGGAAGAGATTAACAAAAAAATAATAATAAAATATAATAATTATAACAATATATTCTAGTAAAAGTTATATAAATGTGAAAAAAAATCCAAGTATACCCTCTTCTATGTGTATCAACTGAATCATGATATACATACAGTCCAAGAACTAAAGGTTTTCTAAAAGAGCTGATCCCTTTCCTGAATGGGACGCAATATAAAGAAAACATCATCTAGCATTCATATTGAACAACACTAACAGATCATTATTTCACCCAGATTAAATTGCTGTGGGAAAAGTTAGCACCATCCCTTTAGGACATTTAGATCAGCTGCTGATCTAAAAGGTCTTACAAGTATTCAATAAGAAGTATTTCTTTCCACTCATCTAACCCTCATCAAATAACCAAGAGGTTGTAAATTCCCACCTAATTCATGGGGCTTTCCATAGCGAATGAAATGATGCAAGTCTACCAATTTCAGGTGATGACTCATATAAACTATGACTAACTGATATAACACCAGAATTTTTCCAAATTTATTCTCAAAATTTAAGAGTGCACTATTCGAATCATTGAAAAATCTAATGTAAGTTTTCTTTAAGTTGGTAATTTAGTATTGTTAAATTACTAGGAGTTCTGTTTCCAGAGAATATATGTATATTAATCATAGGAAGGGATTTCCAATAAAGGATAATGTCTGTTTCTTTTTCTTGAGAATATAGAGAATATAAGCAAGAATTTAGTCAGGTAGGGGATAAGATACATACACATAATAGAAGTTACAGACAACATGCTATACATTCTGTTCTGTAGATAAGATTGCAATAAACAGAGAAAGTGGCAAAAGTTATTTCTAAGTAAAGGAAAGTAAACTATATATTGACTTTGACTTTTTTTTTTATGCCTACAGCACCTGGTCTTTCTAGGTGGTCTCCCATCCAAGTACTAATCAAGCCCAACCCTGCTTAGCTTCTGAGATCAGATGAGATCAGGCATATTCAGGGTGGCATGACCGTAGACCACAGATTGGCACCACTGGGGTGCCAACCCAGGACCTTCTGCGTGTAAAGCAGATGTGCTAACTGCTACACTATGGAACAATGTCCTATATTGACATTTAAGCATATGTTTAATACTTACAAATCAATTTGGTTTGGGTAAAGTTGAAAGTAGGCAATAATTATTTCATGTTAATCAATACTCAAGAGATAAAAGTAAAGAATAAAAACAATGCCATGTTACTCTCTATATCATGGCATCCACTAGAGGACATAAAACATTTTGTTATTCTTTAGTAATGGATTTAGTGTAGAATGTTAACCCAACTGAAAGTACTAAAAACTGAGGTTCTTAAGTTTGTTTACTATCTACTGCCACTAACTCTTTGCCAAAAGCAGAAAAACTAAAGGCATCTACCACTTCTCTGGTAGTACAGAGAAGCCCGATTCTGTTCTCTGGGAGAATCTTCCTTCTTCTTTACCCACTGTCCTTTGTGGCCACTGACATTACCTGAGGGGAGGTGCTTCTTTGCTCATTTTTCTCCAATACCATATTTGAAATGTGCATTGAAAACATGGATTGCTTGGGGAGCCACGCAGCTGCTGTAAATTGCTTCCTGCTGGTTTAAATGGTAGAGGAGGGAGTGGAGAGGTTGCACAGGCTCTTTACAAGGAATTGAACTGGCTTTTTATAAGAGAAACTCCCTGTTTCTTTGGAGAAAAAATTTCCTCAAAATTTTAGTAGAATTCTAATCTATTTGCTTCACATCCATTTCCTATGCATATTACCCAGATGAAATATCTCATCTAGACATGTATTTTAAGCCTGGAACTGTAATTTTTCATTTACTGGCTTCATACAATAACTATTTCCCTTTCTCTCCCTTAAAGGCAGATCCCTTAAAGCTGATGGGAAAAAATCGGCTCAGGTAGGAAAGCAATATCTAAATCTGATCTTCGTGGAGATACCGATCCTATTTTCTGACACAGAACTATTGGAAGGTACTTCAAAAAGGCTTAGAAATACACAATACCAGCAAGTTACCCATTTCACCTCAGCTACGAGAAATGTTAAACTTAAATTCATAGTTCACATGTTATAATCTATCTAACAGGTGCCAGAGAGAAGCTGCTTCTGTCTAATGAGCTCTTCCTCGAAAAATATATTATCTTGAAAAATATATTATCTTGAAACTATTCTTTAAGCATCTTTAGGTCACTTCTTTAAGTTGAAAGTGTATTATGTTATAATATGAATATTTATGACATAAAATTAAGTAAAAAGGTCAAAATATAAAATTGTATGTATAGTCTCATTACATTTATGTTGAGGGAATTTGATGCATAGAAAAGAAGGCTAAGAGGAAAAAAAATTTAAAAATCATGATCAGAGGATGAGATTACAGATAATGTTTTTCTACTTTTTTCTATTTTCTAAATTTGCTTTTATTTCTACTAATTATTAATTAATAAAAATATATGTCACAGATAAGTTCTATTGTTAATTAGGAATAAACATAATAAATTATAGTGCAATCAGGGTCTTCTTGCTTAACTTTTGTTATTTTTCTTATGAGTCTGTTCAGGGAGGCAGATATATAGAGTGTAGCTATTATTGAAAGTACTGAGACTAAATCTTAGGTTAAAATTAATCAGAGTCACTGTCTGTGAGGATAAGTTTTGCACCATCTATTGAACAGTTAGAATCATTGCAATATAGAAATTTTTTATATAATAACTTATAATTTTAGAAGGTGAATAGAAAAGAATCACTTTTGGGGTAAAAAAGAATGCAAGTTTTATAGTTTCAGACTAATAACACATTTTAATAACTTATACTCAGGACAAAATGGTTTTTTTATGTTTTTTTACAAAGGTCATAAGTACTTTTTAAATATTTAAAGGTGAAGCATTTAAGATATTTTAAGATTAAAAGAATGAAATAAACTCCCCAAATAAAGTATTAAAATGAAGTCTAATATACAATAAGCAAAAAGATAAACTGCAAGAAAAAATATTTCTGTCAAAAATAAACCACAAAGTAGTAGCATGAGATTATACCTTCTAAAAATCTACAAATTAATAAAAATTGGGTGGCTCCATAGTGTAGTGGTTAGCACGTCTGCTTTACACACAGAAGGTCCTGGGTTCACACCCCAGGTGGAGCCATGGATCAAACCCCGGGTGTGCCAGACCCTGCCTCCCTGCACCAGGCCCCCTGGGTACACCAGCCCCACCCCAAGGGTGGGGGGCAGGGAAGGGAAGGGGGATGCCAGGCTCCAGGTGCGGGTGCATGCTGCAACCATACGGGAGGAGATGCCCCACCTTCAGAGATCCAGTTCTTAAGGAAAGATGATAACATCCGTTGGTCAGGGGTGGAAGTGGGCGAGGCTAATGAGGGGGAAAAAATGCACAAAAATTCAATAGAAAAAGGCAGGAATAAATTGAGAATATGAAAAAATAATTTGATAAAGAGGAAATAATGTCTAATAAGTATTTATGAAAAGATGGTCAAGATCATGTATATTCAGAAGAATTCACATTAACAAACAATAAGATATCTTTTTATACTCACATTTTTTCCAAAAAAAATGTATATCTAGCAATACTTTATTATTGAGTCTTTTCTTATTCCATTCTTTCATTACTAAGTGTTGATGAAGACGTAAAGCAACAGGTACCACTAATGAGAGGGCAAATTGGTACTATTTGGAGAACAATTTTGGCAACAGCTAGTAACAATTGAAGATATACAAACACAACCACCAGAAATATGGCCCCCAAAACAGCCAGAAATGTTGCAAAGATATAACAAATATGCTTTGAAAAGCATTGATACATCACAAGAGAATAAGGTAAATGCCTAGGAGACAAAAAAAAGGGGGGGGACTGAAAATTAGAATCATGCTCTGTGAGCTTTCATTTTGACTATCTAGGGAATTTTACTAATCTCTATAAATGCAAAGACTTGGATCTTTGTGACCACAAGACAACAGAACAAGAGTTTTTGACTTGAGGGAAGCTGGAACTTAGAACTAAGATGCCTGATCCCCTCACCCCACTAGAAACCACAAACACACATAAACCCACCTACACACACACACACACACACACACACATATGCACACAGACGCATATAGTACTTGTCTTCTAGAAGTTTACAACTTTAATGAGAGGGTGGAATAAAAACAGATCCATCCATCACATTGCAAAGTATATATAGTTTGTATTGTATGGGCTCTGTGTAGAAAATTGTCTTCTATGACTTTGTGATATCAGGTCTGTGCTATATATAAGTTTACAATTTGGATGTATACTACCATATGACCTGAGAGTTCCTGATTTAAGGAATTAACACTTTAAGTGATCTAGGCTGGATGCGTGGCACAAACAAAAGTAAACCTTCCTGAAAAGAATACCTTGCATCTGTCACTATCCTTTTTGGAAAGGGACTGTTTTCAGAGTTATGAATAGAATAACTAGGCAAACCCTAAAGGAAAAAGCAACCTGGGGCTAGTAGTAGCAAAGCCATTATTAAGCGAAGGGAGTAGATGTGGGAATCCAAGAAGGAACTGGGTAGAGAAGGTGATCTTGACTGGAGCAATAACCACTTGAGAACACCTGAGGAGGTGTACTTAACAGAGATAAGTACAAGAATGTTCTTGGTACAAGAGAAGATATATTTTAAATGTCATCAACAAGATAAATTAATAAATTATGATATAGCTATTTATTCATTGAAATACTGGAGAGCAGTTCTAATAAATGAAAAAAAAGCAGCACATTTATCAATATGGATACATTTCAAAAATATAATGAGTGAAAAAAGGAGCAGCTTGCAAAAGAGTCCTACAATTTAACATAAATTTTTAGTTTGTAAAACAATATTTGTATTATTTATATTTATGTACATATGTAGGAATAACAAACACAACTTTAAGAGTGCATAGTTTTAGAAAGGATGTAGAAGAAAGGGAATGAATTTGAGAAGGAGCACATAAATATTTGTTTATGTCTATAGTGTTTTATTTTTTTTTAATCTGATGGAAATATGGTAAGTGGTTAACAATTCACAAATCTGGTTGACAAATACATGAATCTTCACATTATTTTTCCAACAATTCTGTATTCTTCAAATATTTTATGATTAAAATTCAAGTCTCTTAAATGTTAAGTTAGATGATCAGCCTTCAAAACTGATGCCTCACTAAACTAAATTAAAAATGAAGTCATGTGAAATTATAGTCAATCCAACTCTGATGAAATATTTCTGTATATTTTTATTAAGGTGACATTTTCTAATAAATACAGGGTCTAATTTATAAGCAAAATTATATATGTTCCCCTTAAAGGATTCTAAAAATTTAAAGCATTAGAACATTCAGGGAGATACAGCGGAAAGTATCCACATTACTCTATGGTAAAAAAAAAAAAAAAAGAGGCTATAAATAAAAACAATATAGTTACAGGCAAAGAGAGAAATCTTTGTGTTGGATTTACTTTTATGATAATTAGAACATCTCTTATTTTAGGCTTTTGTTTTCTTACTGATTCATATACCTAACCTCATTCCAAGCTTGAGGAAATCAACAAAATATATATTTACATATATGTACATGTATTTCATATATATGCATATTAACACAAACACACATATATATAAATATGTAAGGAATATGACATTATCTTGAGGTTAGAGAGTGACTGACTAAATTGAGATTAGAAAAAGATCCATTTTGAAATGACAAAAGTAAATACGTGAGAAGGACAGAATATTAAAACAACTACTCATATGCCTGTCTTTGCCCATCTTGCCTTCCAAGTAAAAAGACTCATTTGCTGCTTGAGCAGATTCCCAGCCTGGGCTTTTGCCATGTTGGTGAGCCAGACTGCAGAACTGCTGATTTATGTGATTACAAGGGCTTATGTGAATTCACTAAATTGAGGAAATTGAAGAAATCCCCATGTAACATTTCGGACTGGGAAGTCAGTCTGCACAATTTCTTATTTAGAATCCTTTCTGAAGGAAAGAAGGAGACAATGACAGAGGAGATTGGAGCAGTTCAGAGAACTTGCTCCGTTCCTCTTCTCAAAGCACGGGCCCCTTGAAGGCCTGGTTGCTATCTTGGGGGAGGGAGATATCTCATAACATCATTTACTGATAAGTAGATTGAAGCTAGCAAAGTGAACAAGTTCCCAGCATTACTCAGCTAGTGAGTGAAGCAGCGACAGCCAGAGACAAGTCAAAGTCAAGTTTCTTGATAACAACCCTCAAACCTTGGTATGGAAGCTGAACTTTTCTTTCTTTGGAGAAGAAATTAACATTTCTGGCAGAATGATTAAACAAATTTCTGATAAAGTTTAAAGTCTTATTATGAGACACTATTTCCCTCTCACACAGCTGTCAGTTAAGTGACTTTTAACCAGACTTTTTTTTTTAATTTATGACTAACACAGGGTTTCTCAAATTTGTTACACATTAAAATCATATGGCTTTTAATTCCCAAAGTCCAGATTGAACCTCATACCAATTAAATCAGAATGTCTGGGAGTGGAAGCCAAGTATTCCAGTAACTTTCAAAGATACTTCCTTAAATGAGTCCATCCTGCAGCCTAACAATGAATGATTAAATGTTTCAAACCTGCCTCCTCTTCCCTTCCCTGCCTCACCTCTCTTTCTCTGTATCAGTCAATCGCTATCCCTCTCTTTTTTGCTCAAATGGCCTTACTAAGAGAGAAATTAGTCTACCAGAAATTTTTCTTTTGCATGGGTTAACTACTTTTCTAAAGTTTACCGCTCTTTGTATTATCTCCCAAAGTGAAATGATATACTTAGATACTTTAAAAAATATTAACTGTTAAAGACAATACGTTCCTTAAAGTATTTACATTTACATTAGGAAAATCTAAGAGAATCTAGTTACTCTAAATAAATAAAATCACAACTAACATTTTATCATCAGAAAAATAATCTTTGATTAACACCAAATGACTATTTAACTAAGCACCTTACATTTCTTCCACTTGCTTGCTCTTCATTATACAATTATTGAACTGCTGATGCCTTTATGAGCTCTAATCACTTTTTTTGGCCTCTTCCCATCCATGGCTTTAGCACTAATTGAGTTAACTAAGGAAGTAAATTATGCAATTGTCCATAATAAGATTAGCCAATTTCCCTATTTTCTAAACAGCTATTTACAAAACTATAATACATAGCAGAGAATATAAGATATCAGACAAATCCCCATTATTGAAAACCTTATTTTTCTGTCATATTTTTCTAAACTTTGTTTTCTATGTATTCATTAACTTACAAGAATAAATTATATGCTTAAAATACATAAAAGCAGCCAAAACTAATATTATTGGTAGAGAAGAAAAATATATTTATTGAACTTCCAATATGTTCCAGGCTTTATTTGAGCACTTAATACACATTATCCAATCTGCACAAAAATTTTAATACCATTTTTAATTTACAGTGAGGTAAATTGAGACTCTGTAAGGTAAAGTAAATGCCCAAGGCATCCTGGTTGGGAGATAACAGTCAGGATTCATACTGTCAAAGAATCATTTAAGACCATTAGATTTTTTACTGTCATTAAATGCAAATATATTGATTTTCCAGTCATGAGATCATAGATCTGTAAAGAACTCACCAAGTAGCTGACTAAAGGAAAAAAGTTGGGGGTTTAATTGCTAAAAAAGGAGTTCATAATGTTTATTGCAATTAAGCATTGAAAATTAGCCGTCTGGATAAAAACAAATGAATAGATATTGCCCGTATATATTTTGTTAAAACAAGTTTCAACTTCCCCAAGAGACTTGTATCAAAATTAATATTTTAAAACTCTCAAAACTCAATCATAACAATCCAATTTTTGAAAATTAGGCAAAAATTTGAACCAACATTTCACCAAAGAAGATATACAGATGGTCAATAAGCACATAACATGCTCAATGTCATTAGTCTGTAGGTAAATGCAAATTAAAACCATAGTGAGTTATTACTACAAACCTATTAGAGTGACTAAAATTCAAAAAAATTAACACTACCAACTGCTAAAGAGGATGCACAGCAACTGGAATTTTTACATTGTTAGTGAGAATGCGAAATGGTACAGATGTTTTGGAAAACAGTTTGGCAGTTCTTTAAAAGTTAGCTTGTATCTATCATGACCCAAGAATCCCACTCTTAGGTATTTATCCTAGGAAAATAAAAGCTTATTTCATTCAAAAATTTGTACATAAACATTTACAACATCTTTATCCATAATTTTCAAAAACTGGGTGGGAAAAAAAAAGCAAATATCTTCCAAATGGTGAATTTTAAAAAACTGCATTATGCAATGGACCATGGCTCATCGATTAAAAAATAAATTATGACAAGAGCAACAGCATGGACAAATCTCAAAGCCTTATGTTGAATGAAAGAAGCTAGTTCAAAGGCTCCATACCCTATGATTCCATATATACAATAATATCCTAGAAAAAGCAAAAATATAGAAATGGAGAACAAATCAGTGGTCAACAATGTTGGAGGTAAAGGGAGTATTTGGTGACAGAGGGCAACAGGAAGAAGTTTTGGGATGTGATGGAATTGTTCTGTGTCCTGTTCATTATGGTAACTACACAAATCTATACAAGAGTTAAAATTCATAAGACCACACATATACACACACACATGATAATTTTATGATACGTTAATATTTTTTAAATAAAATTAAATCTTTAGTTACAGGAGGAAAAAATCCCATTGTTCATTCATTAGGAGTCTTCATTGAAGTGTCTGCTATACTGAAGACACTTCAAAGTTCATAGTCAATTATCAGCTTTACTTGATTAAAATCAATGTGATAAAGACCAACATTCAGCTTTCTTATCTCCTAGGAAATTACTGCTGTAACATTAAAAAAATTCTTATTCCAGGCCTTCAGCCTGAGGCAACAAAATGCATACATAAAGAATAAGCAGATTATCAGATTTAAGAGTCTACACCACCATATCAGTTTTGACATTCTCACAAAATTCTATTTTATTTATTCAAGTTATTCAAGTTCTCTATGTAAAACTACCTGATATAAGAATCTGCAGGATTGTGGTTGCTCAAAAGCATTTAAGGCCCAACTGACAACATACTTGACAGCAGCAACAACAAGAAACAACATAACAAATGTTTGTAAACAAGTCTCTATTTGGACGAGTCCAAAACAAGTGCAATATCCAATAGGCTGGGTTTTCCCCATCTTAGACATCCAAATAGCTTATTACTGAATTTTATATAAGGATCCAAGTGCAATAGGTGTTATTTGCCAGTACACTAATGTTGCATTATTTAGGGAGTAAAAAAAAAACAAAGTGATTCTCTTATCTAACAACTTTAGATAAGCAAGTCTAAAGCTTTCTTGCTGAGTTTGTGCAGCACCCATGGTCTATACAGTGTCATTTTCTATTATTGCAATTATAAAAATAGCTTCAAATGCAGCATTCATGGACCTCAAGGCAAGGGAGAAGCCTATACTCAAAGCAATGGAAACCAATATTTCCAACCTCTCCTGGTAGATTTGCATGTCAACAGACAGCTAGATGAGAGAATAGTAATTCATCTTAGATATCACTAATATAGAAATATCACAACCTAAGTGGCACATAATCCCTTTCCAGATGGCACCCTCCTTCCTCTGTCCAAGGCCCACAATGTATAGTATTACCATAGTATAAATATACCAAGACATATGTACATAGTCTGAAATTTTAGTAAGTTATGTCAGTATACTCCTTGAGTATCTTAGGTTACAACAGAAAAAGTATAATTAACCTGAGCCATGCAAAAACTTTTTCATTGTTTAGTGAAGAAGTTATTATTAGTTTTTTCCTGTGATGTGATGCCATCAGCAGTATTTTACATTATATGGATTACAGAAAAGCTATTATACACTATAGGAGGTAGTCATGTCATATTTATAAGAATTAAAGTGACATTAGAAACATACCTTAAAATTTTTTTGACCATCATAACTAGTTTTGATTTTTTCACAAAACTAGTTGCTAAATATTATCAACTTCAAGGGTATAATTTCTACAGATAAGGTTATTAATTATGGGACAATCAGAAATTAATTTCCATGAGTAAATCTTATCATAATTGTAGCCAGTAACATTTTTTAGAATATTCTAATAGATATAAACCTCTCTGGTATTCCGGAAGGATGACAAACTCAAATTAATTAAATTTCTTGAAACAATTATAGCCTTGCTGAATCCAATAGTCACCATATAAAGAGTTTATCCTAAGATTAGGATGTTCAGAAAAATAAGAGATAGAAGTTTAATGGTTTAAAAGTTAATACATTAGAATGTAAATAAGTAATTCTATTAGTAGGCATTGTTCTAAATATTGAGTTATCTGTTTTAAATAATTTAGAGTAAAATATAAGTGAATTAAACTTTGTCACTAATGGGGAAGTCTTTGGAGTATCACAAAGGGAAAAATAAAATATGAACATATTTAAAAAGTGGTAATAATAAAATCTAAAGATTAGCAATCAACAATACTGTTCCATATAGAACTCAAAAGAGCTAGAACCAAGGGATAGGCAGAAAGGATTCTTAAACATTGGGCCAAGCCAATGGGACTTCCAAGGGAGAAATTGTCAAGAAAGGTTTCCAAGAGCAAAACAAAGAGGTCATATTGCTATTTCTGTCTAGCCACTGAGTCAAGAGATATAGAGGTAATTAGAACCACTAAGACCTCAAAGTCAAAGATGGAGATAGGGCAGGAAAGAATGGGAAATAAGCAAAATGCACTAGGTCAAGCATGGAACTAGTAGAAGTCACTTGGGTGCTGAACATAGGTTATCCAGGATGAATCTTAAGATGCAGTTCTTTTGCTAACATATCTCTTATATGCAGGGTAACCATATAATTAATCATCTCTGCTGGAACTCCTTTGGGATAAATGGAGCATTAAAAATGATAAACATGTAATTTTTTGAAATATTATTGGCCAACAAATTGTCCACATTATTAGGCTATTTAAATAATACTTTAAATAGTCTTTTAAACAGTACTATCCAAAAGCTAGTTTTGAAAATAAAATTTTTCTAAAAACTAAAAACACATCTATGTACATTAAACAAAAATTTTAAAAATCATATTGAATATCTGAACATTAACAAATAAAAAAAGCAGAAAAATTATCCTGATTTTAATGTTTTTAAATTTTTCTCTAATACTGTATTTCCAGTATTTTTCTGAAGAATTTATTTTTCTATTTAATCTTACTATTTTTCATGGTTTTCATAAAACTGCCTACAATTTTCTTTAACATTTTGAAATTATTGATATTTTCAATTAATAATTCTTGTAGACATAATATTTTAAAGTAAAAACTTTCTGCATAGGTACTGAGGTGCTTGGTGAATTCAGAACAATTTCTACTCAATAGGAGATATCATCAATGACAATTTTGTACTGAAATGTGTCAGTATTTCAACCTAAATATTTTCATAGGTATTGGCTTTTTTGCTACCATTCAAAGCAATTTTCCTTAATAAATATTTTTAAAAGACAAATCTCAAATAAATTATCTCTTTTCATAATCCCCTTTAATATTTTACCAGACTTGGATGCTGCTAAATCATAGTCCTTAGTTTTATTTTTTTCCCTTAGTTTTATTTCATTCTGGCATAGAATATAAATTTATCAAATGAATAATAGAATCTCCATCAAAAGATTCTTCTCACAAGTCAAGATATTTTGGTATGCAATTACAGAATTTCAAATTTAAATCTTATACTCCACTGGAGACCATAAGTTAATTAGTTCGATTCTATCACTGGAAAAAGTTCTTTGCCATAAGGTTTGCAATAGTCATTTATTTTCTAAAAGTTTCAAATGCTGACATTTTGGAAACTGTGTTCATTAACAACACTGATTAAAATTTTCAACTTATTTTGACAAAAATGCAATCAAAATTTAGGATTTTTCTAAAGTTTCTCTACCTTTACAATTAACCTTAGGTTGATTTACAAAGAAATTCTCCAAAGGTTAAAACATTCCTAAAATCTACTTGATAATGGACAGCAAAAAGGAAAAATACATACCACCATGGTATGGCACTTTCTAAAATTCAAATTTAGCTACATCACAAAACAATTTGAAGCTCCCTATCTACATGTTAAAATTTTTGTAAATATGTATAACTATAAATTATATAAATTTGTATAATTTCAGATTCTATTGTATAAACTATTACATGACAAGTAATCCCAAAGTCAAGTTTTAATTTAATGAGAATTTACTGTGACTTTGTGTTCCACCAAAATACATAAACATATTACATGAAAAACAAATGATTTTTACAAACAATGTTGAATTTTTAAATGGAATTTATGATGTAATTTATAATAATGTCAGCTTTATGCTGTTTCACCTTTGGCAGAATACACTTTCAAAGTTATACTTTAACTTATATGAATTGGATGAAGATATCAAACCATTATAGGAATAAACAAATAATTTTCTATTTGAAGTATCTGATGGCAGGATATAATCTGATGACATTATTTAATTGATTGCAAAGTCCTGCTTGTGGAGCTGACACATAAACGGAATTGTTTATAGGCATAAAATAAAACTGAATCAAAAGAAACAAAACTAATTTTGAAGAGTAGTCACTTGATACAAATGAAACGTCATGCTTCCCAGAGTGATATATAAAGGCACGCTTGGTACATTGTGGTCTTCAGGCATAATGTTCTTAAAGGAACTATTAACATTTTTAGTAGACACTTCAATTTTGTGCCTTCAGGTTTTCACATTGTCAGTTATAGTGCTCTGCTTGTGCCCTCCCCCCAACCTCGTTGGTTGGTAAATGTCTACATTCTCTATGAGTTACCCTTGAGAATCAGAAATTTACTACTTAGCTTGTCATTTTTAATGCCATTTTGTCATTTTTGATTTTTGAGAGCTATTAAAAATTTTTAAATGTTACCAAATACCAAAATGTATAAACAGGTTTAACTTTATACCTTAGAGCAAATGTCAGGGGAAAGCAATCAGATCTCTCTAGATGCTTTTAGAGCAGGATGACTCTGCCTCTATTCTTCATACATTTTTTTCTTGTCTACCTAACCGAAAATTCCCATTCCCTCTGACCTCAGTGATTAGTGATGGCTTCATCAATTTCATAGGCCATGGCATGGGCCACACCACAATTGGCTGGTAGGTACCTCGAGAGGCTACTTCATATCACTATCCTGACACCAGGAGTGAACTGCTCCTATTTCACATCCTAGTGCACTCTGTTTTATCAACAAGGTCCCCACCTGCTGTCCTTGAATAGAAGGTATCAGATACATTGCATCCAAAAAAGGTCAGTTTACTGCTGGTTATCTTTCAGATTTAACTATAATACATGATAGTGTGAACTCTGGTCATTGCACAAGTATCTCATATGACCATAGCAGAAGCTTAAAATACAAAGTGGGATATACAAGTCCATCCCAGCTTATTTTAGTGCAAATATTAATTATATAAAACCTTATGTAAAAATTAAAAAATTCACAATAAACAATCAGACAGAACATGAGACAGATGGAGATGGATTGGCATTCTTACATGGGCTCTGTCATACATGCATGGTAGTACCATATGTCCAATCTCCAACCCATAAAAAAAGTGTCCACTTGCATCCTACAAATGTTAAGCCTCCATTTTATGAGGAAATGCTTTCTTGTGCCCAGAGGTAAACATTTGGACAAGGCCATCCAGTATGACAGTCCAAGATTTATTCTGCCCTGAAATTTAAGAACTGTCCCCCAAACTCAATATTATAGAGGTAGAAGTAAGTAAAGACAGTAGCAGAATCTCAGGAACTACTACCTAGATGTTCTGGTCAACTGGTACAATTATATTTTGGCAATACTTTCTAAGTTTATAATCTAGAAGAAATTTCCTGAAACATTTAAATAAGCAAATAACTTACTTGAACAATTGCCACCTATTGAATAAAAATAAATAGTAGTGTTCTTTCTATTAAAATAAAGACGTTTGTCACAACAACCCCAAAACTAATAAATAACATAATTTTGGAAAACTTCATTTCTCACCAATGAAAAAACTCTTAACTCTTAACTTGATAAGAGCCTATGGTAAACTTTTAATTCACATTTTTTCGATAGAGAAAGATTCCATCAAGGTAACTAATGTGGATCTGTAACCATGTTGTTTTAAACTAAAAAAAAAAAAGCCAAAATTCATATGTTTATTCTATAACAATAAGTTCCCATTGTGTATAAGACCTATACTAAGAATTTCAAGTATACTCTGATAAATTTCATTTTATCCATGAGAGGTTTATAATCACCTTAAGAATTTATAGCAGCACTTTATGTCATCCAGGACCCTGCCATCACATAAAATTTTTTAGTAGACATCAGAATAAATGATATCTATTGAGCTCTATATATTATCGATGAACAATCAAAAAGTAAAGATTACAGTTCCATTCACAATAACATTTAAAAGAATAAAAGGCTTAGGATTAAATTTAACAAAAGGAATTAAATTTAATTAAATTTAACAAAAAAAATTTTTTTGAACATAGAAAGTTACAAAACTTTGCTGAGGGAATATAAAGATCTAAACAAATGAAGAGACTCTCAATGTTCATGGATTGAAAGATTCATTATTGCTGAGATTTTAGTTCTCTCCACATCGATCTTTAGATTCAGTATAATCCTATTGAAATTCCAGCACCCTCTTTGGTAGCAGTGCGCAAGCAGATACTAAAATTTATATGGGAAACTAGCCAAAACAATTTTGAAACCAAAGAACAAAGTTGGCTGTCTTTCACTTTCCAATTTCAAAGTTACAATGTGGTACTGGTATAAGGATAGACATATGTAGATCAATGGAGCAAAATTAAGAGTCCAGGAAAAAAGAAACCTTAAACTTATAGTCAATTGATTTTGACAAAGGTGCCAAGGAAACTCATTGAGGAAAGATAGTCTATTCAACAATCTGGTTAAACAACTAGGATCCACGTAGACTTACATATGTTCAGAGTAGTATTATTCATAATTGCCAAAAACTAGAACAATCTAAATGTCCATCAATGGGGGAATGGATAGGCAAAATGCAGTACATCCATAAAATGGGATACCCTTCAGCAATATGAAAGAACAAACTGCTGACACATGCTACATCATAGATGAACCTCAAAAACATTCCGCAAATTGAAAGAAGTCAGACATAAAAAAAAGACATATTGTATGATTCCATTTATATGAAATATTTAGAAAGGGCAAATTCATAAAAATGGAAAGTAAATCAGTGATTGCCTGAGGCTGAGGACAGGACGGAGACATGTAAATAGACCTGAGAGATCTTACTGGGGAGATGAAATTCTAAAATTCATTTATGGTGATAGTTGCACCACTCAGTAAAGTTACTAAAGATCACTGAATTGCATACTTGAAATAAATTTTGTGATATGGAAAATATATGTCGATAAAGTAAAAAATTAGGGAAATATATCTTTAAATGACAAGCAGATGGAAGAGATAGCAGTTGATAACATCTGATAATATATTTTACATTGTGCTCTTAACATATTTCAAATCAATTTGAGAGGCAGACAATTTCCTTAGAACTAAACCAAGCATCTGAGCATAACTTGGTCACCTTCATAACTATTCAAGAGATTCAGTATGTGATATCAACCGTGGAAACACTGAGTAACAAATAGAACACTGGATTTACCTTGAATCTCACCCAGAAATCTTCAAGCTGTGCAATAAGAAGGAAACACTCTCGACGGTAAATATTAGACAAGACTTACTTGAGAACAAAAGCATTCTTAGGTGTTTTTAAAGTGTTTGTGACCTTTCCAGGTTCAGTCTCTGTTACAAATTGAGATCACGGCCTGCCATTCAATTGCTTCCCTACTTTAAATATATAGACCCCAAAATATCGTAACCCCTTGAAAAGCTATTAGAATATGCTGGAGCGATCTCAAACTTAAGAATTGTTCAATAAGATCAGAAATGATTTGTGCTTAGAAAGTAGATCCACAATAAAACATTTTATTCTTTCTAAATGTCTACAATAGATGCTTTCTTAACACATCCACTTAACTACTCACAAATCAAAACAAAAAAGCTATCCAGTCCCTTTCTAAAGCACACTGATATGCTCACGGTGTGCTAAGTGCTCAAAGTCCATAGTCCTCTCACGTAATCCTGGGCACATCTGCTCACATAAATTGCATTACATTTTTATCCAAAGTCTGCTGTTTATTCCCAAATCATTATTGTAATTATGTTATTTAATTAAATATTACCAGTGATGTCAGTGAAAACTGTGTTATAAGAACCTCCATAAATCCTCTTCTCCATCAAAGCAATAAGAACAGTGGGAAAATGTGTCAGAATCAACTTTTACAGAAGTCTGAAAATTAATTAAATGTTTTTATCCATCCAAGTAGTGTTTTAATTCAAAAAAAAAATTTGTTGAATTTCGTAACAAGTTTGTGGCATTTTTTCTTGCTGTATTTTCCTCCCCCCCCCCCGCCCCCCCGCCACCCCGAGCTATGCAGTAGTCTTAAAAACCAACAGCACACAACCATGGTAAAACAAAAACAAAAATGAAAAAAGCAGCCTCAAACCAATGGACAGGACAAAATGGGTTGGAGCTTTTTCAAAGCTCCATTCTCAGGGAATGGGCATTATTTGATCTATCTAGTAGCTTCCTTAAAGATCTTACTTGCAAACTTTACTGACTCCACTCAGAGCTTGCCATGGGCAAACATCCTTTTCCCTAGAAGCATTAGTCAAAAATAATCAAAGGAAATTGTTTAACATTGTACTTGTCTGGGTTGGTGAATTAGCATTGTGGCAAACAATAGACTAACCAAAAAGCTTAAAAGGAAAAGCCAGAATGGGGACTTTCAAAGGGGGCTTTGAAAACTCCAGGCATATTCCTGCAAATCTAGAAGGCCATATGCTTGTGTAGGTCATACTTATTCTCTGCACTTCTGCTGTAATTATTGTCAAAACCACATCATTTAACACTTAATGATAGGGTAGAACATATAACTTTTAATTATAGGTTACTTTAATTTCCCCTACATTATATTAACAGCTAACTATTTCATAGCACTGACTGTGTGCCAGGCACTATTCTTAGTGCTTTAGATGTGTTGGCTTATTTAATCCTCATAATAAGTTAAATACTATTATTACCCCCATTTTACAGAGGCAAAAACTTAAAACTCCAAGGTAAAATAATTACTATGTGGTGGAACTGGGATTCAAATGCCAACCTTTCAACTCAAGTAATATCGTCTCTAGCTTGGCTTCTAGCTTGTAGAAAGGGCAAAGGCTTTGGAGTCAAAGACTTGTGAACATTAAACTTTCTCATTTGGGGAAAGTATTTAATTTCGATTAGTCTCAGTTTTCTCCTCCAAAATCAGTCTGATAATACTACTATTTCATTAGGATTATTATGAATATTAGACAATAATGTATGTGGAAATATACTTTATATATTGAAAAGTGCTAATAAAAATATTCACTCATTAGATTTCTGGGTAGGAGGAAGGCAGGAACAGCATGGTAGAGCAGAGTCAACCAGATCTCGTTTTGATCTTGACTTGAAAAATTGCCATTCCTGAGACCTTGGGCAACTCATTTAAACTTTATAAGTCAGTGTTGGCATCTATAAAATAAGGATTATATATACTAACTTCCTGGGTTCTGAAGATTAATAATAGAAAAGAAACGAAACACTTGATAAATATAGTGTACTCAACAAATATCATTTCCCTTTCTACTCTTCTTCATAAACTTAGAGCAATGCCCAATTTCCATCACTTACTCTGCTATATTTTGCTTCATAACATTTGTCAGCCTCTGATATATTATCTATTGATTTGTTTCTTTATTTTCTGCTGTATTCTCAATATCTAGAACAGTGACAGGAAAATAGTAGGTACTCAGTAAGTATTTGTTGAAAAACTTATTATCATCTACCATTATCATTTTTGAGGTCAGGGTCAATATTACTATAATCGCTTAACACAAAATATTTATAGGCAAATATTTATTGAGCAGCTTTGAAGTAGCATAGTATATTCTCAATCCTGTTTTCTCAAAGATTAATCTCCAGACTACCTGTATCAGAATCACCGTAGATATTTATTACATCGGGATTGCTGAATCAAAAAGGTGATGTCCTAGGAATTTGTCTTTTAAGCAAACTCTACCTTTTTCTTCCTTTTTTTCTTTTAATTTACTAGCCATTTAAAAAATCCTATTCTTAACATAAAATTTTGTTATAATTTGGGTCAAAAATATAGAAGGTTTTTAAATTTTAAATTCAAAGACTCTGAAACTAATTTTATTTTCCTAACTATGTTCTCATGGATTAAAGCCAGAAAAATAAAAAGGATTTATTTTCTAGTTACCATATATTTAATGTCCAGACAGTTTCTCTGGCCCATAACATTTGCAATAATATTTATGAAATAATTTTTTATTTTTTTCCTCACTTCAGTATTTAGAATATTTGGATAATTTTGAATTCATTAGATTTGAAAAATGTTGCTCAGCAATCAGGGTAACATTTGAAAAATATCTAGAAAACCATCTATGTTACAAAGACAAACTTTCACAATAGGAAAATAAAAAGTATAAGTATTTAAGTGACTGCCTCATTGTCATTCCAAATGATTTTACTGCTCTGTGGACCTACACTAAGTTACATATGCTAATAATTCCAAAGCTACCACAGCAATCAAGAACACTCGACTCCCGAAGAGTTCATTTGGCACACACCGAACCTACCACCACAGCTCGAAAGGTGTTCAGAGCTGATGCCACATACTCGTTCTTTGCACAGCAGCAATTGTACCTCCAGTCCTTGTATGTGCTGTAATTCAAAATTTGAAAATACTGATCTCTCAGCAGATTATATATCTACTCTATTAAATCTTAAGTACATATAGTTTTATACTCTGATGTACCTTTGTCTACCTGCTGTTATAAGCTGGACAGAGGAATGAGTGAAGAGACCATGGGAATGAGCTACTCCAAGTTGTTTCAAATAACAGCTGGGAGAGGAGAGTCAAGGGAAGCACCAGCCTAATTGCTGAGCCAGTTTTTATCCATTTTACTCATTACTCATTACTATTACCATAATCTCCGATGAACACAGAGGTAGCAATCTGTGAAGGATGCTATAACATTGCGAAGTGACTTCTCTGGAATCAATACTTTAGGTACATCAAAAAGAATTAGCAAATTCTACAGGCATTCAGTGAAAGACAGAAGTAGATGTGGGCTTCTTACATCTTAGTTGGGAAGAGTATCATAAGTGGCATAATAAATGCTTAAAAGAACTAAAATATCGTACACGGTCAAGAAATATTTGAGCACATTTTAGAGTCAGACTAGCATTTGAATTCTGGCTCTACCATTTTGTAGCTATGTCTTTGTTGCTGCGTTTTAATGTTGCTAAACCAGAACTTCTGTATCTATTGACTGTGATAAACCTGCTTCCCAGAGAGTCCTTGTATGGATTAAAAGCCAGGTGTCATATGTATTTGATAGTAATAAGAATATTGAAAGCAACAATTATTGAATGTTTGCTATCTACTAGATATTTTTTCTAATATTAACTCATTTAATTCTCATAGGAACCCTATGAGGGGGTTACAGAGTAGAAAATAGAGATACAGAGTAGTTATATAGCAGGCTCAGGGGCACACCCAGTAAGTGGTGAAGCTGAGAGCTGACCCCAGCCCACAGTCTACACCCTTAACCATGGTGCCCTTCTGCCTTTCATAAATGGTAGCCAAAGCGGGGAGGAGGCCAGAGGCAGGTGATGGAGTACATGCTTAGTCACACCTCTGGGAGATCGAGCTACAACATAAAGAAGTCACTAGTAGATGGTAAACTGTTTAAGGACACAAATATGAGAAGTAAGAATCTCTAAGAAAGGGGGATATAGAGTAATCAATATTCTACTCAGCTATCTATTCAGAAAAAGGGAGAAAAAATCTTTATTCCTAAGAAAGAACCATTAACAGTAATAGAACAACACTGTGATAAAGATCAAGATTTTATATGCACAATAATGTATGCATGCACATTTTTGGTGTTCCCTGAAGCCTAAATAGTCTTTATTTCGGTTGCTATTACTTAAATCAAGCAGTCATATCCTACCCTCACTTGGAAGCCACTTAGAAGCCTGAAAAACCATTATCTTCAGCAGCTTGCCTCACTACTCCTAGAGGCAGCTGGTCCCTAAAGGAGGAGGGAGCCTCAGCAAGTGTTAGAGCAGCCTTTAATCTCAATAATGACAGCACTTAGGATCTAATTATCCAGGCAAATAATTCATGCTACAACAGTGGGAGCAAAGTCCCCTTTTGGTCCCTTTCCTCCAAGTGTTTCCTAAAATTAAACTCAAAAAGATCATGGCAGTTATCCAAGGTGGACTTGCCATGAAACAGAATAATGCCTCTGGGGAGGTCAAGAGTGCCTTATGGACACCTGACCACAAAATGGGAACAATTCCCTAAATTCTGCAATTTAATCAAGCCTCACTAACTACTAGGCAATATCACCCAGTTGCTGCAAAATCCAACTATTAAAATCTAGTTTTCTAAAAACACAGAACATTTTTACCTTAGTATGTTCTTTAAAAATACAGATCCATAGTTTTTATAAGAGACAGGGCCAGCATAGAGACAAGAAAAGAAAAACAAAAGATATACCTTTACATTTACAAGCTAAGGGAGGGTAGGTCAAAAGGGAAAATTCTTGTGGGCTAGGGTATATGTGAAAAGTTTTATAGTAACATTTTTCTTATCTCCATTTCACAGATGAATAAAGTGAGATTATAAAACTTGCTCAAGGTCACATAACCCCTAGGTAAAAATTCAAACTCAAGTGTTCTGACACCAGAATCTAGATTTGTTCTACTGTACTGGACTATCTCTCCTGAGAACAGTAGGATTTGAACTGCCTTTGAATAAGTATAAAATTTATTAAAGTTAAAAGAAGAATGCAGTGCATTCCAAAGGAAGAAAACAAATATCAAAGACACAGAAGTACACTGGAATGTCTTGAAATGATATAGTGAAGAAGATGGTACAACTTAAGTGGAGAATTTAGCAAGAGATCAGTTAGAAAATATAGAAACAGGAAGAGGGTCACAGTGGAGCAAAATAAAAAAAGGTGGTAATTTAGGAAAATCAATCTGATAAATACTTGTTTGAAAATAATAACATTTATTGAAAAACTTCTATGTTCCAAGCAAACATTATCTCATTTAACCTTCATACCTTTAGAAATATAAGTACTATTATTATTATTCCGGCTCCAACAGCAAAGTTTGTCTAGACATTGAAATCACATCGCACTTCCTGAAATGTAGATGCTAGCAATAAGATAAACAACACCCAGATAATGGGAACCAGTATAAAAACCTTCTCTTGTGTTCATATTTTTCAATCTGACAGTAATCTTCAGAAATAAATTTGAGACAAAAATTATTCCATTTTTAAAATATAAAGTTGAAAATGCTAAATAATGCACCATTTTAGAGAATATTTAAAAATCTAGATGTATTTATTTGGGACATTCTCAATAGATGAAAAAAATCTAGATGTATTTATCATGTAGTCACAAAACTGCATATGAAAAAATTGATTTTGTAAATAGAAAACAATTAAATAGTATAATTAACATCAAATGGATAAGTGCTTAATGAACTATCTTATTCTAAGCACAGTCTTTGAAGAGAAAAATACAATTATTATGGTAATAGTTAAACTGAATTTTGTTAACATTAGGTTTTAGATCAATTCAATGCGATAAGTATTTGTAGAAGACCTGCTATGCTAAGTGTCATAGGGCCTGTTGGAGGGGCTGATTCTTCCAAAGACTCTGGAAAATGCTTAGCATATTGGAGGTGGGAGCACACAAGATACAAAACACTCCTTTCCTTACACAGCTGTTTAGACCAGTATATAAACCTGGCTCACAAGTAGCCAATTCTTACTTTGCCAAGTAACCCATGATAAATTATGGTCTGGCTCAAAAACCGGAACTACAGGAGTCTCCTCATGGAAATTTAAACTAAGTGACTACAGAGAAAATTGCTAGATAGTGATGAAAGCTTAAAGATACAAGTCATGTACAGTCCACGCTAGAACAGTGTGGGCATTGTGCCAACAGATTTTGAAGAAACTAGTCTGACAAAGAGAACATGAGACTGAAATGAGAGAAGCCATACATCCCCTGAGGGAGAGAGAGAAAGAGATAAAAACAAAATCCTTAGTTTTTAATCTTTCCCAGTTCTATTTCCTAAGAGTCTTGTACATATTCTGGTGCCTATATTTAGATTTCTATGTGATTTCACTAGTTGTCCTTACAATGACTTTTTTGTTGAGTGCTTTTCAAGACTTTTCTGCTCCATGCCAGCAAGATAATCTTGCCTAAGACACCTGCTATGATTTCAGCTCTGAACTATCATTCCAAGGGTTCAAAGATGACACAAGAATAGTTCCTTCTCTTAAAAATCTTTCATCCAGGTAGAAAAGAAATACAGGCATATGTCAAATGTAATAAAACACAGGCTGTGTAAGAGTACAAAGTACAATCAAAGGACCAGAAAACTATATGTAATTCAAATTAGTCATATCTAAGAAGACTTTGTGAAGGCAAAATTTTCACCAGATCTTAAATAATATTAGGATTTCAAAAGTAAGGAAAAGTGAAGAATTATATTCCAGTGCAGGGAAACAGTGTTAATAAACATGTGGTGGCAGAAAAGGGTGACTTCTTTGCTGAGTAATTGTTCTGGATGAGTTTACTGTATAGTACATGTAGGATGGAAGAATTAAGGTGAGATAAAGAAAGCATGGAAATAGAATATGGAAATTATTGTGTAACCCATGCAGATTTTTAATAATGAGAAATTAGTTTATTGATGTATGTCTCTAAAAAGCTTAAAATTTAGTACTTAGTATTCACTAGGAGCAGAGGAAGTCAAAGTAAGACACCAGTTATTAGGCTAACTGATTTTTGTAAGCTTAGTTCTAGAAGGACGGCCTAGAAGTAGTTTTCTGAGTTAAATGAATAAGCAAGATTGAAGGAAATTTGTTTATTAGGAAACAAAGTTCCACAGGTTACAGTGGAAAGAGTTAGGAAAGAGATCAGTAACAAGAGCATAGGCTAGGAGGAGAGGAAGAACAAGGCAGTGCAAAGCTTAAAGTATGTGAGAAAATATTTTATGAATGGCAGCCAAAGATGACAGTTGAAAAGCATGGTGAAATAAGGTTCCAAAAGAATTCAATTGTAAAACAATCATAGCAGTTTGCATTTATATAAAGAAATTACTCTTCAAACCACGAAAATTATCAGTGTGTTATGGTGACTCAGCAGATTAGTGAGTAATCAAACTCATAAAAACCAAACACACTGCACTGGATATTCAGACTTCACCTTAGCTACATTACTAGAGCCTAGAAAAATTCCTCATGACCTAACTTTTGTGAAGAGTATTAAAACAAACTAAAATAAATATCAGACATTTATGTTTCTGAAAAGGCATTAATTCCTTCAAAGCAAAAGGTGTTACTCTTTCTCCTCTTAATAGACCATTATAAATTTTATAAATGAACTGCAAATACTCCAGCAGTCTAAAATTTAAAATCTCAATCTAGGGACCATGTTATTTATGAAGTAGTCACTGAAAACCCCTTGACTTTTTTCTGTCTTTTCCAAGTGGCTTAAACAAATATTTGGTGTATAGTGGTATTTAACTTGGAAATTATTCAATGAACTGTATTTATACTCTCTAGACTATGGGAAAGTTGGGTGTTGGTAAGGGAGATAGTCATTACAAGAAACATTCTTTTATTGCAGCCTAGTTTATTATTTTGTTCTCATCAGATAAAATAGCAGTTATCACCTACAAAATAATCCTAAGTATGAGCTTGAAGCACTGTGTTCTTTCTGAGAGAGAGGATGACAGAAAGACAGGCAATATGTTACTCCTGATATTTTACCTTATTTGGAAAACCCTGTTTAGGACTTGAAAAAAATTAAACTAGTATGTGATGTAAATTATTAGGAAATTGATGAACCAGGAGAATGATGAACAACTACCTAAATAAATCTGGATGTTTAAAATCAAAATAATAAATTGCAATAAAGAAACCCTCTCTGGAATAAAATTGAGGATAGTGTAAACTTATACCATCATCTGAAAAATATCTGACAACTAAATCAAACATCTCTAGCTGAGTACAGATTTCACAAAAATATCTTATATAAGAGGTCTCTACAAGGTCCATCTAACATTATTTCCTTTAGAAAACTAAAATAAGGAAGAGGGCCGGTGAGTATTGGCCACAGGAAAAGTAGAAAACATGGCATCAATGGTCATGTAAGAAACTTGATATTGTTGACGAGATTTCAGTTTTGGAAGCAGAGCTCAGTTTAAACTCTCCTTCTCGATAACTGTATAAACTTTAAGAACCCTCAAGTACCCATTTCAGATTATGTAAAGTAGAAAATAGGAATATTAATATCCTCTCACAGTGTTATTATAAATATTATATGAAATTAATAATAATTAATAACGTTGGAAATTCCTGGCATAGAGTGAGTACTCAGAAATATTGGTTCCCATCTTTTTTCACCAACTATATCATCTCTGGCTTTCTAGGATTAGGTCTACAATAATCACACTGTAAAATTAGGTAATTTTAGCCAAGGGAAGTTAATTCAGAATCATATATTCTCTATAAGCTTTCTTTGAAATTTCTGATATATAAAATATAGCTTCAGTTAGAAACATAAGGCACATTATGAAGATGTTATTTTTGGAGACTAATTTAGACAATCAATAATGAGTTGACATTTTTCAGTAGTTCAAAAGTAAAAAGTAAAATGGTATTTTTTCCTGTTGTGTTTAATTATTTAAAATCCAAGAAGTAGTGTAATTTAGAGATGGTTGAAATTGAATTGCTTTTCTGTGTTGTCAAAGAAATGTATAGATTATACTCAAACTACTTTGAGAAATTCCATTCATGTTTGTCCAAAATAAAAGATAAGAAAATGATGCAAATGTCCTTTTCACATCGCATTGAAAATACACATTATTTAAAAGGGTAATATCACAACCTAAAAAAAATTAAATAGACTGTGAGAGGAGTACATATCTAAAAATACCTCAGGGTCACACTTCATTCATCATTTCTTTTTGTTGTGGTTAATTTTAAAGATATATAATTTTAACTGCACCCTTAAAAAATAAAAATACTTGCAAATACTTTCTTATGTATAAAACACCCTAGAGACAATTATAGGATATATAATTAGTCATCACATTTTATTAATAATCAAAACATCCTAAATTGCAACACAATCAAGATATTTATAAAGTAGATATTCAACAGACTCAGAATTGAAAATAAAATGGTCTTACCTCTAAATTCTATCTTAATTCACCTAATCAAACTTCATTCCCCCCAAATTGGTGTATTTTATGTCAACTAAACTGATTATATTTTTTCAATAAATTGGAGTCATTGTTTCTTCCCAACAACCTATAAATTATTTTTATGAGATAAAAATATTTTGGAAAAATTGAGAAAGCTGCAACAAAATTGTCTCTTCCTTGGTATAATCTCTAGTGGTTTTTTAGTGTTTTTCTTCATCCTCTGAGAGTTCTTAATCTCCATAATTCTACTGTGATATTGGTGATTTAAAATAAACAATTAATTCATATGGACATTTAGTTTAGATTAGATTATGGCTCAATCATAGTAAATTCAAATATTTCCAATTGGTTTCATTCCCCCATGACGATAAGCTGTATGCATGGATCTCATCAGTATTTTACATATGTGAATGAAAAAAAAATGATGGAGAAGTTTAAATTATTACCAAAATTATCTCAAACATATAGTAGTTAATGGATAAGTACTTTGCCCTAAATTATAAACAAATCAACATAAGCATGGCATTATGAATTCTTAGCATCTAGAACCTCATCTGTCTACAATTCTGACCTACTGATTTATGGTCATAGATCACATGTTCAGTCATGAGATTATGAAAGTGTTGAAGGTTCCTACCTGGGAGCAGAGTAAAAGCTATAAACCAGGGAAGGCAAAAATACACTATATGTGCTACCACTATCCTGCACCCAGAGCAAATGACATTAATCAAAACACATTTTTTTTATTGAATTCATTCAGATATCTTACATAAAACTCCATTAAATGATAAGAATTATGGTCAAATTTATGTTTTAAAAAATGCTCATTCCAACTCATTACCTTCTCATTGTCAATTAATAAAATAATTGTATGATAATAATTCCTCAATTAAAATATTTTATTACTTAAGTTGAAAAAAGTTTTTGTTATGAAAAGGATCAAAATAGACAATAAAGATGTTATATTGTTAATAATCTATTCTTTTCTGTCTAAAAGTAGATGATTGATCTTTTCAAACAGTATACACATTGATTATGTTGAGTATTATATATTTTAACTCTTTAATATGGAAAATTTCAAATACTAAAAAAGATAGAATTGTCTAATGAACTTTTATGTATATTCCAGTCAACCAGTTCCAACAATTATTAACATTCTGCTGTTCTAATCCCTTTGCCTTCTTTCCCTAAGATATTTTAAATCAAATTCTAGAAAGCATGTCATTTTACCTATAAACACTTTGGTATGTATCTCTATCAGAAAAAAAAAAAAAAGTTCATATATCACAATTACCACACTCAACAAAATTTGCTATAATTCCTTAATATTGGCTAATAACCATTCCATATTTGTCTTCAATTGTCTGAAAATGTTTTTGAATTTTTTGCTACAAATCAGCAATTAAGATCCAGCCATATCTCTTCCCTGCTTAAAAATCCCCTGTTTCCCATTGCCCTCAGGATTCAGTCCAGAATACTTGGTATAACCTCTAAAGCACTGCACGATCTAGTTTCTACCTATTTCTGCATTTAATAGCAATGACTTTTTTGGAAATAAGAAATTCTCATAAACTATTAGGTATTCTGAAATACAGCCCTTACAGAAAGAAAAACCTTTAAAACTATGTATGTTGATGGATGTTAACTAGACTTATTGTGGTGATCATTTTGCAATATGTACAAGTACTGAAACATGTTGTTCACTTGAAACTAACAATGTTATATATCAATTATAACTTAATTTTTTAAAAAGGCAGAAGAAAAGTTTGAAACTTTCATCAACTTTCAAAAAAAATGAGTTGTTATCCTAGCTACCTCCAGAGGCGTTCAAAAAGGTTTTGTGTTTTTGCTTTTATGCTTGTTTGATTTTATTTGGGGTATCAATAAGTGTTTCACTACATTGTGGTCATTATTCTTTTGCTCCATCTTTGGCCAGTGGGAGCTGTTCAGATCAGCTCTTGCGTAATTTTGGCATGATCATAATATACTTGGATAGCTTTTTCTTATCTGTTCTGACAATATGTCCCAGGCTCATCACACACAATTCCTGCCTGACCTGCAATTAGTCATTTTTCTAAAGATTTTTGGTTTATTTTAGTGGTAAATGGTGTTTAAAAGACTCTATCTGAGTTCTAGAGTCTATCTGAGTTCTAGAGTACTCTTTCTGACTGTGTAGGTTAATGCTTGTAGGGTTTTTCAGTGGACAAACTCAGAAAATATGTATTTTCAGATAGAGAAAAATAAATAAGTACATATATAATATAATATCCAATTAAAGTTAACAATTACAGAATTTTTACTTCCTTGATTTTATATTTTATCTCTTTTACTCTGAATAACCAGTTTCCTAACAATAATTAATTGCTTTATCGTATCTATTTATGTGTTTATTAATAATAGTTTTAAAATAACAATGCCAACAATACCATTGAGCTTGGGTTAATATTTCTTTGTAGTTCTTTTTGACTTTACAATATATCTCACTAGTGATATAAAGTCAAAATACTCTGTTTTAAAATCACTTAAAAATTATTCTTCTTTGCATGATTCTCTGTGATGTAGTGTTAAATTCATTAGTTTCTATTTGTGTTCTATTTTACATCTTGGTTTATTGTTTTCTTTTTAAATTAATTTTGATTATAATTATGTAAGATACTCATATGTTTCTCAAGCCAAATCTATAAAACAAAGCATTTTGATAGAGGTTTCGCCTCCATTGCTATCTCTTCTGTACTGTTTTCTTCACATTTCTTATAGATAATAATTTTTATTAGCTATTGGCTTATCCTTGAGTTGTTTCTTCTTGAAAGTATTAGCAATACACAGAGAAATATATATATTCATCTGCACAAGCCAACACTTCTTGCTTAAGAAACTTATGGTACACATTCTTCTGCATCTTGTATTTTTAGTTAATAGTATGTCTTGGAGAGTACTCCAAACATTTCTAGAAACCTACTATATATTATAGATGTACTATCATTATATACCAGATGGCTTTTGGGGAGAATTTATAAAACAATTTCCTAATAATTTTACAAGTAGCTTATTATTACTAAAGGGATTTTTTTTAAGTGTGTGGCACCTTATTTCCCATTAAAATAAAAGGTTAACTCCTTAGTTTTCTGGAAATATCTGCCTCTCAAGCACACGGCTGGCTCACATGTGAAAACATATATGTTAATAATGGAAAAATAAAATACAATACACTTTCCTCCTTGACAGGGATTGAAAAGAAGAATTTACTCTGTGGGTTATACAATAAAATGAAATAAGCAGTAAATTATTGGTTTAAGATCACGAACACTAACCATTCCTTATAAATTTAGCTAAGAACTTGCTAAAATGTATCACAAAAATAAAAGCTTCAAGTCAAACAAGTTCATGTATTTCATAACACATCTTCATTACCTCTGCCAATACTTAAGTGGCATAAATTTTGAACATGTTTGTGCAAAATTACTAAATACACATACACATAACAAGAATATATCAAATGTGCATGTTACTGAGGCAGAATTCATCAAGGATACTCCACCAAACAATTCAACAAGCGCATATTGGGTACCTATGATGAGTTAAGCACTCCATTATCTGCTGGGAATACAAAGTTGAATTAACTCCCTGAATTTCACTTTTCTACTAACCTGTAAGTTTTTAACAGATTGGTGAAAAACAGATATAATTTACAAATTCTGAAAGAATGTGCTAAGGACAATCATAAATATTTACAAACTACAGCTGAGGCAGCACAGAGACGTTCAAGTGATTAATACTTGGGAAAGCTTCCCAGCTAAGTGGCAGCTGGGCTGAGCAATGAAAGATAAATAACTGAGGAGAAAGATGGACAGAGACATCCCTGGCAAAGGGAAGACCAAAGAATATTATATTATCCATCAGGAAACTCTACAAATGACCTTCCCTGGGACTTGGTATCTGTAGGGACTTTAAAAAATATGCAGGCCTGGACACCATTCCACCCCTACAAATGCACTCACATTAATTAGCCTGGGGTGAGTGAGCCTGGCCGCAGAAACTTTTCAAAGCTCACAGGTTATTCAATGTGAAATCGAGAGTGAGAACCATTGTGATAAATCACATCCAGAACTACCCAAAAAGATTTGAACCCTATACGAACAGGTATTTTTAGCTCTAAGATAGAGGGATTTCCTTTGTTTATAGTAATCCTGTCATTGCTTTCCAACACTGTATACTGCACGTAATGTTCTCAATATTTTCCTCTATCACTTTCAAATCAAGAAATGGCCATCTTTTGACACATATGAAAACCAGCATTCTAAAACTATGTTAGTTCTTTTGCTTGTTTTTATAAACATATAGGAGAAATGATGCTTTTAACACTGGTAACAAATTAGACTTCACCTTAAGTCAAATTCTAATCCAAGTGAAAGAAGTTTGCTCATCTTTTTGGCCATTAATGCTTAATTGTGCATTTTATTTTCAGTAAAGTTTTTACTTCAAAATGTTCATTAGAAACAATTAGTCCTCTCTCTTTTCTAATTTATATGCATCTGTTTCTAATTACAGTGGCACTATGTCAGCCTTAGAAAATGCATCTTAAACTCTATAATTGTAACAACTTGGATATTTCTGCCTACCCAAGGATATTCATCTTCCTGTTTAAGAAATAACTTGCCCTTATTTTATCACAAATGCATTTCCTGTACTTTTCTGCTATAATAATTTTTGTACTTATGCAATATATAAAAGGAAATAATGAGCATTTATATTTTGTTCTTGTTCCAACGGCTTACATCTCAATGAAGGTAGTGAGTATATCCAAATTGAGAAGGGGACTAGAAATCCTGAAAAATTATTCATAATCATTAGATTTTTTTCTAATTCTGTGACCCTTCTATGACTAAACATTTGTGTGTTCTCCGCAACCAAAAAAACAAATTCATATGTCGAAGCCCTAATTCTCAATGCAATGGTATTAGGAGGTTGGGCCTTTGGGAGGTGATTAGGTTTAGATGAAATCATGAAGGTGGGACCCCTCTGATGGAAACAATGTTCTTATAAGAAAAAGAAGAAGCCAGAGCCCTCTGTCTCTTCATAATGTGAGGACACAGGAAGAAGACAGCCATCTGCTAAACAGGAACTAAATCTGTCGGAACCTCGATCTTAGAATTCCCAGCCTCCAGAAAGGTGAAAAATAAATGTTTGCTGTTTAAGCCACCCAGTCTATGGTATTTTGTTACAGCAACCCAAACTGACTGAGATAGACTTAAACCTAAATTAAAGCCACATTAACTAATATTGGAAAGTCTTCTTCCGGAAAATGTGACTACTCTCATGACAAAGGAATGGCCATAAACAAGTTATCTACTTTTAATAGGAGAATCTTGAGCTGAAAGCACATAATTCAGTATTATCTATAGGGACAGATGGGGAGAAAAGTTTACTTATAACAATATATTTTTATAATATAACAAGGAATTTCAAATATATATTATAAATCACTGTTGACTGGTTAATAAATTTCTATTTTAGCAACTTTCAGATTTTCAATATAAATTAATCCTAACAAGGATAAAAAGAAACAATGATGATTAAACAAGATAAAGTAATTGTTTTCAGGTTATGATTACATAACATATAGCATTATAAGTCAGGTACATGAACGCTTTTGTAAAAGTAATCAAAATTAATTTCTTAGTAAAGGAAATTCTCTTACCAATGTAAAGCATGGGGAAAATCTGTTTTCAGTACAACATTCTCACTCTTTCCCTGGAGCACCTTTTGTTTTGCAGCACCCTTCTTTATTCCTCCCTGACTAACTATCAAATTCCACATTCTCTGACATTGCACTCCAAGCTTGCTAGCCCCTGAGAGCTCCTGGGCTTCCTCTCTTACATTAAAACTTAGCTATCCTTTTTACTATCTGCTTGGATCTCAATGCTATAGCAAGAACTTGATGAACAATTTTTTACATATACATTCATGGGTGATAGTAAGTTTATTCCAAGTACATTTATGAATTTTCACAATTATCATCTATAGCTTCTATTTTAAAATGACGAAGTTATACTAATGCTGAGAATGGAAGTGATGTTGTGAAAAAAAAAATACTAAACAAGGTACCAAAAGACCTAGTTTCACAACTCTGGGTATCTCATTTAAACTTTTTGATCCTCAATTTTAGCAATTGCAAAATATATATAATAAATATCTCATTTGTTGTGAGAATTATATAAAAAGATATAAGTAAAAGTACTTTGAAGCTTTTGTATATGTAGGAATATTACATGTGTATGTATATCTGTAAATACATATACATATATATACATACAGTAGGAGTATTATTTACCCAATACTGTGGAGCACATGGTCTTTTCATGTCCTACCTCTAAAATTATCAAATGAATAGCAGTCAAATTTAGATGAAAAAGGGAAAGGAAATGACCTTTCAACAGAAAAGGATTGCTAGATACCTTGAAGACTACCACTGAGATGCCCAGGGAAATGGCTTTTAAAGAAATGGTCACCATTTCATACCTTTAGCCTTCCAAGTTCAATATAGCTGAATTTGACACAGTGGGAGAATACAGAATAAAAATGGCCCTGCAGGTAATTGCATCCTATTATGTTTATATAAAAGGAAGACTGTGAACTTTATGCATTTTTTTCAGTGTTCTTTCTTATAATTTTAGTGCACTGATCAAAACTAACTTAAAGTTATGTGCTGAAGGCTATAATTTAATAGAAAGTAAAAAGTTTGATAAATGTGTATCTTTAAGAAGATAACCTAGGAAAGCCTTCAGAAGCAAAATAAGATTATCTTAAGCAAACTCATTTAAGACTAGCCTATCACATAGACTCCCACACTATAAAATTATGGATTGATCAGGAGCAGCTGATAAGCTTGTAAGATATTTGAGGAAACAAATTCAGGCTAGTGTGTAATCTTAAAGCTGCTGAGGCAGGAATATCACTAATCGCATTCTCTGAGTGACATTTTTGATCATCCTACCTTCTTCTTATAAAGAGGATTTTATAAAAATTGAAAGGGTGTTAGGATATTGAGAAATCAGCCGAGTGGTAATGTGTTCACCTAGAATATCACTTTCTGTTTTTGTAGAGATTAGCAGGAAGTGTTTTTGTTGTTGTTTTTCCCAGAAGTCCTACTGTGTCTGAGCAGTTATTTAGGATGTGCTGTATACACAATACTTCCTTACATAGCTATTGAAGTGGATAGAAATTCATTCCAACAAGACATAAATATCATTGGCTCCCTTTCCTTGTAATTTTTCAGAAGACTCTTGTATAAATGTACTGATAAAAACAACCAGTAATGGGGTTCCTTGGTGAGGAAAAGAAAGAATAATATAATGAATGCTGCGCTTCAGGGTAAGAACAACATCAGCAGGAGATAAAGAGAAGTTGAGCTGTGGTCAGCCTGAAAAATTATCAGATAACCAACAGACTAATCTCTGCTAATATATTAGTGGCTGTATGAATATAGCAGTTGTATCACTCATGTTGTGATAACCACTCTTTTTATAAGAAGAAAGAACTTAAATACTCAGGCTCTGGTGCTGCTGAATAAGTGGAATTATAACGCTTTAATAGAATAATTTAAGGAATGGCACTGGTCTTTTGGAAAGAGAGCTACTTCTCATGTCCTAAAAGCCATGATATCACCTGGGGAAGCTGATGAGCTAACTGACAAAGAGGTAACTGACAAAAAAGAAAACCAAAAAATCGGTGCTAATCTACTTATGAAAGAAAAATTTATCTCCTTCTCACTTCCTTCAAGTTCTTTTCTATCTGCCCCAGAAATGCTTAATTTGACTGTTTGATAATCATTATAACAGTTTTTTTTTTTCAAACTAGTTACTTATGTCTTTCTAGAACCCAGTGCTACTTAAAATTAGATAAATTTAGATTAACTTCAAACATTTGGTTTAGCACTAATTTTATTTATATATGTTCAGTCTTCACATTTTTTTGATCACATGACAAGTTCTTAGTCTACAACATTTAAAAATGAAATGATAGTTTGCCACATAACTATTTATAAATCTAAATCACACAAACATCAATAAACAGCAGATTTCACATTCCCCCCCACCCATATCCATTTTCCTTACCAGTTGGTCAATCTTTATAAGATAAACAGTGTTGAGAGATTTGGTGTTGGAAAGAAAAAAAAAATGTGGAATATTTTCTTACAATACTAAGTAACATCTTTTGTCTCTAGACAAATTATTTTTTAAAAAGATGTATTGAACACCTACTTCATGCCCGTCTATGCTCAAACTATGGAAGATATAAAGAAAAACAGAATGCTCAGGCTTACGTGGCTAAAGAAAAAACTCATATCCAGGTCAGAACAAGCCTGTACATGGTGAAAGAGAAGCAAGAGGGAACTGAATTATAGTCGAAGACCTAGAAGAAGATATACCTCCACTGAAGAGCTGGTGTTAAAAATTACTCATGGTTTCACATATTTTTATAAGAAAGCCAGAAAAAAAATGCTTTTGTAAATTACTTCTTTCTCTGAACTACTGTTTATGCTATTGTCCCTGGGCTTATACTTCTTATGTTGCTATATACCTTCTTGCAATATTTCCCAACTGTTCTGTAAAACTTTCTTTGAATCTTCCGAAACCCAGTGAATAATTGTTGTATAATGGGGAAACTATATTTTTAACAGATTAGAATGCTTTTCTTTTGCTAATTTTACTGTGTGTGAACTTTCCTTTAATCCATTGCCCAAGGGAAAATTGAGATTTTTATAGCAGAAATACAGAATCTATACACCCTGCTTTTGACACTCAAAATAAAAATGTAATGCTCAGTTTTTTCATAACTTAACTTTATTAAGTAAACGGTTTTCCAAATTTCAAAACTATTCCTTTCTATATGAAGAAATAAGCCTGGCTAACTTCTATCATAGAGTTACGGGTTCCAGATCAAGATGGCAACATAGGCCGTTGCTGGGTTCACCTCTTCCCACAGACACAACAAATCTGCATCTACATATGCAAAACTTCCTCTGAAAAGATCCTAAAAACTGAGCAACTCCTACACATCTGGTCAGTGAGAGGAGGTCCACATCAAAGCAGGTAGGAGAGGCTAGGCCACAGTTGCACCATAAACCCCATCCCTGGAACAGAGACCTACTACAAGGAGAGTACTCAAAACCCATAGCGTTTGAACCCCACACCAGTACCCCAGCTTTTAAGACCTGTACCTGAGAGACGAACCCCAAAACTTCTAGCTTTGAAAATCAACAGTGCTTGCAGTCATGATGCTCACAAGGCTATAGAGACCTGAAAAAAGGCTCTTAAAGGGCTCTTGCACTTGGACTCATCTGCCTTGGGCAGACACAGCAGATTCAAATAAACCCAGACTTTCTGTGAATGAGGTTCATTTGCTAATCTTAAAGCATTCGCCTGAGGTGCAGGCATCTAATTTAACACACACCTAGGGGCCTGCTGGCTGGCAGACCTTTGCATTCTTTCTCTGCCTCTCTCTATTCAACAGGAGCAATCTTTCTCTCTCTCTCTCTCCCTCTCTCATGCTGGGTTGTTTTGTTTTTCTTTTTTCCCAGATGCCATACACACGCTCTCCCTCTGCCATGCTTCAAACTGCCAGGGGCACATATCTGGTGCCCTAGTTTTTGCAGCAGCCACCCAGGGAACACTCTTTGACCACCTGACTCTGAAGGTCAGAGGGGCTTGCAATCCTGGGTTCCACGAGACTAACAAATAGAGAGCCAGTTCTTGGCATTCTGTCTCTCTCAGAGCACTATACAAATAAGGAACTGAAATATACCCCAAGTCTTTCAGTGAAAAAGGCCTGTTCGCTTTCCCTGGAGCTTTGGCCTGAGTGGCAGGCTTCAGGTTTGGCACACACCTGAAGAGAGTTGAGTTGAGAGCTGATGGACGTGCTCTCAAGGAGCAGAGGTCAGTGGATGCAGCTGAGCTCTCTGAGCTCTTCCTTGGCCTCGTTTTGTCTTGCCAGCATCTCCCAGAAAGGAGCTTATACTTTTTTATGGCATCCCAATTTTTGCAGCTGCACCAAGGGACACCTCTGCATTGGCTGGCTCTGGTATATGTCTATGGGTATACTATATATATATATATATATATATATATATATATATATATATATATATATATATATATATATA